>OX453081.1:14136710-14649625 GCA_949699795.1 Spicauda simplicius | reverse complement strand
CCTTATAAAACATAAATAGTGACCGTACTATATTAAAAGAATAATTCCTTTCCTCAATTTCGATACCGATTTCCTTAATAGCTAGTTTAGTGTAATCATCACATCTTCATACTTCAAGAGTATGAATGTAAAGTGAGGACATGAACAATGTTCCCTCGTAGTAGAAATGTTAATTTATCCGCATCACATGACTTAGTAATGTTAATCCCTACTAATATTATAAATGCGAAAGTAACTCTGTCTGTCTGTCTGTCTGTTGCTCTTTCACGCCTAAACTACTGCACCGATTTTTATGAAATTGTGTACACAGATAGTGGTGAACTTGGGATCCATTATAGGCTACTTTTTATTTCAAAAAATGGGTTGGAAATGTTAAAATCGAGCATAAAGTTTTGTATGGTAGTGGTAAGAGGTGTACTAATAATTCCGTCAAGGGGTATCATAGATTTGATTAAAAACTTATGTGTATAATAAAACATTAAAAAATATTGATTTTGAGTCGACAACATGTACCCGTAAAACTCGGTATGTCGCGAATTTTGTTTAATTTCAATGCAAATGACAATCGCTATAATATTGGCTTTTGATAAAGAGGTGTACTAATAATTCCGTCAAGGGGTATTATAGATTTGATTAAAAACTTATGTGAATAATAAAACATTAAAAAATATTTATTTTGAGTCGACAACATATATCCGTAAAACTCGGTATGTCGCGAATTTTGTTAAATTCCAATGCAAATGACAATCACCATATTGGCCATTTCACCTGGACGTCATCGTGAGTTCGTTCAGAAATAATACATATTAATTGGTAACAATTAATTATCATTCAAATAGATGGGATATAAATTTGATTTAAATGAAAACGTATTTATAATGCGAAAGATACGATTGTAATTACGAGGAATTCCCGATGAGTTATATATTAGGTATACTTACGCTATCTATCACTGTTCTGTTGAATTACGTTGAATGAACATTTGATAGATGGCGTTATCTACAATACAACTACGAAGTAATATCGATAAATTAAATGTTGATGTTGAATTTCTAATTATTCCGTTAAGGGCCACGAAACACTGGATTGCAACATTAAATATAAAATAAATCCGCGATAGCATATCTCTATAAGTTATGGTTAAGTCACAATAATTATTTTTATGTTCCATATTTTAACTAAAAATATTACGTTATTTTCGAGTGTGTTCTCTTCTGTTCGGTATTAATCCTTATATAAATAAATGCATTCGTTAGCTTTTACACTATATGCATCAAATAAATACTTTTGAAGATATTAGAGATTTAAAATTAAAAAGATCGCGATTTGCCTCTCGGCAGGGGTAGGTAACCGTCTAGCTCGCGCATGCTAATACAAGCCGACCGCGGAAGAGCGTGAATTTTTAGAGTTATCTGACCACTTGATAGTGTCCAGTGTTGAACAGGACACGAATGTAAAATGAGTTTGTAAGAGTAGCCTCTTTTTGTACTAGACCAGTACAAACGTTGCACTTCAAATGAGGCCAGGCTGGCGAAGTGAAAGAACATGGTTTTGCCATGTTAATTAATAATATTACGGTAGCATTTGTTTCTATTGCCCTATTTTACAAAGTATGATTTTATTTAAACCATCCCTTTAAATATAAATAATCCCTAATTATTATCTCACAATAATAATACTATTTAAAACAAATAAAATTAAAATCTATTTTTTGTGGTGGTTGCATTTTGTTCACCTATAATCTTACTCAGAAATTTAAGTCCGATAAAATAGTGTTTTCCAAATCGGAAAAGTTAAAATCAATCTTTGTAATCGATGCGTTTAGGTTTAAATGTGGAGGAGAATTTATTTACAGGTTGCTTCTTGATATTGGGTGACCACTAAGATTGTTAATTAGTTCAAAGAAAGGCGGTTTACAATCGTCTAATTTTAAAATTCTAATTCTAATTCGTCTAATTTTAAAAATATTTTCACATAACAATTATGATCTTATCCACACCACAAATACATATCTATTTTAAATTCGTTTCTTTACTCTTTGTTTGTCCGGGTAATAACCTGAGCGGCTAAACTCATTTGGATCGGACTTTCACTATAGAAAAGGTTGTGGAACAACATAAAGACTATTTTTATCATAGAATTTCAATGGAGTCGAGATTTGTGCGGGAATAACTTTGCGATACACTCATTTTCACGCGGGCGAAGCCGCGGGTACAGCTAGTAAGTATATATGTGGAATTTTATATATATTTATATATTTTTTATAGCTTTATTTATTTATGATTATATATATTTTTTCACGTCGAAGTAATAATAAAAACCTTAAAGAAATTCAATGAGAACATATCATAACGATCTTATCTGTTTTATATGTATGTTTTACTTAATTAATTTCAAAAAAAAAAGTAAAACTAATCACAAACATTACTAAATTCTAGCAAAGATCATAAAAGCAAAAGGCCGCCCGTATACCATAGCGAGGACCTGGAGCTTAAAGAAAAGATTATAATAAATAAATAAAAAAAACCAATTAACCAACCAACTTGATGACATTTATCATTAACTTCAACTTAGCATATGCCATTGTCTGTCATGTCTACGATTTCCGATAAATATTGTAAAAGGTAGGTCATCTCTGCCGCCCGTCTGTGAGTCCCATCTGTGACTAACTTCAAATAGAACATGGGTTATATCTGGAGTCAATCAAAAGACAGATGCGTTGACATTCCCGAGGACTACGATGGTAGTCTTCTGTGAAAGTGCGCCCGCGACCACACCCTTCCATCGAAACGCAACAAATGCTTCACGTTGGATATAGGTGTGGCAGTGGTACTTCCGAACTACACTGGTTCTACTACCTGTAAATGTCTATTTGTATTTATAATTGTGTACCTGTTTATATTTATAATTATGTCTCAGCGATTCGGTACACTCATTTAATGTAATGATTGGTTATTGCTGAGATATAACTCCCTCGTTCCCCGGCCGTCAGGCGAGCGGGTGTCTGCGGACCCCAAGCGCGGGTGTTTGCGCGCAATCAGCGCCCGTATTTGCGCCGCTCGCATTTGATATCTTCACCAATTTACAGATTTTGCGATTTTTATTCGTACATCATTTGTAGGTTCAGAATGTGAACAAGGTGTCGTAATCATGACATGAAGACGCATAAACTTCTTAGGATGTAAATAACTAACTGTATCTAAATTAAACTATATTGATATAGTTTATGACCCTTGCCTTTTATCTAGAACTCAAATTTGAATTCAGCGGCTTCAGAATGCACGTGCTCGTTTTTCTTCAATATTCCGTTTATAGCTCATGTCACCCCATATTTGAATAAATACTCAACACTTAAAATAAAGCATCGTAGGAAACTTAGCATGTCTGTCGCAGGTCCTGTGGTCCTCGTGGGTGCGTGAAGCCGCTTACCATACAGCGACATAACACAGCTGCCTTCAGAGGCTGTTTCCGCTACGCAGCTTCGAGATGCTGGAATAACATCCCTCCACCGATTAGGAACCTGCAAGCAGTTCATGCATTTAAAGTTAAACTTAAGGAACTTCTAAACATTCACCAGAAAAGTCAAGAGACTTACAAACATGACACAAGTGCTGTATAGACTAGACTAGACTATACACCGTATAAGTACCCACAGGCTTTGTGAAATATGTTTATATTATTTATTAACATCTACTCTGATTGGTAACTTTACGGATTTATTATATTTAAATTAAATGATAATGTTACAGATTCAATGTTTTGAATTAGTTTTTTGAAAATGACACTGTCATTGAGGAATGTCAATGTCAACATCGGTGCCACATTACAGATAATAATTGGTCGATGCACTTTTTCTAGTTTTTTGTCTTTCTTTTTCCATTAGCTTTTATACATTTTTTTCCATGATGTCACCTGTCGGATAATGTGGAAGATCAGCGCTGGTTGTCCTCGGATGCCAACATAATGCTGAACAGTGTCCAATTCGTGATGTTTTGCACCTTCTTTTCTCTTTGTAAATATTGTACTCGTGTACTAGCTAAATGTATGTAAACAGCACGAATAAATGATTATCTTATCTTATCTTAATATTGATTAGGTACTAATAAGTCAAGCATCGTAGAGCTATTAACAACGTAACATAAAATTAAAATTTTTACTAGTATTAGTCCTAAATTGAATATTTTTCTCTTTACTAGTAACTTCTTAGGTGCTTAAAGACGCTTTCAACACTTATAGCCCCAAAATAGCATTACTACTGTATTGTGGGTGCCATTTACACCCAAAAAAATACACAAACACCTAGAACAAGAACCTAAACTCGTCATTCAGATACCCGTTTGGCCGGGAATCGAACTCGGGACCAACTGCGTGTCAAACGGGTATGGTAACCGCACTGCTACGCGGGTCGTTAGGTGGGCGAAGTACCGTTGTTAAACTTCAGGTTTTCATTTCCATTCCAATTAAGGATTAAGATTTTCCGCGTCTCACGCTCTTACAAATTGAGTACGACCGAACTCTTACTACTGTTCTCAACCACTTGTCATCATAAAATAAATATTGACATCTTTACCATCTTCTACTTCATTAGTTACCTACAGAGCAGAGGGAAGTGAGAGAACACATTTGTAAACTTAATTAAAACGCGGAAAGTGACGACGACGCTGCCGCGCGACGTGCGCCGGGTGCCGCCGGGTGCCGCCGGCCGCCGCGCCGCTCGCCGCAGCCAAATGACATGTAAAAGTGATTATCGATCCCACTGCCAATGAAATGTTACAAATACTAATTAATCAACTGCTATCGAAAGCTGTTGCGAATGTGTTGTATCGTTCTTTAAGTATGTGAAGTATTTGTGAAATGTATATGCAAAGAACTAAGCACGGATGTTTTACGATGAAGGTAAATATTGAGCAGAAACCTTCCTACCTGGGTACCTACCGTTCAATCAGTTCTTAATGAAGTTTGCTAAATTCAGAAAAAGAAAAATATTTAATTTTATTTGGAAACATACAGTAATATTAAACTAAATTACTAACAATAAATGTAACAGATCACCGTTTACCTCTTTCCGCAAATATAGAAATGTTACACTTATTTAAAAACATTACCCTCCTTATGAACGCCGAGTAAAAAATCCATCCATCCATCAGCCCTTTGATGTCCACTGCTGGACATAGGCCTCTCTTAACTGGCGCCACTCCAACCGGTCCTGTGAGTAAAAAATAGCCTGCGATTATATCAAAAGTATAAAGGTAATTGAATTACTGTATGGGTCAAAGGCGACTTTAATACTTAAGGTATTAATTGTTCCGCCATGACCAGATAGTTCTGTATTTGGTAATTACAAGTTTGTACACCATATATTATTTCCATTTCAGCATTAGGGAACATCCACACGGTAGCGGGGGACGTCGATCAGCGGCCTCTCCTGTCTACATGGAGCGCTAGCCGCTAACGACATTGGAAGTCCCCACAAACTTAATTAGGAACGTGGCTTCAGCACTAGACATCTCGTCACTCAGCACTCCAGAGACCGAGTTGGTCTGCGACTATAACATCATCTTGTTTATGTCCTATACTAAAATGTTCTTGTAGTTATTATAGCCATTTAAAGAGAAAAAACTGACATAATATAATAATAAGATGCTGACAGTATCTTGGGAACCTTGCGCAGATACAGCGACATCGATATTTTTTTCTGGTTTGATTTCTATACTTTTTTTGTCATTCTTGCATATATAATAACTAGCTGTACCCGCGGCTTCGCCCGCGTTCAAATCAATGTATCACAAAGTGTTTCCCGCGCAAATCTCGACACTAAAGGGAATTCTATGGTAAAAATATGTTGTTCCATAATCTTTTATATAGTGAGTAAGTCCCATTAATATAGATCTTTTTTTTTTGTTTTCGAGAGGGAAACTTTCAAAAAGTACCCGACCCGTACCCGGGTTATGTGGGATTCTTACCGCACTAAAACCCCCCCAGTGGCCGACCTCGACGCTGCGAAGAGGACTCCGGGAACTCCGATTGACCGCCGCCGGTGTCCTCAGCGTGTGCCCCATCGGGTTTTTCCCTGGTGGGCGTGAACTGCTCACCGCACCTACTGGTTTTTACGGCAGCATGCAACCACACATGCCACCGTCCTTCCCGGGGTCGCTTGGCCGGACGGTTCGAGCTCCCACTCTTCCCGCCCGCAACCCCGGAAGCCTCTTTTAGTCGCCTCTTACGACAGGCAGAGGGTACCGTAGGCGTATTCTGGTCCCGGAACTACAGGGACATTAATATAGATCTAGCCGTTCAAGGGTTACCCAGACAAACACAGAGAGAAGAAACGATTTTTTTTAAAGGTGTATTTGTGTGTAGGAACATATTGTTATGTAAAAATATTTAAAAAAAAATGGATTCGAATATTCTAAACCCCTTTCTGTGAATCTATTTATAGTATTAGTTGTATTAACAATATTGGGATATACTTTTTCAACCAACTCCTCCACATTTAAACGAAGACGTATCAATATAAAGATTGTTTTTAACAGATTGGAAAGCACTATTTCCTTCTTGAAGTAAATCATTAGAAATTGGAATGTCACTGGACAGCGACATATTTGTTTTAAGTTCATATTTTGTTTCATGTGGCCAAAGATAAGATCTTTTAAGAGATGCGTTGACAAATAACAAATTTGTGCAATCATCGATCAGGCTATATCTGTGCGTAAATCCCGCATCGTTCTTTGTAAAACAGAAAGCTCAAAGTTTTCATCCCAAATAATTAAATAACGGTCCTGCATTTATTTTCCAGTATTCATTTAATTTGAAATATTACAAATGCTACAAAAATCGTCGCTACAAATCTTGTGTGAACGCTCAAATGCACTTCGGCCGCTGTTTAAAGTGTGGCCGCAATGGCGGACGACGCGACGCCATGTCAAAAGCTATTTTTCTATCAGATCTTACTTTCGCTAATAGTAAATCTATTCAAAAGTTTGTACCCATCCCCCCAAGTGCATTGAACTAAAACTAAAAATCTAATGACCCAATTGTCCCACTGCTGGGCTGATTATTGTAAACTAATTTTAGTTCTACATTTAAGCGGCGCTCAACTTTAATTTTCTATCTACAGTTTATCTTTTAATTTCATATAAACTTTGTGACACATTGATTCCCAGGCGGGCGAAAGCTTTGCATTTCCGATACTAAATAATATTTAAAAATTGAACTGGTTATTAAAAAATAATACTAAAATTAGTATTTACGAAAACTACAGATTGTAATTATAATAATAATAAAAATAAATGTACAAAAGACAACTGGATTCGAACCCCAGACCTCGCGTTTCTAATCCGCCCGACTTGGCACCACACGGTTATCACGATTTTAATGTCAGGTGCGAAATTCATATAGTTATCTTCTATTTTGGCTTATTTTGACACACTTTGTAATTCTAAAATAAATTAAAAATGTGCTGTTATTTAAATGCATGCTTTCTATAACATTATTTATAAGGAACATATTATAAATATAAAAAGAACAATAATGTTGATCTTGCTCGTTTGTTAATAGAGCCAAGTGTTCATCAACCATGCTTCAATATTCATAAATTCAATTATTTATCGGAGTATCCAGAGTGACCGGAGTGCCCAGAGTGACCGGAGTGCCCAGTGACCGGACTCCCCGGAGTGACCGGAGTCCACGGAGTGCCCGGAGTGCTGGAGTTCATGGATTGGCCCGAGTGATCGGAGTGTCCAGAGTAACCAGAGTGTCCAGGATGACCGGAGTGCCTAGAGTGACCGGAGTGCCCAGTGACCGGAGTGCCCAGTGACCTGAGTACTCAGAGTGACCGAAGTGCCCGGAGTGTCCAGTGTGACGGGATTGCCCGGAGTGACCGACTTGTCCGGAGTGACCGAATTACCCGGAGTGACAAGAGTGTTCAGAGTGCGCAAAGTGACCGGTATGCCCAGAGTGACCGAATTGCCCGGAGTGACCAGATTGCCCGGAGGAACTGTATTGCCCGGAGTGACCAGATTGCCCGGAGTGACGGAATTGCCCGGAGTGAACAGGTTGCCCAGAGTGAGCGTATTGCCTGGAGTGACCAGATTGCCATGCCAGAGTGACGGACTGCCTGGAGTGATTGAAGTGCTCACAGTGACCGGATTGCCCAGAATAAACAGGTTACCCGGAGTGACTGAAGTGCCCGGAGCGACCAGATTGGTCGGAGGGACTGTATTGCCCGAAGTGACCAGATTACCCGGAGTGACTGTATTGCCCGGAGTGACCAGATTGCCCGGAGTGACGGAATTGCCCGGAGTGACCAGATTGCCCGGAGGAACTGTATTGCCTGGAGTGACCAGATTGTCCGGAGTGACCGAATTGCCCGGAGTGACCAGATTGCCCGGAGTGACCAAACTACCCGGAGTGACAAAAGTGACAGATTGCCCGGAGTGACCGGAGTGCCCAGTGACCGGACTGCCCGGAGTGACCGGAGTGCCCAGTGACCGGAGTGCCCAGTGACCGGAGTGCCCAGTGACCTGAGTACTCAGAGTGACTGAAGTGCCCGGAGTGTCCAGTGTGACGGGATTGCCCGGAGTGACCGACTTGTCCGGAGTGACCGAATTACCCGGAGTGACAAGAGTGTTCAGAGTGCGCAAAGTGACCGGTATGCCCAGAGTGACCGACTTGCTCGGAGTGACCAGATTGCCCGGAGGGACTGTATTGCCTGGAGTGACCGAATTGCCCGGAGTGACCAGATTGCCCGGAGGGACTGTATTGCCCGGAGGGACTGTATTGCCCGGAGGGACTGTATTGCCCGGAGTGACCAGATTGCCCGGATTGACTGTATTGCCCGGAGGGACTGTATTGCCCGGAGGGACCGTATTGCCCGGAGGGACTGTATTGCCCGGAGTGACCAGATTGCCCGGATTGACTGTATTGGCCGGAGTGACCAGATTGCCCGGAGTGACGGAATTGCCCGGAGTGACCAGATTGCCCGGAGGAACTGTATTGCCCGGAGTGACCAGATTGCCCGGAGTGACGGAATTGCCCGGAGTGAACAGGTTGCCCAGAGTGAGCGTATTGCCTGGAGTGACCAGATTGCCATGCCAGAGTGACGGATTGCCTGGAGTGATTGAAGTGCTCACAGTGACCGGATTGCCCAGAATAAACAGGTTACCCGGAGTGACTGAAGTGCCCAGAGTGACCGAATTGCTCGGAGTGACCAGATTGCCCAGAGTGACAAAATTGCCCGGAGTGACCAGATTGCCGAGAGGGACTGTATTGCACGGAGCGACCAGATTGCCCGTAGGGACTGTATTGCCCGGAGTGACGAGATTTCCCGGAGTGATCGAATTGCCCGGAGTAAAAAGAGTGTTCAGAGTGCCCAAAGTGACCGAATTGCCCGGAGTGACTAGATTTCCCGGAGGAACTGTATTGCCCGGAGGGACTGTATTGCCCGGAGTGACTGAATTGCCCGGAGTGACCAGATTACCCGGAGGGACTGTATTGCCCGGAGCGACCAGATTGGCCGGAGGGACTGTATTGCCCGAAGTGACCAGATTACCCGGAGTGACTGTATTGCCTGGAGTGACCGAATTATCCGGCGTGACCAGATTACCCAGAAGGACTGTATTGCTCGGAGTGACCGAATTGCCTGGAGTGACAAGAGTGTTCAGAGTGCCCAGAGTGACCGAATTGCCCGGAGTGACCAGATTACCCGGAGGGACTGTATTGCCCGGAGCGACCAGATTGGTCGGAGGGACTGTATTGCCCGAAGTGACCAGATTACCCGGAGTGACTGTATTGCCTGGAGTAACCGAATTATCCGGCGTGACCAGATTACCCAGAAGGACTGTATTGCTCGGAGAGACCGAATCGCCTGGAGTGACAAGAGTGTTCAGAGTGCCCAGAGTGACCGAATTGCCCGGAGTGACCAGATTGCCCGGAGAGACTGAATTGCCCGGAGGAACTGTATTGCCCGGAGCGACCAGATTGCCCGGAGGGACTGTATTGCCCAGAATGACCAAATTTCCCGGAGTGACTGTATTGCCCGGAGTGACCGAATTGCCCGGAGTGACAAGAGTGTGCAGAGTGCCCAGAGTGACCGAATTGCCCGGAGTGACTAGATTGCCCAGAGGGACTGTATTGCCCGGAGCGACCAGATCGCCCGGAGGGACTGTATTGCCTGGAGTGACCAGATTGTCCGGAGGGACTGTATTGCCCGGAGCGACCAGATTGGCCGGAGGAACTGTATTGCCCGAAGCGACCAGATTGCCCGGAGGGACTGTATTGCCCAGAATGACCAAATTGCCCGGAGGGACTGTATTGCCCGGAGTGACTGAATTGCCCGGAGTGACAAGAGTGTTCAGAGTGCCCAGAGTGACCGAATTGCCCGGAGTGACTAGATTTCCCGGACGAACTGTATTGCCCGGAGCGACCACATCGCCCGGAGGGACTGTATTGCCTGGAGTGACCAGATTGTCTGGAATGACCGAATTGCCCGGAGTGACCAGATTGCCCGGAGTGACCGAACTACCCGGAGTGACCAAACTACCCGGAGTGACAAAAGTGTTCAGAGTGCCCAGAGTGACCGAATTGCCTGGAGTGACCAGATTGCCCGGAGGGACTATATTGCCCGAAGTGACCAGATTGCATGGAGTGACCGAAGTGCCCAGAGTGACCGGATTGCCCAGAATAAACAGGTTACCCGGAATGACTGAAGTGCCCGAAGTGACCGAATTACCCGGAGTGACCAGATTGCCCGGAGAGATCAAATTGCCCGGAGTGACAGGATTGTTCAGAGTGCCCAGAGTGACTGGAGTTCCCAGATTGACCGAATTGCCCGGAGTGACCAGATTGTCCAGAGTGACCGTAGTGCCTGGAGTGACCGTAGTGCCCACAGTGACCGGATTGCCCAGAGTGACTGGGTTGCTCGGTGTGGCTGATTTGCCCGAAATGACCGGAGTGCTCGAAGAGACCAGAGTGACTCGAGTGACCGGAGTGACCGGAGTGTTCAGAGTGGCCGGAGTAATTAGAGGGACCGGAATGAGCATATTGACCGGATTGAGCGGAGTGACTGGAATGAGCAAGGTGAGCGGAAGGACAAGAATGAATGGAGTGACAGGAATGAGCGTAGTGAGCGGAATGACCGGAATGAGCAGAGTGCCTGCAAGGAGCGTAGGGACAGGAATGAGTGGAGTGAGCGGAGTGACTGGAGTGACACCATATTTAAAGTTATATATATATATATATATATATATATATATATATATATATATATATATATATATATATATATATATATATATATATATATATATATATATATATATCGAACATATATATTTTTTACTTGACTGAAGTAGCAAACGAGCATGCAGCCCACCTGATGGTAAGTGGTCACTGCCGCTCACGGACATCTGTAATCAACTTCATACAGAACATGGGTTCTATCTGAAGTCAAACACAGATGCGTTGCTACTCCCGAGGACTATGTTGGTCGAATCATGTAAAAGTGTGCCGGCAACCACACCATTCTATCGAAACGCAAGAAATGCTTCACGCTAGAAATAGGTGTAGCTAGCTTTAACCATTAAGGTTGCACACGTGTCGGAAGCTAAAAAGATGGAGGAACTTCTACCGTTTTCCCAACATTTCCCTTTACTGCTCTGCTCCTATTGATTGTAGCGTGATGAAAAGTATACTATAACCAGCTCAGGAGTATGGAAAAAGAATCGTACCAAGTTTCGTTATAATCCGTCGAGTAGTTTTTGTTTCTATAACGGTTATACACACAGACAGACAGACGGACAAACAGATAGACAGAAAGACAGACAAAAATGTTACTGATTGCATTTTTGGCATCAGTATCGATCCCTAATCCCCCCTGATAGTTATTTTGGAAATATATTTCATGTACAGAATTGGAAAAAATAATAAAAAATAATAAATAGTGAATTATTATTTCTATAATAACAAAACATCCTTTGTAGTAGCGCGGCTGCCGCGCTGCGGCCGCGCTACTTTCGCCCTAAGGCAAATTGGTACTAAAAGAAACATCTGGCTTTATGCTGACGACACAACCATTTCCTAATTTGGACTTACAGTGAAAGTCATGTTGCTCAATATACAAAAGATCGGAAACCGAAACTCGAATGTTTAAACACTATTGATTTACTTTAGATTAAATTAAAAGTTTTTGAATAGTCGAGTTATTGTTTTATATCAAACCGTTTGGCCTAGGAACTAGATATAAACAGAACATACATACAAACATGTATACAAACGCTTCTTCTGACGGAGCCACGGTGAAAATGTTTTTGCCTTTAGATATTGGCGTGCTTTAAATGTAACTATTTTAATTACGTGACGGCTCGTTTCCTCATTAGAAATATCGATATTCCGCGCGATTGGAACTTGATTTGCATCCATTGCCAACAATGTGATTGTTTTGCAGCACACCCCCTCCCCTCGACCCTCTCCCCCCGCGCACGTCCCACTGCGACGAGTGGGTCTGATTTGCTATTGATGCGCGTAATATGATTTGTGTTAAATTAGTTCTACGCAAATTATCATGAATAGTACCGATAAACAAGCGATAAACTATGCTATAATATGTAGCAATAACCGGATTTCGTATTTAAGGTATCTCGATTTATTGACATAATTTGTATGTTAAAAATTTCACCAAATAATGAACGTCTCCACAACTAAGAAGGTGTAGAACCACTTTTGAAGGTGGTAGAACCAGTGTAGTTCGACCAGGGAAGTACCACCGCCACACCTATTTCTAGCGTGAAGCATTTCTTGCGTTTCGATAGAAGGGTGTGGTTGCCGGCACACTTTTACATCTGTGTTTGACTTCAGATAGAACCCATGTTCTGTATGAAGTTGATTACAGATGTCCATGAGCGGCAGTGACCACTTACCATCAGGTGGGCTGCATGCTCGTTTGCTATTTCAGTCAGATAAAAAAAAAAACTAAGCTGTTTTCGAATTAAGAAAGAAAGAAATATTTATTTATTTAAAAAAAATACTACAACATATTGTGGCATAAATACGAACCAACAACACAAAAACAGATGTGATGGGGCCGCTAAGCTAGGCTGTCTCTGATCGATTAGTCTAGATATATTTTTAACCCCCAACATAAAAACAAGTGACTTATAGGTTTGACCGCTCGGTGGGTCCGTCAGTCTGTCAGTTAGTCTGCGTGTTTTTTGAGTAAATCGTTTGGTTTAGGTTTTTTCTTAGTAAGTTTTCTGGCAATGGTATAAAGATAGGTTACATGAAAATCGGTTCAGCCATTTACTTATTATATGGAAGGTGAATTTGGGAATCAACTATTTAACATTAACTGAAATTAAAATTTAATTGGTTCATCAATATATATTATTTTTGTCTTTTTAAATATTTGTTTATTTTTCATCCTTGCGTTGAAGATTTTTCTTTACATTTTTTTAAATAATAATGGCTTGTTTTGTATACGTATATATTACGTGACCACAAAAATTAGGCGCATGAAACAAAAGCGGTTCCGTGCACCTCGCTTCTGTCCCGGCGCAACCCCTAGTGACGTGCAGTTGAAATGAAATGAAATGAAATGAAATGAATTTTTTAACCGACTTCCCAAAGGAAAGAGGTTATCTATTCGTCACGTATATTTTTTTTTTTTTTTTTTTTTTTTTTTTATGTATGTTCGGGCGAAATGGCTAGAAATCGTCGACTTACCGACACGATTCATACGACATTGTATGCGACTAGTTTCACAGGCAGTCCCATATTGAGGAAAATGAAAACCTTCCGGCGGTTTTCCCGGAAAATTGGAAAATGTCGGTTTCTTAAAATCTTGAATAACTTGGGTGTTTATAAACCGATTTCCATTTTCTTTCTTTCATTTGATAGGAAATTTTGTCACGCAACTTTTTCTCTTGGACATGGGTATGCTGTGATGCTTAACTCTTTGAGTTATGGGGTGGAAACCACCACCACTCCTCAAGTTTTTTAGATAATTTGAGATAACTCGGCTTCTGCCGAATCGATTCTTATGAAACTTGGAATATGTATTATATATCTATGTTTATATAGGTTGACGAAAAATTTGACCTTCAACTCTTCGATCCTGATGATGCAGGGTTACAGCTATCCTAAACTATAACATTAGCTATTTGGTGCTTACATATATGTAACAAGACTACTAAGCAGAGACATGTGATGAAAATTTGACCTTCAACTCCTCAATCCTGATGATGCAGGGGTGCCTCAAGCCTAAACCATTGGGGTTGACCATTTGGTGCTTATGGGTATGTTATAACAATACTAAGCAAAGACATATTATAAAAAAAATGACCTTCAACTCCTCAACCCTGATGATGGAGGGTGCTGTAAGCCCAAGCCGTAGGTGATGGCCATTTAGTGCTTACGGATATATAATAAGATAGCAAGGCAAAGATGTACGATGACAAATTTGACCTTCAACTCCTCAACCCTGATGATGCAGGGGTACTGCAGGCTTAAACCATAAACGTTAGACATTTGTTGCTCACGGATTTGTAATAACATTGCTAAGCAAAGGTATACGACGAAAAATTGGACCTTCAACTCCTCAATCCTGATGATGCAGGGGTATTGAATGCCTAAGCCATAAAACTTAGCTATTTCCATCTTACGCATTTAAAATGATATTTAAAAAATGTGAGGTAAAACATTAGAAAAATGGTTGTATACGGTGGAAAATTGGACCTTCAACTCCTCAATCCTGATGATGCTGGGGTGCTTCAAGCTTAAACTATAGGCGTTAGCTACATGATCGCTACGTATATCTGATAAGATTACTAAGCAAAATATAAGATGAAAAATTTGACCTTCAACTCCTCAACTCTGATGATGCAGGGGTACTTCAGGCTTAAACTATAGGCGTTGGCCATTTGATGCTTATGGGTATGTAATATATTTACAAAGCGAAGACGTATGATAAAAAAGTTGACCTTCAACTCCTCAACCCTGATGATGCAGGGTACTGTAAGCCCAAGCCATAGAAGTTGGGGATCTGTTGCTTACGTGCATGCGATGAGATTACATAGAAAAGATATGACATGATAATTTTGACCTTCAACTCTTCGGCCCTGATGATGCAGGGGTACTTCAGGCTTAAACCATAGGCGTTGGCCATTTGATACTTATGGATATGTAATATTTTTACAAAGCAAAGACGTATGATAAGAAAATTGACCTTCAACTCCTCAACCCTGATGATGCAGGGTACTGCAAGTTTAAACCATAAGCATCGGCCATATGGTGCTTACGTATATGTAATGAGATTACTAAGCAAAGATATGACATGATAATTTTGACCTTCAACTCCTCAACCCTGATAATGCTGGGGTCCTTCAAGTTTAAACCGTAGGCATCGGCCATATTGTGCTTACGTATACATAATGTTGTTGTTCACAATACCAACAATGAGTTTCGGAGAGAATATAATTATGATCAAAAATTCCACTTTGAATACAATTACCTGAAAGATGCAAGAGTACTACCAACCTTTTTAAATTGGATGGGTTATTTTTATTAGTATCAGTTGAATTATACTCTTAGTTATAAGGTTTATATTACTTTTTCTACTTTAAATATTGATAATTATAGGTCTATTCTTTAAATAAATGTTTACTCAGAAAAAGTTGTTTTATTCGGTTAGGTTAGGTTCGAACAGATTTTTCCAATTCAGAATCTAAGGGAGGGGGCGCGGTAGCGCCCCCGACCGGTTGTGTCAAAGAAGTCTATTTTTATATGATGACGTCAGCACATAATTTTATTCATCCGAAAATCGGACGAATAATTAATTTTATTCATCCGGTTAGCGGACGACTAGCAACAGCCATAACTGATTTTATCGTGACTGAAAAGCGTGAAAAAAAAAATTTTAAACAAAAAATACAACCGACTTCCATGCCACATAAAAGTAAAAAATAATTTAAATACATGTTGGTTTAGAGCCAACACAGTTCTTAGTACATAGTCCCGAAGTCGGCGCTCATATAAGATACATGTAGTTTCGTCATGATCCAGCAAAATATGGTAAGCGCCGACTTCGGGACTATGTACTAAGAACTGTGTTGGCTCTAAACCAACATGTATTTAAATTATTTTTTACTTTTATGTGGCATGGAAGTCGGTTGTATTTTTTGTTTAAAATTTTTTTTTATTCGGATCTGTTACAACACACAACAAAGAGAAAATAAAAACAAATAAACACAAAAAAATAAAGAAAAAAAAACAAAAACATGTATAGAAAAAAAACTAACAAAAGTAAGAAATACATAATATGTGCTGCAACAGCCGCGAAAAGGACAGACTCAGCTAAGTTGAGTATAGTCTAGGTGTTTACGTTAGATAGCACGTTAGATAGCACGATGATTAATGTTATTTCGTTTTAATGTTAGTTTAATGAGTGATTGCTGAATTTTTAAAGTTATTATTCAATTAGTTGATTCTTCGTCAATAAACATCAAAATGGGTAGGAAAAAGACAATTCGTGGAGGAGAAGGGACTTACATTCAAAATATGCATCTTTTTAACAAGAGAAGATGCATGGGCTCAGTATTCCTGTCTCCCAAGTCGAAAATCGAGCGTGTGCTGCAACAAACATCAATCTTTTATACAAATAAAAAAGAAAGAAAATATTCCATGTCTGCGAATATATCAAAACACGTGCTTTAATAAATACACGACTATTGAACATACACCACTATGGCGTATGTTTTAATAATGGTATACCTACATACTCTTGGTATTTGGTAATACATAGTATATACTTCGTATCGGGATGGGAAATCCCTAGTTCGAATGACGTTTCAACTGTCATGCGCCTAATTGTTTTGGTCGAGTAGTACTTCCATTATTAGTGATAAGTTAGACGGGTAACCTGACAGAAAGCTATCACCATCACGCGTCTATATTTGTGGTGCCAAAGTCACCAGTGCCCTTAATGGTGTAATGGATGGAGGTTTACGCCTCGCGCTGCGCCGGCGGGTAGCGTGTGTCGCCGCGGAGACAATCCAGAAGAGTGTATTGCTGGCACACAAACCTTATTTAGTTGATAGCGGCTGTGGCATTAAGGATAAGCAGAAGCGGAACCTATCGATTAAGACTTGTGGAAAATTTAGTATAAAAATGATATATCTTTTACTGTACTCACATCAGACACATATTTGTTTAAACATCAATGTCATTGGAGTAATTAGGATCTAACAGAATATTCAATCTGTCTTACAATGTGACGTATCAAAATTCTAAATTTCCATAATTTCCTAAAAAAGATGCCATCACCACACATAATTAAAATATAAATAAGACTTATCTTCATGATATTATCCCATGATTATAGTTTTTCCTGTGAATTGTTTGTTGACCTTGTACCATACGGCTGTCGGACAAACAAAGAAATATTGTCGAATTAAACAGCGTGCAGTGCACTTGTAAAGTAATTGAAAGGCGGTGAAGAATTAGTGAATCGAGGGGGGGGGGGGGTCAATAACGCAAGTAACCTGCTAATAGAAAGAGCAGCAGCGATAGTTAGTATATACTGTTCTCATGAGGTGTTGTTGAATATGAGTATTTTTTATCAATTTGAAGTAGCAAACGAAAATGTAGTTCATCGGATGGCATGTGGTTGCTGCTGCACATGGACATAATAACCAAATTTATTTAGAAAGGGGTTACATCTATGTTGATGATAATGTTTAATATTGCTCATAGAATAGACCGTAGCTACTAAGCGTCATAATTATATACTGCATACTTGTTTACTATTGTCATTTTACGAAGCAGTCTATAATCTGCTGCGCGTGAACGCCCGAAAATCTTGCTTTGTGGTCGGATCTTTTTAATTTATAATACGTTTTTTGTCGACATACGTATTTCAGAGGCTATGGAGCTCGTGTAGCCAAAAGGTTGGATTAAATAAATAGCGTTTCGTTCATTCTAAATACTTAGATCTGGAGTAAAACTTTAATATTAAGATCGTATCCAAAATCTTACTAGGATTGTACCTAAAATACCGTAGTACCACCGCCACGCTTATTTCTAGCGTGAAGCATTTCTTGCGTTTCGATAGAAGGGTGTGGTTGCCGGCACACTTTCACATGAGGCGACCTTCATAGTCCTCGGGAATAGCAACGCATCTGTGATTGACTTCAGATGAAACCCATGTTCTGTATGTAGTTGATTACAGATGTCCATGGGCGGCAGTGACCACTTACCATCAAGTGGAGTGCATGCTTGTTTGCTACTTCAGTCAGATAAAAGTAAATATCATGCATATGTCGTTCAGACGAAGAATCCTAAAAGATTGGAAGCTTGAGTCAATGTTGGCAGTGTTCGATAACCTAACGGGGAGTTCGAGGTTGTCAGAGAGCTGATGCCACGCAAACACCCGCATGTTCCCGCTGCAATCAATCCCTCTCCGCGCTCTGCGAGACTGTGTTCGACATTTCATTCATCGTTGTCGCTGACGTTCAGTCTGCCAAATTTATCTATTATATATTATAAAGACTGTTCCTGATTGATTTGTATTTGCTACTAGAAATACTATTTTTATATACTATATAAATAAATAAATAAATATTTCCGGCCTAAACGGGTTAAATAAGGATTTAAGGCTTTTAGTGTTTGGCTTTCTGGTGACAAAAAATAATACATCTATGTCACTTTTCTTGAGAAACAATAGCAACACATTTTATTTAGATTATAGATAAATAATTTTAATACTTTCTCTTTATTTTTTTTACTTTTTTGTTGTTTTGTGTTTGTTTTTTGTATGTACCAACTTTTGTTCTATGTTTTGTATATGTATTTTGTGTTGTATCATAAGTTATGAAATAAATGTTTTATCTATCTATCTTTCTATCTAAATGGTATAAACTATCATATATTTTTTTCAATAATTATGTGTTTCTATATGTATAGCAACAAATAAAATAAGGTAGCGTGTTTTCCAAATTACACAATAATTTCTTGTAATATCAGTAATAATATTACAAGAATATTAGTAATAATATTTCAAGCGGATAAGTTCGAGATGAAACGGATAAGGCTCAGTGATTGATTGTCAAGCGCGCGATATAATGAGATCAATAATATTCGTGAGAGTATATTTAGCTGGTATTGTAGCAAACAGTGTAGGCGTATTTAGGAGCTTGCTATATTTATAAAGGAGTGAGACAGTAAATACGAGATTATTTACTTTTAATGGCAAAAATGTATTTTTAATGGTAGGACTTATATAGATCGACCTGGAAGGTACCACCGCCACACTTTTTCTAGCGTGAAATAGTTCTTGAATTTCGGGTGGAAGGGTGTGGTGGCTGGCTCACTTAAAGATGAGACGACCATGTTAGTCCTAGGCTGAAGCAATGCATTTGTGATTAATTTCGAAAAGAATCCTTGTTCTATAAGAAGTTGCTTACAGATGACTATGGGTAGTGATCTGTAAGTTTCCACTTACCATCAAGTGGGCTGCACGTTCGTTTACTACTTCTATCGAATTAAAAAAACATGCGTGCGTACAAAGTACACATGTCAGAAGTGAAACTTCTTTGGCGAACTAATTTATAAATCTTGTTTATATTTATACAAATCTAAAACTTTAAATTTCCAAGATTAAGAGGAAGGCAAAAAGGAAGATAGGTGAGGAATTTAATTGTTATTAAAATAAAAAAGTGTTGAAAATTAATGTAAATTATAAATTTATTTTTTTCAATTTATTTCTTCAATATTTACATTGTTTGACGTTGTTTGTATTGGTATTATTGTGACTAAAGCATTATGATAGGTAAAATATGCAACATAAGTTCGTGTTTCAACATTATCTAAATATCTTGTAAAAATAGCATCTATTGTCGTTCCTGAATTTGTAGTTGGTGTGTTTGGATTATTAGCTCCATTTCGCTCTGTCTCACTTTTTCTCTCAATCTTTCTCACTCGCTTGCTCCCTACTCTCACTCCACGGCTAGTTGCTCATGCTACGTTCGCCCTGTCTTACTCTCTCTCAATCGGTCTCGATCACTCTCTCTCTCTCTTTTCCGACACTTCCGTTGCATACCGGCGTGACGTGTCATCTGTAAAAATTTTACCCTCATGCGCCTAAAGAAGTTTCACTTCAAAAAAACGTGCGGCACTCGGGGACTGCCGCGGTAAAGCTATTGCATAGCATTTTTTATTAACTTATGCAATTATAATTATTTTTTTTGTTCATGCAATATTTTTTTGGATAATAATTCGTTTTTTTCTTTGATACTATATAATTTCCTACAAACAGCTGCTTCGTCCGTTTTCTGAACAGCTCGTCTCGGTCCGTGCGAGCTTCGTACTGTCGTACCATATACATACACTTTAAGCAAACGCTCGTCCGCGCTACATGGTGGGTTGAATGGGGGGTGTAAGGTTTTTTCGTTACGGAATTTCTTGATTCGGTCGCTGCGCTGAAATCCCCTGATAAAAGCTGTGTAATAGCTTAAAAAGGCATCTGTTAGAGTCTGTTAGGGTCTATATATAATACGATAACACATTACATTACCAGACCGAGAATAATGCGTGGAAAAACGGTGTGATTTAGCCCTTACACCCTTATTGGCATCTTCTCCAGTGCTTACAGCGGGCGGCGTCGGCAAGTCTGCGGCGCGACATTACCCGCGACGAACGCCGCAAACCGACAACTTATTGTAATTGTTTCCTCCGACAACCCCTTCTTTTATTTCTCACAACTCACTGCGTATCGCTGCCACCAGTCCGTTTGATTACTCTTGTGGAATTTGTGTCAGCGTGTCACAGTATTTTCTACTTATTGCCTACACTGAATCAAAGTAAGCAGATAATTTAAAGATTCTTTCCTACTCCCAGATGCTTTGTTAAGTCTTGGGAATTCTAACAATAGGAGTATTCAATTACATGCACGGTTTCTAATTTTACACAAAATCGTTGTAGAATTTAGAGATGAAATAAAATATTATGTCATTTAACGTCAAAGTTGGTGTCATCAAAATGAATACTATATTTTGCAGATTAGGCAGTATGAAAAATTTGTATAGAACTCAAATCCTGTCATACTTTAATTTATGTAACTGTAAGTATGAAGAAGTCTAGCGCTCCGTAAGGCACAGTCTTTGGTACATTTGAAGTTACATGAGTTGGTAAGTTATGCATGATTTTTGTGTTACATTTACGAGTAAATAAACGTAACATAGCTTACAAATGCCACGCAGTAAAGCCGCGTACGATAAGGTAAGAAGACAATAAAGCGCGCGACGCGGCGGACGCGTGTGGCGCGGATAGGGATGACAGATATTTATTGATATTTGTAGAATTGAATTACTAATAATATACCAATAGAATATTGATCACATTTTCTTATAATCGAATACTAAGATTTGAAATAAGAAGTTAAATATTCTTCGGTATAACTTGTTGTACATAAACATTAACATAAACTCCCGTCGCATCGGTCGAAATTCGATCGTAATTTAAAGGTGTTTCAAGTAGTGAATCGGTAATTCGCGTTTGGTCAGCATGGTGCACTATGTCTTAAAACTCTTTTATGAGATAAGGCGTCCTCAGACCTCAGAGACCTCAATCAACAAATCTCGATATCATGCTATCAATGTCGATATATGTTTCAGTATCGATATTTTATCAATTACTCTCATTCCTAGTCGTAAACACGATAAGGCGGCCGGCGCCGCGCACTTTACGCGGCGCGTCGATGTCGGTTCGCGCTCCTTTATGATGGATTTTATGTTGCGGTGGGATATTTTTGTTTAGGTACATGCAAACATAATATTATATAAATTTGAGAATTTCTCCTATAATTGAAGAACTACCGATAAATTACTAAATTACAAAAGTACTGCTCTCTCGTCAACCCATTATTGTCTCACTGCTGGGCACGGGCCTTCTCTTAGAATAAGAGAGTTATAGGCCATAGCCCACCGCGCTGGCCAAGTGCGAATTGATGGAAAGTACTGCTATTGATTTAAATTTGTGTTGTTTAAAAATAATTATATATCATTAAATCTAAGATTTAGCTTGTTATATATATTTACCTAAAATATTACGCTTCAATTAATTATTAACCCTTAACTTCAATTGTTAACCTAGTTACGTAACAGTTGTTTTGAAATTTGTGCGTTGAGCTTAATTTAATTTTAAGCCTTTTATATTGTAATATAAATATATATTGTAACATAAAAGGCTTAAAGGCTTAAGGTTTTTACTAGTATTTTGGGATTTTCACATTTTTTTGTAATAAAATGGAAATTTTCAGCATTTTTTAAAATAACACCGTTTTTTAAGTGATCACAGTACAGTCGAAACCCAACAGAATAGTTGAAATGGAAAAGGAAGTTGTAATAGTAGATATGTTAAATAATTATATCAACAAGTTTAAAAATAAAAGATGAGCTCCTAAAAAGTCTATACATCTGGTTGGTTTGAATTTTGGCATTCATATATATGATAATAATAACAAAAAAATATATAATCAATAATATGTGATTATGGAGCAGTGATAGCCTAATGGTTGAAACTTGCCCTCTCAATCGGGAGGTCCGAGGTTCAAACCCAGTCACGCACCACTGATTTATGTGCGTATTAGAAATTAATTATCACTGCTTTTCGGTGAAGGAAAACATCGTGAGGAAACCTACACACCCGAGAGTTCTTTAAAAAAAAAAGTTCTCGGAGGTGTGTGAAGTCCACCAATTCGCATTTGGCCAGCGCGGTGGACTATGGCCTAAAACTTTCTCATTCTGAGAGAAGACCCGTGCCCAGCAGTGGGACAATAATGGGTTGACGAGATGTGATTATGTGTTATAATAATAGAAAAGAATGTTAAGTTTTAAAAAAAAATGTAAAATCCTACGCTATCGTATTGGGTGTTACCTGTAAAGATAGACGTAAGTCTGTATAAATAAATAAATAAATAAATAAATAAATGAATAAATATGTTCCAAAAGGAACTACATAATAGATCAAAAAGGATTATCAAATCCTTTTGGACTTTATAACTTCACCGGTTTTTTTATGACGAGCCTGAAGTTTAGCCGGGACAAGACAGATTTTGGGCTGGTAGGCAGGGTATGATTGCTGGGTAAAACTGGTCATTCCTAAACCTTCTTCCTTAGTTAGGGAGAGGGACTGCTGCTATTGCTGGATTCCTGGAATTCCGCTTCAGTTTAAATGGGGATTGCGACTGACCCAAGGACACCTGTGAGGTACAGACATCCGCTAATGTAGGGTACAATAATTCAATTCGTTTTTAACAACTGTCACATTTAAAATGTCAACAATATCGTTTATACAAAATATTTCTCCTAAAATTAATAGTTATCTAAATTAGTGAAAAAAATGTTTTTTTATAGACTTGACCTTTATGTATTAGGCATCTGGTTTTCGCCTTTGATATTCGTTAACAACGCGTGGAAATAAATATGTAAACCAAAATTCATTTCTATTCGAATCAGCTATCGGTATCTTATTTATAATAAATACTTGTACTGTCATTATTTTTATTTCTTCAGATATTTTGTATGTCATAATTTTGTGACCTGAATTATCAAATACGGCAATAAGATTAAACAAATTTATTCAGGTACTAAAATTTCGCTTTGATTTCAATTATAAGTTCCACCCTTCTCTCATGTATGAAGGTATACATATCTGTCGACTTATGTATGTTCACACGTATTGTCTTGTGTCGTAATTCACTTAGCGAGGCTCTCGTGTCATCGAGGGCAGGTGTAATTATACATGCAAACGATGTAAGCGCTCGAGACAATTTCCAGTTTAATAAGTGGAGCGGCGTTGCCGTTATCGCTAACGATCGGAATTATGAGTCGGCGCGAAGTTCGCAGATAACGCGAGGGATATTTCGTAGCGTGTCGTAGCGTGTCATAACGGTTCGTAGCGAGTCGTAGCGCGGCGTAGCGGACCGTAGCGTAGCGTAGCGGCGTAGCAGCAATGGGGCGATAGATAGAGCAATATTGATAACATTTCTATAATGAATTAAATCGAAATGTTATTGTTCAATAAAGCCTGTGTAAGGCGGATGTAAGGAGTCAGGCGCCTAACTCCACCATTCACCGAGTGCTGTGGGTCGTGGTACGTACATGACTTTGTATGTAATTGCGTCTGTATATAAAAATATATATTTATGTATATATAGTCCCTTGCCATATTATTAGACTCGAAGGAACAAAATAGTAGGTTTGTCAACTTTAATTGCTAATCATGATACTTTTTAAACTTATAATTTTAGTCTTTTGATTGTTTTAGTTCTGGCATCATTCATTGAGATTTATTAATGCTTACAACAGGCTAAAAATGTCAATATAGCCACGTAAAATCCGAAGCGCAGAAAATATGATAACAAAATTTAAAATGTTATCAAATTAACGTCGTTATTTTCACTGATACCGATGAGTTTTAATTAATGTACAAAAAACATACAGTAATTTATTAGAAGCATGCCACGACGAATAAAGTCACTTATTGCAGTTAAAAGAGGTATTACGAAATATTGACTAAATAAGAGTATTTTAATAATAAAGAGTTTAATAAATACAGTTTTATTTTATTATTATTATTATTATATTTCATTATGAATCGAAATTATAAAATAGTATGAGAGTTACATTATTTATTGATATCTGTGATTTGCATGCAAGACTCGCATTTTTATGCAGGGTTTAATAATTTGGCAAGAAACTTTACTTATAATACGTGTCTAAAAAGCTAGGCAACCAGACTTGAGAGACCAGAGAATACAAACTTGAGCAAACTACACAGTTAATATTAACAAGAAGCACCCTTAAGTGAAAGTATTTTCTGAACACTTAATCATCCTTAAATGCAGATTTTCACCTTGAAATATGTATGAAATTAAAAAAAAAATTAAACAAAAAAATACAACCGACTTCCATGCCACATAAAAGTAAAAAATAATTTAATTACATGTTAGTTTAGATAAAACACAGTACTTAGTACATAGTCCCAAAGTCGGCGTTTTCTCAATATGGGACTGCCTGTGAAACTAGCCGCATACAATGTCGTATGAATCGTGTCGGTAGGTCGACGATTTCTGGCCATTTCGCCCGAACATACATAAAAAAAAAATACGTGACGAATAGATAACCTCTTTCCTATGGAAAGTCGGTTAAAAATAAAAATACATTTTAGGCTCCCGTAATATAAAACGATACGAAAGCAAAATATTCACTCAAACGATTAAACTGAGAGGGTTGTCGTTATAAAGGGGATTAATTAACACGAAAAGCAGATGACGTCATTATTTTTAATTAATTTTTATTTGCAAGCGATAATCATACACTGCACATGTTTATATTATCATTTGAAATTATAAACTGTTTTATCTCACTAAAATAAAACACATATTATAATAAGTACCTATTTACAAAATTATATTTTGACTATATTTGAATGTCGAATATTATAACTGTACTAACTTAATTATAAACGTTCGATTTAATTAGATTATTATAATAAAATTAAAAATAGCAGTGATAGCCTAATGGTTGAAACTTACCCTCTCGATCGATCGAGGTTCAAACCCAGAATCAAACGCACCACAGATTTTTCTAAAATTGTGTGTGTATTAGAAATTAATTATCACTACTTTTCGGTGAAGAAAAACACCGTGAGGAAACCTACACACACGAGAGTTCTTTAAAAAAAAGGTCTCGGAGGTGTGTGAGGTCCACCAATTCACACTTAGCCAGCGCGGTGGACTATGGCCTAAAACTTTCTCATTCTGAGAGAAGACCTATGCCCAGCAGTGGGGCATTAATGGGTTGGCATCAATAAATTTAAATGTGTAAAATAATAAACTTATAATTTAGGATGTATTCTGTATGTTCAATGAGATATATTATGAATATATTATATTGGGAATGTACGATTACTTATTGAAATCTAAATAATATAATAAATGGAGAAATTTGTGGGGATGTATGTTACGCTTTTACGCAAACACTTCTGATTAGATTTCGCTGAAATTTGACACAGTTGATTAACACAAGATCCTAAGTAACATTGTGGGCGTAAGTGCAGGCAAAGTCGTGGAAATAACCTAGTATTAGTTATTAATAAAATATATTACCGAAAATGATTTTCGTTGGTGGATAATCTCCTCCGTCACTAAAATAAAATGAATTGAAACTGTCACGTAAAATTTAATTTCTTACACTACCACCACATCGGAACCTCAACTGAGACGACACGACTATTCTCACCTCATAGCAGCAATAAACATCTTCTACGCTCTGGCTAGATGCGTGCGATAAGGCAGACTTCAAATTATTTCTCCGACCTCTGGGACCTAACTAGTTTATGTTCATGGTAATTACCGCTTAGTATCAGTTATCGCGTTCGCTGCATACTAGAAAATACACATTTTTAATTAATTTATTTTTATTAATTTATTTAAATCTTCGGAAAACTTACAGCTGCAAAATACAATTATTATGCATATTATGAGATGGAAGGCCACTTACAAGTTTTCGCAAATAGTTACATGGTATACATATACTAGTACCTACTAATGTGATAAACTTATATTGAAATTGTTTATATTATTATTTGTTAAGGTATAGATACATTATTAAAGAATCTCTGGCTTAGCTTACGCCTCAAATCAATGATGCCGGTATTGAAAATATCGAAATCAGTATCCCTTGACGAAGCATTTAGCGATCTGCTTGCTCTTATGAAGAAAGTGAATGTGACTTAGGAGATCAGGAGAATCAATTTTACAGTTCGCAATATTAAACATAAATATTATATCAGCTATTCGTCTGAAATGAAATGAAATGAAATGAAATGAAATGTCTTTATTTTGCATAGGCCTTCGGGGGCGCTTACAAATTGTCAGTTACATTTATATATATTTTTTTTACACTACCACCGGATCGGAACACGACCTCAACTGAGAAGATCCGGCAAGAAACTCAGTGGGTTTGTCTTTTTTCTTTGTATATCTTTTTTTTTATTTTTTTATTTTTTTTATTTGCCATCTTGTTTTTACATGGGTAACAATAGTTAGCTCCAGTATCCTGCCCTACATTTGGCCTAACAAGGAGCACGTTTGGCAGGATACGCTACACTTTGACATTTTATTAATTACGTATTGTTCAGTCCCAAGCTGTTTTATCATCTATATATTCAGAAATTTTGTAATATGCTTTACGACTAAGCTTGATCTTAATAAATGCTTTAAAGTTATTGATTGACAAATTTCTGACTTGAATTGGTAGTTTATTATAAAAGCGCCATAAAAGAATTATTAATTTTGTGGAGACGAGTAACATGTGCGGAGAGATTGTGTTTGTTCCTTGTATTTATATCATGGTTGTCACAAAGTTTACTGAATTTATTAATATTTTTCTTAACATAAATCAAATTCTCATATATAAATTGGGATACAACAGTAAGAATATTTATTTCTTTGAATATTTCTCTAAGTGAAGATTTCGGACTTAGATTATAAATGGCTCGAACAGCCCTCTTCTGCAATACAAAGATAGAATTGAGGTCTGAAGAACAACCCCACAGCAGTATACCATAAGACATAATGCTGTGGAAGTAACTAAAATAAACTATTCTAGCTGTTTCAACATCAGTTAAATGCCTAATTTTTTTCACAGCATATACCGCCGAACTGAGTCTACCCGACAATTTTTCAATGTGGGGACCCCATTGCAATCTGGCATCTAGAGTAACGCCTAAAAAGACAGATGAATCCACAAGATCCAAAACCGTTCCATTGAGTTGTACATTGGTTTCAACCTGCCGCACGTTGGGCAACGAGAACTTGATACATTTAGTTTTCTTCTCATTCAGAAGAAGGTTATTTATGTTGAACCAATGTAAAACTTTCGCGAGAGCATTGTTTACCTCGTCAAAATTATCCAGTTGTCGTTTAATTTTAAATAATAATGAAGTATCATCAGCAAACAATACAATCTCGTGATTGTCTCCTACATAATGAGGCAAGTCATTGATATAAATTAAAAACAAGAATGGACCGAGTATCGAACCCTGCGGAACGCCCATTGTAACACATGCGCCGGGCGATTTTGTACCATTTATTACAACCCTTTGAATTCTGTCATTCAAGTAAGAATTCAAAAGGCTAAGAGCCTTGTTCCTGATCCCATAATGGTGTAATTTCCTGACCAGTGTATCGTGGTGGACACAATCAAAAGCCTTGGATAAATCACAGAATACACCTAGGGCATCGCGTGATCCATCCCAGGCTTCGAATACATTTTTCAGTAGTTTAGTTCCTGCATCTATAGTAGAGCGGTTCTTTCTAAAGCCAAATTGGTTATCATGAAGTATTTGGTTTTTATTAAAATAATTCAACATATCATTTAGGATGATTTTTTCAAAAATTTTACTTAACGTTGGTAGTATAGAAATCGGTCGAAAATTTGTTGGATCTGAAGTACTACCTGATTTAAATATTGGAATAACTTTACTTTGTTTCATAAGGTCAGGAAATACACCGTAAGTAACACAGGTATTGAATACAGTAGCCAAGTGCGGTGCAATGAGATGAATAATCGAGGAAACAACCCTAACAGAAAGTCCCCATAAGTCTGCCGTTTTCTTACGGTCTAGGCTGTTAAAAGCAATAATGATATCTCCCGCATTAACCTTTGAAAATTCAAAACCTGTATTACATTCAGTTACATATTCTTTAAGTAAGGACTCGGCAGAAGTAGAGGACGACTTCAGAGTTTTTGTTGTTAATACGGGTATATTAGTGAAAAAGTTCTCAAACTCTGATGCCACCTCCAAATCTCCTTTTACATCTATATTATTAATTTTTAAATTAAAGTGTTGTTTATGTTTAGATAAGTTATTAGTTTCGTTGTTGATAATGTTCCACGTCGTTCTAATCTTATTAGTAGATTTGTTTATCTTATTTCTTAAATATAGGGATTTAGCACAGGAACAGGCCTGCTTAAAAATTTTAGAGTATTTTTTTACATATTCTTTAAATTTAACATCATGGTTATAAGATTTTTCATAATATAAGTCATACAATTTGCGTCTACTTATA
The DNA here is from genome assembly GCA_949699795.1 of Spicauda simplicius. Classification (NCBI taxonomy): domain Eukaryota; kingdom Metazoa; phylum Arthropoda; class Insecta; order Lepidoptera; family Hesperiidae; genus Spicauda; species Spicauda simplicius. The sequence goes on along the minus strand of OX453081.1, from coordinate 14,620,503 downwards.
TAAATACCTCTCGTTGCCCATTCACTAAATTTCGTTCGTCCATCATTTATGGTTTTTGACTTAAAAACTTTTCCAAATTCAATACTGATTAAGTTAAATATCGAATTATATAAAATATCAGGGTCATTGTGTATAGGCAACAAAGGCAATTTTTGAGCCAAATTGCTTTTAAATAGTTCAAGGCGGTAACTATTTATAGGAACAAACTTAATCTCCCTTTCTTCAGTCTTATTGATTTTTACAGGGAATACTGCTAATTGCCCACAATGATCTGAGTCTAATTTGTTTATAATCGATGTATTTAATGGTTTTAAGTTTGTAAACATATTATCTATACATGTTGAGCTAGTAGCAGTTATCCGAGTAGGTTCATAAAAACTGTTGTATAAATTATAGGATTTAAAGAGCAAAATAAGTTTTCTTGTTTGAGCTGTATTTTCTAGAATATTAATATTGAAGTCTCCACAGACAACAACTCCCTTATTAGAGCTGATGGCTTTAAATAAAGCCTCTTCCATTAATTTTTCAAATTCCTCATAAGGTGCAATGGGGGGTCTATATACGCTAACAACCAGGAACTGCTCAAATTCTATACATGAAATTTCAATAACTCGCTCAACAGACAGGTTCACAATGTCTTTCCGTTCCTTAAATTTTATGTTGTTGTTTACAATTATAAGTGAACCACCGCGTATCATGTTTATTCTGCTGAACGAGCTGGCAACCTGATGCTTACAGAAGTTAAAAAGGATTTGATCGGCTTTCAGCCAATGTTCTGTTATACATAGAATGTCTATGTTACTATTTTCCAAAAAAAGGTCTATCTCTAAGTCTTTGCCCATCATTCCTTGAATATTCTGATGCACCAGGGTGACCGACGATAATTTTAAAACATTACTGCTAGAGGTTGTCTCTATTGTCATATTGTTTAATTTAAATAATTGTAATTGTCAATATTTGCCAAATTATTGGCTGAATTCATGTCAATATTATTTAATTGCTCAATAGAAGCAACCTTAGTAGCCAAGTTCTTGGCTGAAATATCAATATAATATGATAGCGAAACAGCTATTTGTCTTTTTAAATATCTGGTAAGATAGTACTTATCTTTTGTCAAATAGAAATATTTAACATAATTGTTAATGTCAATAATATGAAATTTATTATTATTATAATTAATATGTTGACATGTCAAATTACTTAATGTCAAATTAAGATTATACCTATAATTATTTTCCACCTGTGACAAGCTTTGGCTGTAGGGAAATGTAAACATAATGATTTTATCCACTTTTAGATTATTTAAAAGATTGTAATAATATATTAATTTATTTTTATTTACACCTCCCCTATCTCCTACTAGAATAATTAAAGTAGAGTGGGAATTAAACTTATGAGTCAAAATTTTGTCCATGATATTTTGAAAAGATAAACCAGGCATACAGTGATTGATAACTGAATGACCTTTGCAGTGTTTTGACAAAAGATGACCCATGTCCTTACCCATTTCGTCACTAAATATTACAATATTACTCTTAGTATCTGTAGGAGACGTTTTTAACAAATTATGTAGCACTTGGGAACTATTAGCAACAGATTGCATACATGTATTTGATTCATCAGAGTCACATTTAGGCAATGAGCAAGGCTCAGATAGCGAGATTTTAGTGCTATCCAAATATTTAGGTGTTTCCGACGCATTACATGCCATTAATTCGTTCATTGCTAAAATGTACTCCTTTAACTGGTTTTCTGATTGTTCATACTTCATATTAATTGACTTTAACTTTGCCTCCAAGCGATTAATCTCACATTGAAAATTATTTGTGTCAGTTTTATATTTCAATGTGGTATTTTTTAGTTTAGAGGCATACATGTCTAATTTATCTATGAGTTGCAAACGCTCTCTATTTAATTTTACATTTTTAATAAAAAATCTATGTTTCTTTATTATCTTTTGAGTTTTTCTAATGTATTTATTAATTTTCACATATTTCTTGAGTTTGTTTTTGCTACATTTAATTACACTATTTACACTGTCGTTTGTGAGATCAATTGTAATCATAGGCTTTACATTAAATGGAGCAGAAACAATTTCCGGGGCGCCGGTTACCAACTCATCGAAAAGACTTTGATTCAAAGATGCAGTGTTAGCATGGTTTGCGGCTTCTAGATGGCAAATTTTTCTATAAGCCTCCTGTAACTGATGTTCTAAAGAATCGATACGGCATAAGGCCTTCTCATATTCTATGCTGCATTCGTTGAATCCGTCCACCACGAGCCGCAACTGGTCCCGCTCATCTGTTACATCTTTACATAAATTATGTAGGTCGGCCATTTCTAATTTTAATTTCTTGTTAATATTAAGTAAATCTAATAGTTCCCTTTCATTATCGTCTCTTTCTTTGTTCAGCTCCTCGCACAACTGTTTGGCGGACTTCAATTCGTTTAAAGTTAATTGAAGTTTATTTTCTTCTTGACGAGCTAAAGCTCTGCGGGTCATCATTTTAAGTAAACGAAAAAAAAGTGAACTTCAATAAATAATAATAATAATAATAATGCGCGAAAAAGTTGCACACAGGAAAAACTCAAAGAAAGTTAGTTTTATACAAAATAATGTCACAGATGAAAAAAATTATTAAATAATAAAATAAATCAAATAATAATTAAGTGGCGTAATGATTCCCCAGCAAAAATAAAAAAATATAAATAAATAAAAAATAATAAAAAAGAAAAACTAAAAAATAATTACTACTCGAGAGGTTTGAACCTCCGTCTATCGCGCAACAAGACTTTAAGTTAACGATCCTTAGTAAACACACCACAGGTGACTCGCAATATTACGCGAAAATTATGTATTGGTTTGGTATTTTAGTAAAGCTCGCTAACAAAAAGTTTCAAAGACACCCTCGATTTATATTTAAACAATTTGCATTCAATATATGTTTTAAAATTGTTTGTTTATTGAATAATACTGTCACAGACACTAAACTAACACTAATTTTGATTATTATACATCAGTACGGATGTGCCTAAATCACTGTCCACTATTAACTAATTGTTCTTATTCCAGTTCTAAGACACTTCACCGTCACGATTTTTATCACTAGTTACTACTATTACATTAGATCTATACAGTGGATAACACTTTATGTGAATATTTATGGTTTTATCATTTACAATTTAATAAAATTAATATAAATAAAGGGTGTAATAAATTATTTCAATGTAAATTACTGAGGAACCAGTTTCACCGTTACAGCTGACGTCTGCGTCCATAAAGCGGTAGTAAGTGATGTCTATGACATTGTTCTATGTATGAATTGTCAAAAGTTTTTGTCCGAAACTGCAAAAATCTAGAGATAAGATAAGATAGAGAATACTCTCTAAGGAGGTTAACGTATAAAAGTATGACTGTCCATTGCTTTGGCATGCACTACAGCCTAAGCAGCTGTCAGATTGTAAAATAAATATGATAAAGTACATATACTCGTATGACATAACATTGTAATCAAATCAGTTGGCACAGTGCATAAGCTATATAGTTTTTAAATTATGGGGACTGTGATCAGGGGAGAATGGGTAGCAAATGAAAACTAGTAAAATACATCCATACTAATATTATAAATGTGAAAGCGTGTTTGTTTGTTCCTCTTTTACGTCGCCACATATCTATTATATAATATGATTTATATGCTGGGAGATAGTTAGGAGGGCGGAGAGTGACGTAGGCTACTTTTTATTGCGCTCTCATTCCCATGAAAATATCGATATTTTGTTAGTTGATACATATTTAGTAGTTTCAGACGTTGTTAATAGATGGCGTTAGTAAAATTCATACCCCTTGACTGTGTGGGCGAAGCCGCGGGTAAGAGCTAGTAAGTACTATAAATATCTTAATCATTATCATAAAAAAAAACACTGCTTAAAAACGATCACCTGAAACTAAGGTAATCAACCGTGTAAGGAAATCGGGTTTTAGGTTTTTAAAATTTAACAATGTCACTTCGTACAAGTGGCGTTAATGCTTCTGTGAATAAAACAAGAGGCTCGTATGACGGTCGTTTCCGAGGAATAATATACTTAAACTAGCAACTTTTCTAATTAGCTTTAAATATGGTATGTAAGTTTTGTCTTCGCAGTTGGTAATTTCTCCTAGTTACGGCATTAACTTGCAGGAACACATATATGTTTTTTTTTTAAATATGTGCATTTTCAAGCATGGTTTATGAATTGTACTACACTTTACTGTTTAGATAATTCCTCTTGCATTTTATTGACTAAAATGGAATATTTCTCAAAATGTATTTTTATTTGTAATTATGTTTTTTTTATCTGGGTATTTTTATTTTTAATTTAGACAAATTCACATAATGTCTGAAGTCCTTGTTTTGGTATTGATAAAATTTCGTTTTTTGTAGTTTACTTCTTAAGAATCGATTTGGATACATAAGGGCCCGGTATGAGAAAAATGTGAGGAGTAAAATCTACTGATGTATAACCTCGTTACGTTTTTTTATTGAGTATAACGCCATCTAGTTAAAACTTTAGAACTATTTTATCAGTACGCGTGAATGGTATGCATAGGTTTCGTGATTTCGTTTTACCGAAATCTTAATGGTATTTAAAAAAGTAAATCGTTAAGATAAGTATACATTACTTATATACTTAATACTCTGTAAATACGTACAATACTTATATTTTAATACGTACTTATATATTAGATATAATTGTCAAAATGAAGCATGTATTGGTATTATTTATATCTTTAGTGTGACGCCATCTATTTTAAATGCGAGTAAACTCCCGTCGCGCGTCGGAGCTGACACACACACTCTTTTTTTTTAATACAAACTTCAAACAATATTATAACATACACAATAAGACTGTTTAATTGAATGTGAAATAGATGATTTCCACTTAATAATCCCAGGCTATGGTAATCTTAGGGCCTCCATTACATTGTTTCCTAAGTCACGCAACGTGGGGATATAATTTAGTTAGGTGGTATTGAAGCGGTCAGGTGGGCGCGGCGCGTCTCGCTCCAGCCGGCACTCAGAGAGCTAATTCCGCTCGGTTGGCGGCTGATTAAAAAAGTTCATCAACGCATCTCTTCCAGCTTCCCGCGGCTTCCTCCGCCCGCTTCGGACTAACTTTCGTAATAAAAAGTTGCGAGAAGTTTGGCGCAGATAGTGAAATATTCATATATTAGCTACTTGAGGCTCGATTTTTAAAGAGAAACTCGAATCTTAGCGCGCGCCGCCGCCTTGCTTCCGCTGCTACACGTATTATGCTGGGGATTCACATGCTCCATTTTTATATCATACTAGCTCTTACCTGCGGCTTCGCAGGCACGGTCAAGGAGAATTTACATTAGCATTTGATAGCGTGATTCAGAACTTGCAAATGAATTTTACTAACACCATCTATTAACAACGTCTGAAACTACTAAATATGTATCAACTAACAAAACATCGATATTCTAAGGGAATGAGAGTGCGCGCCAAAATGTAGCCCACGTCATGTTCGCTGAAGGAGATACTTAAAACTTTATTAAGTTATATCGAGATAACCTTATACGTAAATTCTATTTTACGTTTATGTTTTAAGAGTCAATTTTAAGTCTAAACCATTAGAAAATTTTAACTTTACGAACGAAACGACTAAATGAAATCGAATAGCAAAGCTGAAGCAGAGATTTAGTTAAGGGACAAAAAGTTGTAGAAGAAATATCTCGTATTAATGAACAAAATCAATTCAATTTGCCGGACGAGGATTGGACTTATCAGTGCAGGAGTGGATTCTCTCTGCATTCGGTTTTAGTTAATTGAATTGTGGATGAGGCGGACATTTTTAAATCCGGATAACGATGATGTTTGAACATCGTATTACTCTGGATTATCCGAACGGGGTTTTTTATCCGTTTGATGTAGCAGTCCACCCACTAGTGACAACCCGCGTGGCGCTGCGGTTACCATACCGGTCTGACACGCAGTGGGTCCCGGGTTCGATTCCCGACCAGACAGGTATCTGAATGATGAGTTTAGATTCTTGTTCTGGGTCTGGGTGTTTGTGTATTCGTCTTTGTGTGTGTCCATGGCACCCACAACACAGGAGAAAATCCTACTGTGGGGCTATGAGTGTAGAAAGCGTTTTAAGTTTTTTTAAGTTTAAGTAAGTGGTCACCGTTGCCCATGGATTTCTGTAAACAACTTTATACAGAACAAGGATTTTCTCCTATGTCGTGACCTTTTTTTTTGTTCTCGAGGGAGAAACCTTCAAAAAGTAAACGACGCCGTGGGAGCGACGCAGGGTTATGTGGGATTTTTACCGCACTAAAACCGTGGCCGTTTTAGGCGCTACTAAAAGAACTCCGGGATCTCCAAAGAAAAGCAACCGAAATCCTCTGAACGCGTTGCTTCATCAGGCTTTTCCCAGATGGGCGGCTGGGCCCGCCGCTCCGTCTAGTCTTTACGACGATGTGCGACCACACATACCGACTTCTTTCCTGGGATCGCCACTCTAGCCACCAGCAACCTCGGAACCCTCCTTTTAGTCGCCTCTTACGACAGGCAGGGATACCGTTGCTCTATTCTGATCCCTGAACTACAGAGACGATATCGTGGGGACCATGAATACACACAAAGATGAATACACAAACACCCAGATAGAAAAACATAATCTAAACAATTACCTGTCTGGCCGAGAATCGAAACCGGAATCCACTACGTGTCAAACCACTGCGTGAACCGCTCCGCCACGCGGGTCATCAGTGGCAGAAATAGTTCAAGATACATATATGTATATGCACACAGATTTCATACAGATGGTTCTGAATTCTGAGCACGTTCTTTGGATTTTTCAAAGGTACGTGCCACTGAAAAATTAATAGATTAAATGGTGAAGTGAAACATCGTGAGGAGACTTACATGCTTGAGTTTTTTAAATGTTGACACCAATGACGACCAACTATTTCTAACGTTAAATATGTAGTTCTGTTATTTCTTTGTTATTAAATCAATTTTAGTGTGCGGTAAATTTCATACTGTATTGTTTTTATTCTGTGACATTTCTGCTCTGTAGATATCAAGTTATACGTCCTCGATTATTTCTCTATAAATAATAAAATCCTACTTTCCCTGTCTTCGTTTAACAGGTTGAAAAGTAGAAGGACGTCTGTGAAGATGTATGAATTTTACAAATGGACACTGGGTTTGTTTAGTGATTCAAGCCCACGAGTAGTAGGTATATCTATACTATAATAATATTTAATATGTTAGTAGTGAGTAAAGCACTTCGATTTTAATTAAATCTCTAGGAAACATTTTTTACACGCTTTCTAAACTTATAGCCCCAAACTAGGATTTTCTCCTGTGGTATGGTACCCACCATGGCCACACACAAGACGAAACACAAACACCCAGATCCAGAATATGAATCTAAACTCATCATTCAGGTACCTGTCTGGCCGGGAATCGAACCCGGGAACCATTGCGCGTCAGACCGGTGTGGTAACCGCTCCGCCACGCGGTTCGTCGTAATTATCCTTCTAATGTATATGGCATACTTTTGTAGCGTATCTTTTGCACTAATTAAGAGAGAGAAATCCGACAGACTTTTTACAAGTTCTCTTTGCTGCTTTCCTATAATTGAAAGTTAATAAAAGTAAGTAGCGTTGTAAGTTAAAAGTATATTTACACAGTATCTTCTAGTTACTGTATGAAGATAATAGATAATACACTTCCAGAATGTTTCATGTGTTACAGAAGTAGAATTGGATGGCCAAAGTAAACGACACATTATGTACAACATTGTTATATTCTCACGATTTTACACGTATACAATTTCAGAATACATTCGGACAGAGTAACGTCTTACACTTGCGAATTATTAGAATGATCCATATTACGATAATACCCTCCCTTTTATACTAAAAATGGCAGGCGTTAAGGAAACCGTCACAGAGACAAAAACATTACTATTAATCTATTACATTATATAAAATTAAATATATGCATTTATAATATTTATTTATATAACCATTTATTTTTATGATGCGACTTCTATTGATTTATGATATTTATAATAACATAGCACGATCAATTTAAATACAGTCATTATATAGATTCTTATTGATGTTTATAACTAATGTAGTCACGAGTTTAATAGTAGTGTCCCCAGGCAAGCTACTTGTTGGTTTGTAACACATGTTAACATTAGTGCAGCTGTGTCCCTGTAGCCTCGGGGTCAGAATAGGGCTACGGTATCCCCTGCCTGTCGTAAGAGACGACTAAAAGGGGCTTCCGGGGTTGCAGACGGCTAGAGTGGGAGCTCGAACCGTTCGGTCAGGCAATCCCGGGAAGGACGGCGGTATGTGTGGTCGCATACCGTCGTAAAGACTAGACGGAGCGGTGGGCCCAGCCGCCCATCTGGGAGGAGCCCGATGGGGCAGCGCGCTCAGAGGATTCCGGTTGAAGTCGTTTCGAGATCCCGGAGTCCTCCTTTTTCAGCGCCGAGGTCGGCCACCGGGGGGGTTTTAGTGCGGTAAAAATCCCACATAACCCTGCATCGCTCCCACGGCGTCGGGTACCTTTGGAAGGTTTCCCCCTCGAAAACAAAAAAAAAAAAGGCCAATCAATTAAATGAAATGAAATGTCTTTATTTTGCATAGGCCTACGGAGGCACTTACAAATTGTCAGTTACATATATATTTTTTTTACACTACCACCGGATCGGAACACGACCTCAACTGAGAAGATCCGGCAAGAAACTCAGTGGGTTTGTCTTTTTTTTTGTATATCTTTTTTTATTGCCATATTTTTATTTATTTATAACATAGAAGTAGCATACAGTCCTCGTGATGTTGAGCGGCTACTGTCACCCGTGGGCATCTGTAATCAATACCAGATAAGATTTAACTCTTACTAGTTGCCTCGGCGAACTTCGTTCCGTCTAAAAGTCAAAAATCTAAAATTATCACTGTTTCTCCACTATATTATACATGTATTATACATAAAAACCTTCCTCTTGAATCACTATTAAAAAAACTGCATTAAAATCCGTAGCGTAGTTTTAAAGATCTAAGCATACACAGGTACAGGCAGCGAGGAGGGACTTTGTTTTATACTATGTGATTTAAGCTACGCGACAATTGCTATCCTTAACGACTGATTTGGACTGCCTCGCGTAAGTTTACTGAAAGGTAGCCTTCCTTACCACTTATTTACTTACCACCACCACTTTACCCACATTTTTGAAACCAAAACCCAACAGTGCTTAACAGTGTTGTTGACAGAAATAAGATTAGAGGTGGTGCCTTCTGACCACAACGAGCCATCACCCTTGGGAGTTTTGCTTCCCTTCTACATATGCTTATTAAATTATTTAAAAAAACGGTTCTACAGTCTTACAGCGAGGGATGCATTTAGATATTCATAAACGATGTTATAATAATTTCACAGGACCTCTAGCGCGCTCATTATCTCAGTATCTCCAGACGGCATTTTTAAACTGCGGGTAGTTTTTAAGCTTCATTCTCTTCAGGCGTTCCGTTTGCTTTGGGTGGTAATTTCCTTTAGGATTAATTGAAAAGGAGGTACCCAGGGTGGTCGGGCCGTGAAAAGGTTTTTGAATGTCTTTGTTTATATATTCAGACTCCTGGGAAGCAATTATCAGGCGTCCTTATGGGCGGCAGGTCTTCTTCGCGGCCGAGGGTCCATTGTCTTGGTGTTCGTGTAATGATTGAAAGGAACCGCCAGGAGCTTACAGTAATTGCAGTTCTATTTATATCTGACTCGCTCATGTTTCCTTGCAAAATTAAATTTACTTGTATTTAGCTGCGTTTCGGAGAAAGGGTGTGGTTGCCGGCTTCCTCTTAAGCGGAGCATGAATAATTCACTTTTCATAGAACCCTTGTTGACGTTGATTGCCTATGTTCATGAACTGAAGTAACTACTTACCATCAGGTGAATTGCATTCTCGTTTGTAAACTCAACCAAAAAATGAGATAATTTGTTTAGTTGCAATTTAGAGCTACTCTAAATCTTGCTTGTTGGGTACAACCCATTATTGTCCTACTGCTGGGCAACGATCTTCTCACAGAATAAGAGTTTTAAGCCAGAGTCCACCGCGCTGGCCAAGTGCGAATTGGTGGACTTCACACACCTCCAAGAGCTTTTTTTGAGAAAGAACTTCCGGGTGTGTAGGTTTCCTCACGATGTTTTCCTTCACCTGAAAAGCAGTGATAATTAATTTCTAACATTGTTATCAGGTAATCTGTTATTAAATGGTCACTGCAGTAATTAATTGTAATTTGACTGGAGCCAAACAAATTATTTAATTTTAAAGGAAATCAGAATTTACTCCTCCGGTTAACGTCACTGGGACCTCCCAGTAAGTACGGTGAATTTCTCTTGTGATAATTCTGCTAACTCAGAACACACTTGAGAACTAGAATACGGCAACACTATGGTGTTACTGTTACGAACAAATTACTGCGGCGTCGAACCCGGAGTCTACAATAAATTAAGTCTTGATTAATTTTGGAGATCGTTCTGTTAAATTGCAGAAACGCGTGGGAGTATATTATTGTTATGAATCTGTGAGTAAGTTATGCTCGTTCGCAGTATATTAATCTCGCTTGTTCTCCGGATCACTTGAAGGTCGGCGCCGCATGATCGGTGTTATTGTAGCCTGCTAGTGATGTGAGTAGAGCAGCGAGTAGAGCAGAGCCTAATGGTTAAAACTTGCCCTCTCAATCGGGAGGTCCGGGGTTCAAAGCCAGGCCAAGCCAGCCACTGATTTATGTGCGTATTAAAAATTAATTATCACTGCTATTTGGTGGAGAAAAACATCGTGAGGAAACCTACGCACCGAGAGTTCTTTAAAAAAAGTTCTCGGAGGTGTGTGAAGTCCACGAATTCGCACTTGGCCAGCGCGGTGGGCTACGGCCTCAAACTCTCTGATTCTGAGAGAAGACCCGTGCCCAGCAGTGGGACAATAATGGCTAACAACGATTCGCGAATGTGGGTAGCGGAGATTCGCATTCGCGAATGTTCAACTGATGACATTTGTTATACCACTATGGCTTGCTATTACAGAGCTTGCTGCGTGAGCTTGTTGTCGCCTGTTACGTTAATTGAGTGAATTTATGTAGGTACATTAATTATGCTGTTGAAGACTCCTGGGGCGCAGTGTTCGTCCTAGGGATCTAGTACGTCCCTCTAGTTCTGGGATCAGAATAGGGCTACGGCATACCTTGCCTATCGTAGGAGGCGAGTAAAAGGGGCTTCCGGGTTGCGGGCGGCTAGAGTGGGAGCTCGAATTCGTGAAAGTTCGGTCAGACGATCCCGGGAAGGACAGTATTGATTTTCAAAATTGATTTTATACCTAAACCTTGCTGGGATGATAATCCATCCTTCCACCCCCTGCGCACGCACGGAGTGTGCATCTCATCTTATTAATAGTATAAAAGTAACCGTTTGTGAAGATGTGTGTGCTTGTTATTCTTCCACGTAAAAACTCTCAGTTGGATTTCCTTGAAATGAGATACTCATTGATGAGACATGAGATACTCATTACCGTAGAAGACGTGACCGCTGCGGGCGGAGCCGCGGGAATAACCTAGTAATGCTAATTTGCCAGCGCATCAGCAAAGTAATAATAAATCTACTCAAAATATCTCCTTGAAAAATATTTGCGTAAACAGCAAAAATAAGCGGATTCATCCATTTTTACATAGGAATTAAGCGACAGAGCTGCTGTCTAAAATAAAATAAGTGACCCAGATACGTTACAATAGTTAGTTTGCCCCTCACAGCGCATAACCGCTGGTACTGCTTGGAGAGTCCTCACGCGGCGCACGGAGTGAGCGCGGCCAAGTTACGAGCGCTGCGGCAAACTCACTTAATATTTAATCTGCTATGCAAGCACGCCGTTGCAGTGCCTACATATTTAATCTGCACTATTGTTAGAACGGGAACTTCATAAAGAATTTTATTGTGTCCGTCATATATTTTAACATTAACGTTGCTTACCTGTAGAAATTTCGAGAGTTTTTGTGTGTACAAATACATGACACAAAAATTGCAATTGAAATTTCTATTCAAAAACATTTTTGAGCCAAATGATATAATTGGAGGAAGATCGCATTAATTCCATTTATAAATAATTTTAATGTATTTTAATATTAACGTTTACCAGTGGAAATTTCAACAGTTTTGTGTCATGCATATAATTGTTGAAAATATTTTTTGAGGCGCATGGTATAATTGCAGAGAGGTCGCCCAGTTTCCATTTCATTATTAATGCATACATATTCGTATGGAGTTTCGTATAATCCTTCTCTTCCATGGAAAAATATTTTCCGAAGCGATGGTAGCGAAGTACTAATAAATGTAGGTGTCATCACTGGCATCTTTAATAGTAAAGACTAGTTGACCCGGCGAACTTTGTTCCGCCTAAAAGTCAAAAATCTAAAGTTATCAGCGGTTCTTTACTATATTATGAATGTATTATACATAAAACCTTTCTTTTGAATATCACTAAATTAAAAAAAAACTGCATTAAAATCAGTAGCATTGTTTTAAAGATCTAAGCATACATAGGGACAGACAGCGAAAAGCGACTTTGTTTTATTCTATGTAGTGATTGTAACATATACTTGGCAATGTTCGAAAACATCTAAGGGCGGAAGTAAACTACTAAGCATCAAAAAATCGGCTTCTCATTTACCCATTTACAAAAGAACGTAAATCACATATGAAGATTTCCAATTTTGTAATAAAATAACTACAACAACAAATTTTGTTTCAAATGAAATGAAATGTTATTATTTCCTATAGGCGGAAGCACTTACAAACTTTCAGTAACGATATTTTTACTTACACTACTACCGAATCGAAATACGATCTCAACTGGGAAGATCCAGCATGAAACTCAGTATGACAGGATACGCTACACTTTGAAATTTAATTAATAAACTATGAAAATATATATTATTGCTCTAGTTATTTTATCTTTTGTGTAATCACAAATTTTATAACTTTCATTACGGAATTAATAAGATTGATTTTAATCAATCCTTTGAACTAATTGACAAATTTCTGATTTCAATACGTTTATTATAAAAGCGTAAACATTCACCCAGAAAAGAATTAATAATTTTGTGAAGATGAATAACATTTGATATATTATTTACTTTAACTTCATAGCGAATGCTTTCAGTGTGCGGCGAGCCTAACATTCTCTCGGTACATTTGCTTCGTTTTTTTATCGCTTAATCCCTCCTCAGTATGCGGGAGATCTCTCTATCCGTCTACGCTTTAATTAAGTTTACAAATGTTTCCACCTACCTACTCTCATAGTTAGGTTTAGTTGCAAAGTAATTTTACACAAATTAATAAGATTTGAGTATCTGTCTGGAGTTTTAATACTGCCGTTTTTAAAGCTGTATTGATGTATGCTATACTTGATGTTTTTATCTTGAAATGAAATGAAATGTCTTTATTTTTTGTATAGGCCTACGCGGGCACTTACAAACTGTCAGTTACATTTTTTTTTCTTACACTACCACCGGATCGGAATACGACCTCAACTGAGAAGATCCGGCAAGAAACTCAGCAGGTTTGTCTTTTTTTCTTATTAATTTATATCCATTTTTTTACATAATTACAATCATGTTTTTTACATGGTAATAAAAGTTAGCTCCAGTATCTTGCCTTACAGTTCAGTAAAAGAGAACCCTGACTAAACCCTATCTAAACTGTTAATTCGACTGAATCTTCCCCGTTTTATGTCATCACTTGCGTTATTGTTTAGTATTAAATAGTTACAATGAGCGTAGTTACTGCGAGTCGTCGGCTTCAATCGCGTAATATTGGTTTTTGTCAATCTTTTTTCGAAGATAGTGAAAGAAGAAGTGGTACTTCCTCGATTGAACTATACTGGTTCTCAGTATAGTTCGATCGAGGAAGTACCACCGCCACACCTATTTCTAGCGTGAAGCAGTTCTTGCGTTTCGATGGAAGGGTTTGGTTGCCGTCACATCTTTATATGAGGCGACCATCATAGTCCGCGGGAGTAGCAACACATCTGTGATTGACTTCAGATAGAACCCATGTTCTGTATGAAGTTGATTACATTTGCATGCACGTTTGCTATTTCAGTCAGATAAAAAAATCTTGATGCTATTATTACTAGGATGTAAAAAACAATGTCATTCCCTCATCCTTATTGAAAACCGTAAGCAAAACTTTATTTAATAAGAGCCTATTGTTTGAACTGCATTTGAAGCGTGGAGCGACGATGCTCAGTTAAAGTGAAATTTGGTTCAAAAACCTCGCAGAAACTCGAGACGAAATTTAATCGCCATCTACACTCGTAACACGAAAACTTTTTTCAGTGGCTTCGTCTGGAATGAATAATTGTGAAACTTGGCGGATAGATAATAAACCCGCGGTAAGTTTTAATTGTGAAACTGAAATCTCGCTGTGGGGGGGGGGGGAGGGGGGTTTAATTACCGCCACTTATCGAGTTACGCTGTTTTCGCCAGTGACCGCGGATTTCATGAATCTAGCAGCGTTGATCTCTGCGCCTTTCAAGATAGTTACGATACGAGTTATTAACCCGACTTCGTCAGAAGTAGAGTATTGTTTTTCGAGCGTATGTATGTAATTTACGGACTTTGACATATGACATATCATTAGAATCGAGACATACATATATATTATATTCTGAGCAAGCATTATCATATTTTTTTGAATTAATACTTTATATCAATTCAAAATAGTAACTTAAGAATGTATACAAACTATTTACTGCCTACTGCCATTGACTCCTATATTGTTATTTAAAAAAACATTGCTATTGCTATCCTTCTGCCTGCAGGAGCCATATTAAAAATAACATATGACCCTTCGACTAATAGTTGTCCCATTTGTCATACGTTGAATCTGTCATACCGTTTGGATGTAAACAAACATACGCTTTATCATATTTTATCATCTTTTTATAACGGTAAGCGGTGAACATCTTCCATGATCATCCGTAAGCAACTAAGTAAAATAAGCATCAATGGTTCTTTCTAAAGTGAATCACGGATGTATTCTCGAGAATTACAAAGGTCGCCGATAAGACAGTCGCAAACCACATCCTGCCACCGACACGCAAAAATCGTTTTAAGTTAAAAATAAATTTGGAGGTATCAGTATACGAATCGTTTTCAGCTAAAATAGTTGAGAGCAGTGATGGTCTAATGGCTGTAACTCTGAATCGGGAGGTCCGAGGTTCAAACCCAGGCACGCACCACTGATTTATGTGCATATTAGAAATTAATTATCACTGCTTTTCAGTGAAGGAAAATATCGTGAGGGAACCTACACACCCGAGAGTTCTTTTTAAAAAAAGAAGTTCTCTGAGGTGTGTGAAGACCACCAATTCGTATTTGGCCAGCGCGATGGACTATGGCCTAAAACTCTTTCATTCTTAGAGAAGACCCGTGCCCAGCAGTGGGACAACAATGGGTTGTACCCTAAGTATGGCGGTGGTACTTCACCTCGCATCTAATACGTTCTACCTTATTACTCCCATTACCTTTCATCTGACATATTCGGTAATAAATACCAACTAACCATGTTCCAAACTTTGACCTGCTCTATGTAATAGTGAACATATAATACTATAGTGCAGTGTAGAATAACGCTTCGTGTCCCTACTAATGTCAGGGAACTATGCTGGAAGTATGCTCGCTCCGTGTGCGCGTGGATTAGGTATGTAATTTCAGCAAATGTTACGAATAAAAGTAATTTTCGTACATGTAGTAAACATACGTATCTAAAACGTATTTAACAGGTGGTAGAACCAGTGTAGTTCGACCGGGGTACCACCGCTACACCTATTTCTAGCGTGAAGCATTTCTTGCGTTTCGATGGAAGGGTGTGGTTGCCGGCACACTTACAAATGAAGCGACCATCATAGTCCTCACAGTTAGGCGCATAGCGTCCTCTACGGCATCCCTTGCTTGTCGTAAGAGGCAACTAAAAGGGGCTTCTGGGGTTCAAGGCGGCTAGAGTGGGAGCTCGAACCGTTCGGTCAGGCGATCCCGGGAAGGACGGCGGTATGTGTGGTCGTCGTAAAGACTAAACGGAGTGGTGGGGCAACGCGCTCAGAGGATTCCGGTTGCGGTCGTTTCGAGGTCCCGGAGTCCTCTTTATAGCGAAGAGGACCGCCACCTGGGGGGTTTTAGTGCGGTAAGAATCCCACATAACCCTGCGTCGCTCCCACGGCGTCGGGCACCTTTTAAAGGTTTTCCCCTCGAGAACAAAAAAAGGGACGTCATTTAGGGGAGCTCCAAGGTCTGGACATCGTGTGAACTTCAAAAAGCTGATGAATGATTAAGTTACAAATATTGGTAAAAGGGTCCACAAGTTACATCCGCTTTAGAAGGCGAGCAAAATCCCTGTATATAAATACCACGGATTATATTTTTGAATATCATAAATACTTATGATATTCCTGTATGGATTTATTGCAAAAGATACAGGAAGATACAGGAATAAATAATATGCCGCGAGAGCGCAGCCTCCGCCGCGACATCATTATAATTTAACGGTTACCGACAGATCACAATCTCGTTGCGTAATGATCTCCGTGCGTTGCCATGACAACGTTTGATTGCTACGAATTTCCCTTCGCTGCCCTTCAATACTTATAATCCTTGCCGCGAAATGTATTCTGAAATATAACCCTTTCGCAATTTTTACTCACTCCAAATTATTAATCTGAAATGATAGTTGATTCGAGTTGGTGCATCTTGTTAGTGTTACTTGTTTGACAAAAAATGATTTAAAATCAAATATACAAAGTATTTTGTTATACCCGAGGCTATATCGGCTTACACTCTCACTACATAGTATAAAACAAAGTCGCTTCTAGCTGTCTGTCCCTATGTATGCTTAGATCTTTAAAACAACGCTACGGATTTTAATGCAGTTTTTTTAATAGAGTGATTCAAGAGGAAGGTTTTAATGTATATAGTAGAGAAATACTGATAATTTTGGATTTTTGGCATCATTGTCGCTAACCCATTATTGTACCATTGCTGGGTTTCTTCAGATTGAGAGAGTTTTAGACCATAGTCCACCGCGCTAGCCTACTGTGAATTGGTAGACTTTACCCCTTCTTTACCACTGAACCCTTTTTTTTAAAGAAAGATGTTTTCCTTTACCGTAAAGCAGTGATAATTACTTTCTAACTCGCACGAAATGTTACAAAAATCACTGGGGCACGGAGATTTGAACCTTGGAACCTCCGATTGAGAGGGCAAGTTACAACCATTACGCTATTACTGCTTATCTCATCTTGGCATTATTACATATGTACAATTTATTACATAACAAAACTATCATGATAACTAGCTTTCATTTGATATCTGCGTGGTATAAAAGGATCCTCCCGCATTTCTTTTTGATTACCCGTGTCATACTTAAAACATACATTATTACCTATGTCACTTCCACAACTTAAGCTAATTTAACGACACCTCATATATTAAACACAGTCAACCCGGTTGGGCTGTAGAGCAAGCTGAAAAAATGGTCATAAATGTAGTATTGTAAAATAATTTTAGAGCGAAGCGTAATTAAGTATTTAAGTTTATATTTTTATTACGGTAATGGTTTTGTTTTCGGGTTTAGGATACATTGTAATCGTAATATTGTTAGTAAGACCATGTTGTGTGCAGATGTGGGTGCACAAGAACAAGTAGTTATAAAAGTAAGAATACATAATAGGTTTTAGGAAAGCTCGTGTTTCACGTGGGTGAACAAAAAAAGGCTTGTAAAATGAGAAGGGACAATAGCTTTTAGGACGCGGAATTGAATAGGAACCGCATGTTGCAAGAAAGCCGAACGCAGTATTATTCAGAATTACAAAAAAAAGGGTCAGTGTGACTAGGTGGGGGCAGGACGCTACTATTGTAAGATTGTGCGTAGAATTTAAGAGTTAGTTATAAGATAGACGTAAAAATAGTTAGACGTTAAGATAGTTAGAGGTTAAGAAGTTTCTATAAGCTAGTTGATTAAAGACGTTGTATCATCTTCATATCTAAAACGTAATAAATACCTATACTTCAATTTATCTTTTATCCTGTGATTCCCATCTACAAGATTCACCGGTCTACCAACATCCTCAAGCTGGTGAATACTACATAAATATGCTTGAGAAATATTAACATTTTACAAGATGGTAGAACCAGTGTAGTTCAACCGGGGAATTACCACCGCCACACCTATTTCTAGCGTGAAGCATTTCTAGCGTTTGGATAGAAGGTGTGTGGTTGCCGACACACATTCACATGAGGCCACCATCTTAGTCCTCGAGAGTAACAACGCATCTGTGATTGACTTCAGATGGAACCCATGTTCTGTATGAAGTTAGATACAGATGTCGCAGGGCGGCAGTGACCACTTACCATCAGGTGGACTGCATGCTCGTTTGCTACTTCAGTCAGGTAAAAAAAAAACTTCATTTTGAATATCATCAAGAAAATAAGAAAACTCTTTATGTATTTAATACTTTGTCAGTTTCTAAGCGTGTATCAAAACATCGAAAAGATAGAAAGATAGAGGTGCCTATTTTACCGATAAGATGCATTGAAAAAATTGCGTTGAAAAATTGAAAAAATTTGACGACCCACGTGGCAGAGCGGTTACCATACCGGTCTGACGCGCAATGGGTCCCGGGTTCGATTCCCGGCTGTTCAGGTATCTGAATGATGAGTTTTGATTCGTGTTCTGGGTCTGGGTGTTTGTCTATTCGTCTTGTGTCTATCCATGGTTCCCACGACACAGGAGAAAATCCTACTGTGAGGCTATGAGTGTAGAAAGCGTGTGAGTGTTTTTTGAAAAAAAAAAAAAAAAAAAGCAGATTTGATATAAATAGTATACGTAATAGGTATCACAGCAGACGTAGATCAAATGTTTAATTACCTTCAAAGATATTAAGAAGACGATGATAAAGTTTCGTATTATATTAACTTTAGATAAATTGCACATTTACGGTGTAAATAAACGCTCTTAATAGGCCATCTCCCGGCACCTCTCCACTGCTGTCTCCAGCCTCCTTTATTATCTGCCATCCATCTTTCTCCGTGACGTCACATTAAGGCCTAAATAAAATGTGTCACCGCAAAATAATGCCCGACCTCGGGGCACGAAAAATGCGATACACGAATATGTATATATTTAACCTCGAGTCAAAAATTGAGCTTATAATTTAAATTTTCTCTATCTGACATCAACTCGCAGAATCACTACATAGTATAAAACAAAGTTGCTTCTCGATGTCTGTCCCTATGTATGCTTAGATCTTTAAAACTGCTACGGATTTTAATGCAGTTTTTTTTTAATAGATAGAGTGATTCAAGAGGAAGGTTTTTATGTATAATACATGTATAATATAGTAGAGAAACACAAATAATTTTAGATTTTTGACTTTTAGGTGGATCGAAATTTGCCGGGTCAACTTGTATTTTAAATGCCAAGAAAATAAAAAAATACTCGAACATAAAGTAAGCTTTGAAGGTCGTAGAACCCTTAATAATTCCACCCTCGGAGCACCGCCACACGGGTTTCTGCTAGATAACAACAGTGTTAAGCGTTGCATTTTGGTCTGAGGGGTGTGGAATGAAGTTATATTTATTCGAGGCTTACATATTTAGTTCTCATAGGTTCTCATACGTATCTTAGCTAGGGTTGATAAAGATTGATAAGAGCAGTGATAGCCTAATGGTTGAAACTTGCCCTCTCAATCGGGAGGTCCGAGGTTCAAACCCAGGCACGCACCACTGATTTATGTGCGTATTACAAATTAATTATCACTGCTTTTCATCGTGAGGACCTACATACTCGAGAGTTCTTTAAAAAAACAAAGTTCTCGGAGATGTGTGAAGTCCACCAATTCGCATTTGGCTAGCGCGGTGGAATATGGCCTAAAACTCTCTCATTCCGAGTGAAGACCCAGCAGTAGGACAATAATGGGTTGACGACGATGTTGACAAAAATATCCATGGGTGGCAGTGGTCACTTACCATCAGGACTGCTCGTTTGTTATTTCGATATTATAAAAAGGACTGATTATAGTGCATTTATTGTTTATCACGCGATCAGGTACACCTCTGGTCTGGGCGACCCGTATGACGCAACGGTTATCATACTGGTCTGACAGGCAGTGGATCCCGGGTTCGATTCCCGGCCAGACAAGTATCTGAATGATGAGTTTAGATTCTTGTTCTGGGTCTGAGTGTTTGTGTATTCGTCATTGTGTGTGTCCATGGCACCGACGACGCAGGAGAAAATCCTACTGTGGGGCTATGCGTGTAGAAAGCGTTAAAAAAAGCCCCCGGACTATCATCGCTGTCATTCAGCTAAGCTCTATCAGCTATGAGTGTGCCGTCCCGCAGCCGCGGCGGTAGTGGATCTAAAACATTCATCATCTAAGCCAATACAAATAGCGCTTCGAAACATCGCATCGCGGAATTTACTTTGGATAGGCAGAGAGTCTGTGATGCAACTTGGTAACACCTTGATCGACTTTTATGATATTACTGGTAACACTGGTCGTTCAAGCGACTTCGAGCCGATTTCCACCTTAGTAAAAATGAGAGGCGATTAGCGAAGATAGGCAAGTGGCATAGTGGGCAGAGTGTTTTCGCCTACGCATAGCAAAGACTAAGCAAAGACTATACAAGCTAGAACGAAATACAGCTTCAGCGCAAGGTTTTTATGTCGCTCACCGCTCTTTGCTCGCCTCATCATACCAATTATACACCTCTCGCGACCTCGCAGCGAGACCAAAGCTAGGAAGAGAAACATGAAAAAGAATCATTTTTGATTGATTATTTAAAACACATTACTTTTCTATCTGCTCGTCTCCGCTTTGTTGGAAATGGAAACGTAGTTTGACCCCCAAATATCCTGTTTAGTAACGTCTTATATTTCACAAGAATTTTCTTCGTTTTACGTCACATACCTATCCTGTGTAAGCTTTAATCAGGTTACATGTGTCGTCAACCCATTATTGTCCCACTGCTGGGCACGGGTATTCTCTCCCTTCTCGTGCTGGCCAAGTGGGAATTGGTGAACTTCACACACCTCCGAGAACATTTTTTTAAGGACTCTCGGGTGTGTAGGTTTCCTCACGACGTTTTCTTTCGCCGAAAAGCAGTGATAATTAAATTCTAATACGCTACATTTGCTTATAATACGCTAATACGCATAATTTTAGAAATTTTGTGTTGCGTGCCTGGGTTTGAACCTCGGACCTTCCGATTAGGCTATCACTGCTCTGTGTGACTTAGGTTACAAAATTAAGTTTAAATCATTTTGAAGTTCCAAAGTTCCGTCACAAGCGCCGAGTCTACGCTATGAACAGAAACCGATCCTATTTGAGTGGTTCATAAATATTTGAGGACACATGTACGCGCTATCAGCACCCTCCCCGCGCCTCCCCCTCGCGCCACGTTTTTATTCACAAACCACGTTTGTTTTACTTTCTCCCAACACTTCGTAACACAGTTAAAACAACACCGCACTTCAGTTTTGTGTTCCTTCCAGTATGCAAAATACGGCAACGGTTACTTCCCACTCTGTGTCATATCTACCAGATGTAAGGAAATATCGATTTGAGCTCATCAATCAACAGTCAATATGAGAGTAGTTTGATTCAGCTCTTTCATACTAGCGATTAGAGAGCGCTCTCGGAAAGCGTTTCACGAGCGAATGGGCCAGACGCTCCAGGTTTGTGTAAAAATCACGAATATTGGAGATGAATTTACCTGTTCGCGTATTTTCGAGGCATCCAATATTCTTTTTCTGGAATAAAATGGATTTAACAATTATTAGACAATAAAAGTAGTATAAAAATTTAATTGAGTAGTTGATTGCTATTAGTTGAAACCGCAATATGAGCTTCTAGTTTAGACAAAATGATACAAATATAAGGACAAGACACATGTAAAGTTAGTTTTTAGAGATTTCGATGCTATTCTTCCGCAATTTTTTCATTGTGGTATGTATTAGGTATATAAAACGAATACTACGTTATTTTCACAGCTTTGCCTTTTCGGTTACGTCTTCCGCGTTAATGATGTGTAACAAGTTTATGTGTTAATTAGAATCATAAGCAATGTTCGTATCAAATTTTAGCGAACTCCGGCGAACGCGAATTTTTTGCGTAAATGATTGACAACACAACACACATAGATGCTCACAAACGTTCGCATTAGATATCGAGAACAATTTGCTTTGTGTTGTGAATTTTTGTGCCATGTGGTATCTATCTAATAGCACTACTCCCTCCTCGGTAGTGACTATGACATTCAGATGGAAGCGACTGAAACACAAAAAGATGTACAATAGTGCCTTCCTGCAATACCAACCACCACTGCACTTTTTTATATGATTAAAGTAGCAAACGAGCATGCAGTCCACCTGATGGTAAGTACTCACTGCCGCCCATGGACATCTGTAAGTAACTTCATATAGAACATAAGTTCTATCTGAAGTCAATCACAGATGCATCGCTACTCCCTAGGTAGTGTTGCCCAAATTCAGTCTTGGTCTTGCAGTCTTGGTCTTGTTCTTGCGCTTTTGCAAGACCAAGACCAAGAACAAGACCGTGTATTTTTAGCAAGACCAAGACCAAGACTGACCGTGCAAGACTTGAGCAAGAACAAGACATAGCCTGCAAGACTCTTGCGTCTAGGACTTAGCATATTTCACTGAGTAGTTAGGTGTAACAGTTCGGTATATAGGTAGGTACGCTTAGGAATTCTATGAGACGCAAAACACTGTATCAAAGAATATGAAAAACTGGACCTATGCGCATTACGACTAATACCATAAACATAGCGAATAAAAAAATATCTATTAAAATCAAACTGAGTGCATGCATAGTTATGTTTTAACCATCGGCACTATAATAATGCGGCATCAAAGGTTTTGTACTTACTTCTCAAAGAAATTTGCCGCTTTTCGGAAGTACATGGTTATGATACACGCGCCGGCGGCTTCTTTTGAAATCTAAAACAATCGTTGCCGCCACGCCGAAATCATAACATTTGACACTATTTGATTGCCGCCATAGGGCGTAGGTATACTCATTGCAAAATAATTTCGAATTTTAAGAGTACCTACAGGTGTTCCAAAGAATAAATAAGTTTCAGAGTGCTTAGAATGAAAATGAATACATTATACTGATCACGCAAGTAGTATTATGATTGGGATAAAATGGTAAGGATAGGTAGTAGATGTCATATTAATTCATTCTAGTAAGTATATATTATAATATTGATTACTTATATGGTTTTAAACTAATTACTTAGGTTGATTGTTATTTTACATGTTTTAGCAAATGTAAGCTTATAAATCATAAATGTTTATTAAGAAACAGTGACTTCCATGGAAAACGACATATAGGTCAGTTGATTTTTCGAATTTCTTATCAAATCTTCAGTTATTTATTAATCTGCTTGATCTTTACTATGGCTATGTTAATTCAAGCTCACAATGTTCCAATTCTAATACGTTTTTCTAAGATTTAAAGTAAACTTTAATAAATAGTAATAGACTAATAGGTAATTGCAAGACTTGCAAGACTCTTGCTGCAAGACCAAGACCAAGACCAAGACTGGGAGCGCAAGACCAAGACCAAGACCAAGATCAGGTGTATTGGCGCAAGACCAAGACCAAGACTGGCTAAGTCTCGTCTTGTTCTTGCATTTGGGCAACACTATCCCTAGGATTATGATGGTCGCCTTATATCGGTCGGCAACCACACCCTTCCATCGAAACGCAAGATATTATTACGCAAGGTACTACCTGGTAGCACCAGTTTCTACCACTTATACAATTAAACTTATAAAAGGAACTGATAAAGGAAAATGGTATAGTTTTGACGCCGTCTAAGGTCTATGAAGAGATCTGCGACAAAAATTAGATTGTCTTAGAGTCGCTAGTGAGAAATAGGCTTTTTCCTCAGCTTGGTGAGAGAAATGGCGGCGAACGTGTCATATCTGTCAACGTCTGCCCGCCGCGCGCGGAGCCGGAATACGGAATATGTTACCGCACTGTTTTAAATTTTTTTCCGCTTTAACTCGCACCATCAAATAACTTCGGATTAAATGGCGGAAAAATGTAAATTGGAAGCATAGACCCAATTGTTTAGATTAGGTTTTTTTACTAAATTGAAGTAAAAATTCATGCAGTCAGTATCGACGGCGAAAAATTTATTTAAAAGTTTAGAAGTCACGTTAGTCAAAATTCTGTCCCAACCCATTTTAGTGCCATTGCTGGGCAGAACAAGAGGGCTTAAGCCATAGTCCACGCCACGTCCATATTAAGCCTAGATATGTACATTTACTTAAACCGCCATCAACACCGCAGTCACACTTGGTCGCCACGATCAGTGTATCGGCGATGGTGAGGGCGGGAAAATTAGTGGAGCTAAGAAAAAAATAATTGTTAACTATACAAAAGAACCTACAAAAGGCACGGACGAACAGTCCGTGGAGTTGTAATTTTACAAATAAAAAAATAAAATAAAAAGCCATAGTCCACCATTCTGGCCAAGCCGAATTGATAGACTTCACTTCTTATAACATTTATTTAAACAAATCTATACAATAATAACTTCTAGTTACCCGACGCCGTCGAAGCAACGAAAGGTTACCTATATCGGATTTTTACCGCACTGAAACCCCCCCGGCGACCATCCTCGGAGCTACAAAGAGGACTCCAGGATCTCCAAACTAACGCAACCGGAGTCCTCTGAACGCATTGCCCCATCGGGCTCCTCCCAGGTGAGCGGCTGGGCCCACTACTCCGTCTGGTCTTTACGATGGTATGCGACCACATGCTGCCATCCTTCCCGGGGTCGCCTGGCTGGACGGCCCCCAATCTAGCCACCCTCGAACCCAGCCCTCGAGCCCCTTTTAGTCGCCTCTTACGACAGGCAGGGGATACCGCAGCCCTATTCTGAAACTACAGGGACAAGTTTTTTTGAGTTAGTATCTAAATTGGCGGACTTTTCGCAACAACATTTCGCATACAAACATGTCGCTCCCTTTGGAGTTGAATCTTGAGCCCCGGGAATAACCTAGTAGAAAAAAGAACAAAGTACTTAAACTATTCTGGTTGTATTTTAATAGAAACAAGATTCTAGACATTTTTTTAAATGTTTTAAACACTAGTTGACACGGCGAACTTCGTTCCGCCTAAAAGTCAAAAATCTAAAATTATCAGTATTCCTCCACTATATTATGCATGTATTACATGTATCCATGAAAAACTTCATTTTGAATTACTCTATCTCTACTCTATACGTAGCGTAGTTTTAAAGATCTAAGCATACATAGGGACAGACAGCGGGAAGCGACTTTGTTTTATACTATGTAGTGATTGTAAACAAAAGTTTTTACGACTTGTTTACTTTATTATGTGTAGTAAGGGTATAATTAGGAATGAAGGCGTAAGTGTAAGTTTAGGCCGTACATAATCGTCCCTGTAGTTCCGGGATCAAAATAGGGCTACGGCATCCCCTGCCTGTCGTAAAAGGCGCTTCTCTAAAAGGGGCTTCTAGGGTTGCAGACGACTAGAGTGGGAGCTCGAACCGTTCGGTCAGGCAATCCCGAGAAGGACGGCGGTATGTGTGGTTGCATACTGTCGTAAAGACTAGACGGAGCGGTGGGCCCAGCTGCCCATCTGGGAGGAGCCCGATGGGGTAACGCGCTTGGAGGACTCCGGTTGAGGTCGTTTCGAGATCCCGGAGTCCTGTTTTCAGCGCCGAGGACGGCCACCGGGGGTTTTAGTGCGGTAATAATCCCACATAACCCTGCGTCGCTCCCATGACGTTGGGTACCTTTTGAAGGTTTCCCTCTCGAGAACAAAAAAAGGGCCCTACATAATGTTTTTCTTGCATTTAAAGATAAATAAATCCTAACCCATGTAGCGATTCCGCTTGTGTTGTTGATAAAGAGCACATTTTAGTCATAGCATGCACGCAAAAGAAATTACAAAACTAATTCGTTTGCAGCTCGTATCTATATTTTCTTTTATAAGTTTCTTTACAAACATTACTTCTTTCTTTAAAAACTCTTGAACAGAGGATCATAATATCCGTTTTGAAGAAAATAAATTAAGCGCATCCCGGCAGATGCAGATTCAATTCAACTTTGCGCTCCTTACAGAAACAAACGGTCCATTTGACGACGACTAGATCAGATTTCTCTGCGAGGTCGCGACACAATGAAGCTCCACTTTGAATTTTTTATGCAATTCTGTAAACTGACGTTAATTTGTTTGAAGGATTACGGAATCCTCTGAGAAATTCTTCGACCTCTTTGTATTGAAAATAGTGGTGCAAATTATTATTTGATTGTGTTTGGATTGATTGTCACATTTATTTTGCCTAATATATTTTCTGGACTGTAGATCGTTGGTACAAACGTACTTAGATTTCTATTTGGGCTTTTGAACTTTGTGTTCATATATATAGCAATGGGGATAAAATTAAGCAAGGACAAAGAGTCATGGAAAAGGACGGAGAAGGTCTTTATCCAAACAGGGGTCTAATCTCATAAATAATATTAACACTAAATATCTAATTAATAACACTAACCTTTAATTTATAAGCAAAAGTACTAACAAATATTGTAATATATATGTATGAAAATTGAAATTTGGAATAAATGGCTTTATTATTATTATTATATAGCAATGGAAGTAGTAGTGATAGGAAGACTAACACCACCAAGGTTTTCAAGGTGGTAGAACCAGTGTAGTTCGACCGGGGAAGTACCATCGCCACGCCTATTTCTAGCGTGAAACATTTCTTGCGTTTCGATAGAAGGGTGTGGTTGCCGGCACACTTTCACATGAAGCGACCATCATAGTCCTCGGGAGTGGCAACGCATCTGTGATTGATTTGAAATAGAACCCATGTTTTGTATGAAGTTGATTAACTGTCAATGAGCGGCAGTAACCACCTACCATGAGGTGGACATGCATGCAGCATGCAGCTCGTTTGCTACTTCAGTCAGATAAAAATAACAAAGTGTTCATGCTGATTGATTTATTGACAGTGAAATGAAAAGAAATGAAATGTCTTCATTTTGTATAGGCCTACGTGCCCCACTTACAAATTGTCAGTTACATTTTTTTCACAATTTTTTTTACAGTGATTGGTTATATACTAATTGACACTACTCGGGAGTGACAACGCATCTGTGATTGACTTCAGATGAAAACCACCTGGATTGTATCTAGATTCGTCACTTATAAACTGCCTGTAGAACGAGTTTATTATATTTCTGCGGAATTAGGTTTTCATCCTTTCATTGCAAGCGTTTCCATTTTCTGGGCTCCAACTTGTAATGTATTTTGTAATGATGGATGAAAAGTTACTGCAAACGGTATTTTAAACGCTCCTCCACGTGTGTTATAATTATAATATTTATTTGTAAAAAAAATGCTTAATATTGTTTTACAGCCGACATCAAATATTACATTTTTCTGTCATCGCTGACGTACAAATTTATATAGTATATAAACTAATGCCAGTGATGACCTACGGCGCCGAAACGTGGTCCTTCACTGTAGGCCTCATTCTGAGGCTCAGGGTCGCTCAGCGTGCTATGGAGAGGGTTATGCTCGGAATCTCGCTACGAGACATGATTCGCAACGATGAAATCCGTAGACGAACAAAGCTTACCGACATAGCTCTCAAAATTTGCAAGCTGAAGTGGCAATGGGCTGGCCACATCGCTCGTAGGACCGATAACCGATGGGGAAGGAAGGTCCTCGAGTGGCGACCACGTTTAGGCAAAAGTAGCACAGGTCGCCCCCTCACCAGGTGGACCGATGACCTGAAGAAGACAGCGGGAAACCGTTGGATTCAGAAGGCACAGGACCGGTTAGAGTGGCGTCATTTAGGGGAGGCATATGTCCAGCAGTGGACCTCAAAGGGCTGATGGATAGATGGATGGATATAAACTAATATTTAATTAAGATATTGCATCATTAGGATATTAATTATAATTATATAATTTATATATAATGTTGTAATATTATAACGTCTTCTACACTCATAGCCCCACAATAGAATTTCTAGTATCAACGATACTGTCATACTAGTACTGATACTGCCATGTATAAACACAGACGAATACACAAACACCCAGACCCAGAACAGGAATCTAAATTTATCAGAAATCTGTCTGGCCGGGTTCGAACCCAGAACTTACTGCGTGTTAGAGCGTAGGTCGCTTATAAAATATATGAAGCATTATTATAAAACATTTCACTGCAGTACATCCTTAAGCTATTTTATTGCTCTAGTTGGAGGCGAAGGCTGTTGAAATTGGATTACAAGTCGCAATATGTCGCTCCGGGCTTCCGGTAACTGCGAGCTGCGTGCTTTCGCCAAAGGGTGTACAATTTACACCAGTATTTTAAAAAGGTACTAAATCGCATAATGTGGGACGCTCGAAGATGGTGTGTTTTTAGTAACGACCACAATAAATGTTGTTATCGGCTCCTCTGGTCCTGCATTATAGAAGACTAGCTGACCTGGCGAACTTCGTTCCGCCTAAATATCAAAAATCGAAAATTATCAGTGTGTCTCCACTATATGATACACGTATATACATAAAAACCTTCCTCTTGTATCACTCTATCTATTAAAAACTGTATTAAAATCTGTAGCTTAGTTTTAAAGATCAAACCATACATAGGAACAGATAGCGAGAATAAACTTTGTTTTAAACTATGTAGTGGAGGTGCTCAAACAAAACTTTACAGTCGGGTTTTATGTTTTTTAAGATTTTTTTGTAATTTAACTATTTTAAGAAGTTTGTGTGAAATCAGTTACATAAAAATGATATGATGTATATTTTGTGATGAAATATTTATAAGCTTTCAAATGATACAAATACTGTTATTAAAAAATATCGTCACTCTAGCTGTTTTAGCTGTAGCGCGTACCAAAAACACATACATACAAACGTAATTAAATATACAATTAAATATGTTCGAAAATCATTACCACCTTTCTGATGCAGTTGGGTAAATAATTATGTGGTTGATAGACATCACGACACCCAATTGGGGACGCGTTATGTATGTATATATGTAGTAATCTCTAAGCGCTGTCCTCAAATTAGTTTAATTATCGTTATTCTATATTCCAAATAGGAGGTTTCGTAGAAAAATAAAGACTTAGTTCATATTTCAACGTCCGGATCCTGTGCAAATGTCTTGCTTTGCTTTAACTTATTAACGATTCACATATTTACAGAGACTGTTGAAATTGCTTTTATATTCCGCGATCTAAAAAGAAATTTAAAGATGAGTATTTAAACTTCTAATTTAATATGGGTTGATTCAGTATCACTCGTAATATCAAGATAAGTGCACACACGACACCTTACAGATATGTTTGGCAAAGGGAGATCTCCCGCCAGGCCAGGTGATCATGCCTGGGGAGCGGCCGTGCTCCGACAGTTGATGTTCGGAACTTGTATATATGCAGGATTCTGAGAATGCTCCGATAGCGTGTTTCAGAATACTAGTAGCGCCATCTCTTGATGAGTAGCGTAGAGTAAAAATCTTTTAAGCTGTTTGTCTCTCGAACATGCCAAAGAATTGGACGAATACATTCCGTCCAAACCCTAATCCCGTGAATGTATGTAATTATTTTTTAATACTAACTCTTTCTCTCTTTTCCATTCTATTAGAACATTTCATGATAGCGTAAAAGTGTACACGCGTACTTGTGAGGGGACGGTGATTGGAAGACGAATTAGCAAAACGATTTTCTTTCTTGAGTATTTACGTGTCGCACGAACACGACTTGTAACATTGAGCGAAGACAGAAGAGACAGCAGTAATGCCAATGTAACAATTATAATTTAAGTGTATATACAATTAAATTTACAGTTTCCAACAGTACTTCGGAAAGGCGAAACTCCAGTACATATTTCCAACGCAGTAGACAAATGTAAATTGAACGCAGCATTCACCTATTGTCTGAATGAGCCTTTTGTATGTGGTTGCATTACTCGTGTAGTTCAACTGTAGCTGAGCACCGCTGACGCAGGAGCGGACATTTTAATATCATAAATTACCCGAGATGGCGTCTCGAATCGCGGGATGGCGGAAATCCGACAAAAATGGCGCGCGCGGATTTACGGCGCCGCAAACAAAACTCCAAGAATTGTTACCCTCCCGCGTTGTTGTGAACGAAATGCGTTTTATGTCGCCTCATAACGCAACACTAGAAGATGGTTATTATAACCTGGCTTTGAAGTCGGTTAGATATTAAAGTGCATTTAGATTTGTTGTGTATAAAGTGACGTAATACGCTTTACGCTTTCTACAGTCATAACCCCACACTAGGATTTTTTCCTGTGTCGTGGGTACCATGGACACACACAAGACGAATACACAAATCCCAGACCCAGAACATGAATCTAAACTCATCATTCAGATACCTGTCTGGCCGGGAATCGAACCCGGGACCCATTGCGCGTCAGACCGGTATGGTAACCGCTCCGCCACGTCGTCGTATAAACTTCTAGTAAGTATTTTGTGTATTTTGTTTTATTTTGCTAGGGAAACAAACAATGGTCTTAATACTAAATAATCATACGAATAGGAAATTCGTTCATCAGAAAAAATTCACTGTAAAAAAGTACATAGAGTAAATTTGGAGCATATACAAAGATAATGATATTAGGCAATATATCAGGCAATATTCTAAAGGAATACAACATAATTACTAAAATAAACTTAAGAGTACTGGAAATTTGTGGTCTCGCGACTTGCTACACAGTGCTGGTCAAGGAATAGCAGTTTTTTTAGTTATTGCATTATTTGCATGAAGATAAGATATAAAGCGATTAAAATTAATAGTCGAAAAGCCCACAACTAATGAAAAATATTTAGTCTAAACGATTCCAACGGCACCTCTAATTTTTTAAATCCGCCGAGTCGTCGGGTTTGAAGAGCATGCTATTGAAATCAACATACATAATATGTATTTACAAACATACAAACGCTCTTATAAATACCCTTGTTCTAACGTAAGAAATATATCCTGCACTAGCTAAACCCCGCAGTTTCGCCCGCGTTAAAAAATCGGTGTATCGATAGTCCCGTGGAATAAGATATTTTCCCACACTAAAAAGTAGCCTATATGTTAATCCAGAGCGTCAGCTAACTCCCTACCAAATTGATTGAAAATCGCTCCAGCCGTTTAGACGTGTAGATGTAACAAACATCGTCCCTGTAGCCTCGGGGTCAGAATAGGGCTACGGTATCCCCTGCCTGTCGTAAGAGGCGACTAAAAGGGGCTTCCGGGGTTGCAGACGGCTAGTGGGAGCTCGAACCGTTCGGTCAGGCAATCCCGGGAAGGACGGCGGTATGTGTGGTCGCATACCGTCGTAAAGACTAGACGGAGCGGTGGGCCCAGCCGCCCATCTGGGAGGAGCCCGATGGGGCAGCGCGCTCGGAGGATTCCGGTTGAAGTCGTTTCGAGATCCCGGAGTCCTCCTTTTCAGCGCCGAGGACGGCCACCGGGGGAGTTTTAGTGCGTTAAAAATCCCACATAACCCTGCGTCGCTCCCACGGCGTCGGGTACCTTTGGAAGGTTTCCCCCTCGAAAACAAAAAAAAAAAAAAGATGTAACAAACATACACAATAACAAACTTTCGCCTTTATAATATTAGTATGACTACAAGAATTTACTACATTTTTGGTAACTAACAGTTTGTTTAAAGAACAGCTAACTCGGGACGTTTTCCATCATCTTAGAGGAGGATTTAATCTATGATTCTCTAATTAATTATTCTGAATATGTTCTAATTAGCTCGATCTTATTATATTTCCCTGGTGTTCAATAATCTTGAAACTTTTTACACTACGAAAATTCAATCATTGTAAGTTAACCAATAACTGTAACCAATAACCAATCACTGTAAAAAAAATGTGAAAAAAAATGTAACTGACAATTTGTAAGAGGGGCACGTAGGCCTATACAAAATGAAGACATTTCATTTCTTTTCATTTCACTGTCAATAAATCAATCAGCATGAACACTTTGTTATTTTTATCTGACTGAAGTAGCAAACGAGCTGCACGCTGCATGCATGTCCACCTCATGGTAGGTGGTCATTGTCGCTCATTGACAGGTAATCAACTTCATACAAAACATGGGTTCTATTTCGAATCAATCACAGATGCGTTGCCACTCCCGAGGACTGATGGTCGCCTCATATAAAAGTGTGCCGGAAACCACACCCTACTATCGAAACGCAAGAAATGCTTCACGCTAGAAATAAGTGTGGCGGTGGTACTTCCTCGGTCGAACTACACTGGTTCTACCACCTTCATAACTGTTTGGATCTCTACATTTATTTTTAAAATTGGTAGAGAAGGTAGATATTTAGAGTATGAATATAACTTCTATTGATTATTCCATTAGCGATGGTTGTTCAAGATGCCGTCTAAATTGTTTGAAGTCGCGGAAATTATACGAAAGTTGGAAGCAGCGTAGGATCAATGACTTCGCAAATATCCACCGTAGTGTGATAAAAAAGGCTTATTCACGCCATTTCGACTTAGTCCTTAACTGTAGTTACGCATCTGTGGTTAACCTCAGGTAAAGGCTTTTGTGGTGTGGAGCTAGGCCATATATAATATAAATTAGTGTTAGAGTAGTATTTAGACAGTAACAATAAAGACATCAATCAAACAACACGCCTTTCAATACATCCGAGCCTGCGACAACACTACATGGCGACCCTGCCAGACCGGTGCGCGTGTGGCGCTGCCACGTTGCACGCGTACCGGGAGGCGTTAGAAATGAAGAAAAACTAGAAAATTATAAAAGTATCTGCGCGCACCGGGAGGCGTTGGAAAAAAAAAGAAAAATAATCTGTCCGCACCATGAGGCGTTGAAAAATAAAGAAGACTAATAAGGAAATATAACTATGTAAGAAGATATCACGGACATGGAAAAAGATCTGCATAGAAAATGGTTGTATGAAGACATTAACGACACAACATCATCGGTTAACGTAATCCAGAAAAAAAAAACCAGAAGAAATAACCATCGGTCAGCCTGTCAACGGTACCGTACGTCTTGATAATTTGACAAATGCTGAATAATGAATGAAGACGTCACAATCGTCATCTGCTCCAGAATGATTATCACCAGCCCACAATGGTCGTTGCGGCCCAGCAGCTCCAAGCAGCAGCAAGTTCCTTGAATGATCAACGGAATTCTACCCTGGCCAGCGTGACATTTATAACGGTAAAAAAAAAAACAACTAAGTATAAGTTCGTTCATTTGTACCCTTACTTTCCAAAAAGACAATATTTCACGTGTAATAATAGTGTTGCAGAATTTTAAAAAGTTTAGTTATTGTATTATAAATCTTATATCCATGTTACTTATTAATAAACAGATATTTTTGTTGTCAAATTTTATATCTTTATATGTATTTCTGTTCCACGTAGCAACTAAATTAAATGCAATAAGGTTTTTGATGAAGTAATTTAAATGTATTTTTAAAAATTTTATAATGAGTAAATTATTTTTAATTTGTTGTAATTGGTTATCACATCTTATTAAATACACGCAACTTCTATTATTGTTTATAAGTATTAATAGTATATTTTAAAGTTAAAAGCAAAAGTAAACACAGGTAGCAACAGTAGTATAAAAGTTTTTGTTCTAATTTTGCTGATAATCAAAAACGTGTCGTGACTCCCGTTACACTTCATTTTAGGAATGGAATGTGTAAGATTCGGATTGCAATGCAATGCTGATGCAGTTCTTATTACATGTCCATTTAAAGGTAACCAATGTCGCTATGCAAAATTTATGAATGTAAAAGTACTTGAGATCTTTGATAATTTTGTAATTCACAACTCATCATTTTTGTAACTTTAATTCGAAGTAGTTTTCAATTTAAGGAATGTTACACAAAAATAATTATGAATTGAATTGAACTGAAGTGATATGATAATTAATTTAGAATGTGATATTAAATCAAAATATAGACTTATGAGAGGTATGTATGGTTGGTATTTATGTATGGATTTCTTCTGTAAATTAATATTTTTAGTAAGAATCGGGATTGATCCCCCGAGACTTAAGAAAATATTAAGGTACTTTTGAAATATTGTATGTTAAATAAGTTTTTAAGATGGTTCTATATGAGAGAGATAAAATTTTAGGATTGCAAGAAAGAATATAATAGTGTAAGGAAATCTTGATTATACCGTACGCGTGTCGTCTGTGTGAAAGAAATGGTTAGTGGAATAATGAAAGAATTTAAGAATGTTAATAAGAAGTGAAAATACTATTTACGCCCAATTACTTGATCATGTAGTTACGCGAGCCGTATACGTGAAAGAAATGGGTAGGTATAGGAAGACCTAAAATATTGTAAAGAGAGAAGATATGAAGTAAAATGCTATGATAAATAATAAATGTAAGAAATGAAGTGATATAAAGATTATATAATAAATAAGAATAAACAAGGTCTTGTGAATGTTTAAACAAGAGTTGTGTTGTGTTAAATTGACTTGATATAGCTGTAAAACTTGGATGTGACTATTGGCGCCTAGTTAAATTTATTTGATATACCTAAGTACCTATTGAGGGAAATTATTCATGGATATAACTTGATAATAGGATTTGACGTTTTTTTTTTGTATTTAATTATATGTAAGATTTATATCATAAGGTTATGTATCATGTTTTATCTTTTACGTACTAATAATTTACTTAGTGAAATTACTTTTGTTTATTATTATAATTAAGGAGGCTTGTTCTACACCAACTTCAAAATATGTTATGTTATCTTTTTTTGGCCTTAAATAAAAAAAAAATCAAATTTTGAATTTAATTTTTGTTTTTCAAATACCCCAGGAGGTGTGGTGTGGAGCTAAGCCATATATAATATAAATTAGTGTTAGAGTAGTATTTAGACAGTAACAATAAAGACATCAATCAAACAACACGCCTTTCAATACATCCGAGCCTGCGACAACACTACACTTTGTCACGAGAAAAGTTCAGGAAACCACAGACCTAGATTAGAGTAAATCTAATGAAGACAATCTCGCGACATGATAGAAAATTGTTCCATGCAACAAAATTATGGATTTGACTATTACAAAGTTTATTTTTTTCTCTTCAGACCATTAAAATAAAAGCTTGTTTTAAAAAATATTTTTTTTTATTATTTTATTATTACCATCTAGTTTCCTGGTTTTTGATGGTATATATGTCAGAGATAATTAATCAATTTACTAGTCAGTCAGTCGTCAATGTCAGAGAATCAGTCAATAGCGCTTGGGATGGTTTTTGTCAATAAATACGTACACTAATTTGGAACTAAACAAATATCGATATGTTGGACGACAATGGCGACCTTTCAGATATCAATCCATTGGATTCAGCGACATATATTTAGAACGCGTAACCCACTTCTTTCTCATGAAAATGCAATTTACAATTAATGTGATACGCATTTATGCTTTGAAATATCACCGTTCGATCGATAAAGAAAGAAAAGACAAAGAAATCGTATTTATCCACGATGAATGATATACAAGAAACTTACAACACTAAACATTAAAATAGGCAAAGTAATAACAACAAAAACAACAGAGTATGAATCCAGTTTAGTGTTTAAGCAAGTCGTGCTGTGACATAATAGCATCGTGAAATGGACGAGACTCAGCTATTGCCATGGAGACACATGACATTACGGTACTGGGTTTCAGTGTCAGACCCGATACACACCCAAGAGTTCTTTAAAAAGACGTTCTCGGAGGTGTGTGAAGTCCACCAATTCGCACTTGGCCAGCGCGGTGGACTATGGCCTAAACTCTCTCATTCTGAGAGAAGACCCGTGCCCACCAGTGGGTCAATAAAGATTTGATAGGTGTGACGGTGATCCCTGGTCGAACATTGGTTGTTACTCATGTTAGTGAAAAAAGAATATTCTTTAGACTTAGAGGAAGGAAGAAATGTACATGTAAAACAATCACTGTTTCGATATTCAAAGAGTACGAATAGAAAAGGCGAAGAAATCCCCAGCAATGACTGCCCTAAAGATAGTTCGCACTGCCACGAGATACGAC
This sequence comes from Spicauda simplicius, assembly GCA_949699795.1. Taxonomy (NCBI): domain Eukaryota; kingdom Metazoa; phylum Arthropoda; class Insecta; order Lepidoptera; family Hesperiidae; genus Spicauda; species Spicauda simplicius. The sequence continues at coordinate 14,584,291 of OX453081.1, read as the reverse complement.
ACATTGTCGAGAGTAATCTTCGAATTCTAAGGCCGAAAACGATAGAAAAGAAAGGCCTTCCGATATATTTTTTGGACACAGGCGGAGTAACAAGATAAACTCCTAATACATGACTTTCTTTCTTTTATTTTTTAATTCGAATAGATCTCTGTAAACTTCTGATGAATATCTATATTTATAACATATCGAAATAGAATTTGTAAATTTTGTAACATAATAAAAAAATAAATGTATAAGTATATTTTTATGTATGTAGTGTTTTATTCGTGGGGTCAATTAAGAAAAAGGAATTTTATTACACTTTATATTAAGTGGAAGTCTGTTCACATTCATTCATTGTCAGATCAGAAATCTTATCTGGGTTTGGGTTTCAGGTCAATGTCAGGTGCGCTACGACACCTTTTTTTGTTCTCGAGAGGGAAACCTTCAAAAGGTACCCGACGCCGTGGGAGCGACGCAGAGTTGTGTGGGATTTTTATCGAACTAAAACCCCCCCGGTGGCCGCCCTCAGCGCTATAAAGAGGACTCCGGGATGTCCAAAGGAACGCAATCGGAAACCTCTAAGCCCGTTGCCCCATCGGGCTCCTCCCAGATGGACGGCTGGGCCCACTGCCCCGTCTAGTCTTTACGACGGTATGCGAATACACACACCGCCGTCCTTCCTGCAATCGCCTGACCGAATGGTTCAGCCGCCCACAACCCCGGAAGACCCTACGACAGTCGCCTCTTACGACAGGCAGGGGATGCCGTAGCCCTATTCTGATCCTGGAACTACAGGAACGGCGTTACGACACCTTTTTTTTTTTGTTTTTGAGGGGGAAACCTTCAAAAGGTACCCGACGCCGTGGGAGCGACGCAGGGTTATGTGGGATTTTTACCGCACTAAAACCCCCCCGGTGGCCGTCCTCGGCGCTGAAAAGGAGGACTCCGGGATCTCGAAACGACTTCAACCGGAGTCCTCCAAGCGCGCTGCCCTATCGAGCTCCTCCCAGATGGGCGGCTGGACCCACCGCTCCATCTACTCTTTACGACGGTATGCGACCACACATACCGTCGTAAAGAGTAAATACCTTTACCGTCCTTCCCGCGATCGCCTGACCGAATGGTTCGAGCTCCCACTCTAGCCGCCCACAACCCCGGAAGCCCATACGACAGTCGCCTCTTACGGCAGGCAGGGGATGCCGTAGCCCTATTCTGATCCTGGAACTACAGGAACGGCGTTACGACACCTAAATATTTAATAACGAAGCTTGATATTAGTGCACCATTCGCTGCAATTTTATTGGTGGATGAACGTTTTGATTCGATGTCGAAGAGACCGTCGTTATACTTATTTCTGCCTTGTAACAAAATATCCAGCTTTATAAGGTGTGGGGAAGAAAACATAATCATCTGATACTCTCTTAATTAGTCTTCAGGGGTAACGATGCATTTGTGGCCAACCTCAGGTAAAACTCAAACGTTTCTTGGGATTGGCAAACGTCTTTGGATAACAGTGGCCAACTTACCATCATGTAAACTATCGTGTAAAGAAAAACAAAATAATGATACATAAATAATTTTATCCACATTATTTTTATGAAGTTCTTACTATCAAAAATACCTTCTTTGGTAGTTTATGTCTACTGGTTAGTGTCGCAGTCTTTTATAGTTACGGGAGCAAAGCCGTGGAGATCCGTGGAATATTACGCGATGCCTTCCAATTGTGCGGTGGCGATACGGGGATATTATTGAAAATCTCTCCATCCATATGTATAATATGGATTCAATCGCATGAAGACACGATTTTATATATTTTTTTGAAAAGTGGGTGTTTTTATCACAATGATATTATTTTTATCTGACTGCAGTAGCAATCGACCATGCAGTCCACCTGACGGTAAGTGGTCACTGCCGCCCATGGACATCTGTTATTAACTTCATACAGAACATGGGTTTCATCTGATTTCACAGATGCGTTGCTACTCATCTGTGAAATCAGATGAAACCCATGTTCATATAAAAGTGTGCCGGCAACCACACATTATACAAGCTTTTGGCATTCCTTGGGATTCTCCAGATAACTGCAGAAAACCTGGAGTTCATTTGAATTACGATTTTTATGCAAGAAAATATGGTATATGATCACGTCGTTTGAGATATTAATCAAAACATCTGATAAAACATGAAGGAATAACAAAAACATGATCACGATAGTGCATGGACAACATAACACCTCCATTCGATCGAAGCCCCACAGCTGAAGTTTATCCAGTTAAACTGTTTACACTATGCGGGACGCACTTCCCGCGCCTTTACGCAGCGCCGAAGTATTCCTTATCAATAAAATTCATTTTATGTCTCCGCGTATATATCTGAAATCGAAGTTACTTCATATTATCGTATCCCAGACCCCATAAAATCGCTACTATATCGAGTTTCTAAAATACATTGCGCACAAAGTATGATTTACATTTTGAACTATACGATGTAAACATGCAATGTATATTGATCACAGATAAAGAGCGGTTTCGCGAGAGTATCTCCCGGGGCGGTCGGCAGGTAAACGGTGGTAACTGGTAATATATTTTTTCTCGTCGGTCATTTGTCTGACGCACGTGGGTTTTTGTAGACATTAAGCGCCTCAAAAAGGGCATTTACCGAAGGGGTGTTTGCCCCCGACTCAATTGTTTTGGTCGTACGTGGAGCGAATGCGGAGGTCGCGGGGTCGCTTTATTTGCTTTGTCTTCGATCTCACGTGCGTTTTAATTGTGAGGGTCCTCGTGCCGGCTAATGAAGATGACGATTTAAATTTCTGCTTATTAATTAGACATTATCAGTCAAATATATTCTCCATAGTTACCGTAGCAATAATTACGTAACGAGAAATGTCTAACGTCAAAATCCATACAAACCGTTTGTTTTAGTTGACTTTAGAACTAAAACTGATTTACATAATCTTAAATCTGGGTGAAGTTATTAAATATGTATTCATTTGGAATGTGGTAGAACCAGCGTAGTTCGACCGGGGAAGTACCACCGCCACACCTATTTCTAGCGTGAAGCATTCCTTGCGTTTCGATGGAAGGGTGTGGTTGCCGGCACACTTTTATATGAGGCGACCATCATAGTCCTCGGGAGTGGCTACGCATCTGTGTTTGACTTCAGATAGAACCCATGTTCTGTATGAAGTTGATTACAGATGTCCATGAGCGGCAGTGACCACTTACTATCAGGTGGACTGCATGCTCGTTTGCTACTTCAGTCAAATAAAAAAAGTAAAAAAAATGTATTCATATTTATCATTGTTGTAAATAACTCATATGTATTATAAGATGGTAAATGTAAATTCTTATAAAAATACGTACGATCATTAATCGAAAAAGCAATTGAAATTCTTGCGTAGTAGTGGTAATAGTGGGAGGTGAAAATACATAGAGCAGTGATAGCCTAATAATGGTTGAAAGTTGCCCCTTCGATCGGGAGGTCTGAGGTGCAAACCCAGGCACGCACCAGTAATTTATGTGTGTGTTAGAAATTAAATATCACTGCTTTTCTGTGCCGGAAAACATCGAGAGGAAACCTACACACCCGAGAGTTCTTAAGAAAATAAAAAGTTCTCGGAGGTGTGTGAAGTCCACCAATTCGCACTTGGCCAGCGCGGTGGACTATGGCCTAAACTCTCTAATTCTTAGAGAAGACTCGTGCGCCCACCTGTGAGCCAATAATGGGTTGATGAGAGAAAATATAAATAATGTTCAGTGAAAGCTAGGTGACAGGTTAGCTCAAAACACTTTAAATTTTACTTAAGTCACGGATCCAATCACAATATAATAAAACTTATTATACGTGTGATATTAACGAACTTTAAATACTGAAATATTAATTTAATTAAGTAATTAATTTTACCATGTTGATTGAATTAATTCGTTTTGATATTAAACTCTTTACATCCAATGTTTTAATTATTATATTAATACGTGAAGCAAAAATTTGTGACGGATTTTTAAGTAATATGCCGCGGACGGATTAGTATGAAATTTTGCACGGTTATAGTGGACGTAGAGAAGGAGTGCAGAATGTTAATATTTTTTTCAAATAATGCATTTTTCATACATAAAATCAACTAAAAACACATTACACACACTGCCTTGCATTTGTCACAAACACATATGTACTTAGTAAATGAAATAGAACGTTCAATGTCTTACTATGAAAAGACACAACGTCAAGAATGTCAGATGACATTTGATTTTTAATTTAAATTACGGTCGAATTTCGGCCGATGCGACGGGCGACTAGTACTGTCAATTACGTCATTTCGGTCTGTGGTGATTTATAAAGAACGACTATTGTACGTTTGGTATGAAGATCTATACAATATGTAACAGTCAAAGAGAGCTAACTGCAAGAAAATAGTTCCTTTGTGCAATAATTTGCAAGGAATTCCGAGCGTCAAGTTTGAAGAACATTCAGCACTCGCTCTCGAGCAAGACGGAATGCTTAATGTTCCCTCTTTATATAATTGTTATAGTAAACATTATAAAAATCTACGTAGAATGCAACAAATCACAGATTCGAAGGTGGTACCAATGTAGTTCGACCGGAGAAGTACCACCGCCACATCTATTTCCAGCGTGAAGCATTTCTTGCGTTTCGATGGAAGGGTGTGGTTGCCGGCACACTTTTATACGAGGCGAACATCATAGTCCTCGGGAGTAGCAACGCATCTGCATCGCAAACTCATTTCAATTGTCTTTTTTAGGACGATATTGCTGCCTGAAAATGTAAAGTTTTGAAGTCAAAGAGGTTCCCTCATAACTGTGAGTAAATAGTTTCTTTGTGAGCGATAATTGACGAGAAACCAAGAGCGGCGAGCCTGGCGGGTGGGGACGCCCGGACGAGCTAAATGTTAGTCTTGCTAAAGACAAGAAAAGAAGGAATTTCTTTTTTAATCTACTTTAATTTTATGTTAACTAAGGTTAGGTTGGTTTAATTCTTTAACTATTGTAATGAAATGAAATGAAATGAAATTAATTTATTGCAAGAATGTAGTACAGATATGGTTACAGTAAGAAAGATCGTACATTCTACCATGACAGTGGTGTGCAATCATGTCAATTGTGAAATTATAGTTATTAAATAAATTATTATTATAATTGGCATAAAAATATTTAAATTACATCATCAATTATTACATGCATGTCATTCTTATTCTATATATTGAAAATATTCATTAATGTCATAAAAGCAGTGTTGCATAAGCCGTTCTGTAATTCTACGTTTGAAAATAAATGTAATTTTTGTATACAACTAGCTGACCTGGCAAACGTTGTTTTGCCATATAAATATTTTAAAAAATGTTAGGGTGGACAATCCTTATCATCCAGCAGTACGAAATATAGATGTTGGCCGATTCTCAAATCTACTCAATATGCTCTCAAAATTTCATGAGAATCGGTCAATCCGTTTCTGAGGAGTACGGGAATATTGTGACACGAGAATTTTACACATGAGATTAAGGATTCTTATGTAATGATATGCAGACGGTGGCTCGACCAGAGAGTTACCACCGCCACTCCGCCGATTTAGTGATTCTATGGAGGGGTATGGTTACTGGCTCACTTTTAAATAAGGCGACCTTTTAAATGAGGCGACCTTTTAAATGAGGCGATCTTTGTCCTCAGGTGTAAAACTTATAAACGCGGCAATGACCACTTTCCATCTGGTGGACTGAATACTTATTTCCTACTCCATTCAAACTTCATACTAATATTATAAAGGCGAAAGTTTGTGAGTGTGTATGTTTGTTACTTCTTCACGTCTAAACGGCTCAAAATTTGGAACGGAGTTAGCTGACACTCTGGATTAACATATAGGCTACTTTTTACTGTGGGAAGATATCTAATTCAATTCAACACGGGTAAAGCTGCGGGGATCAGCTAGTAGGAATTGTTCTTTATTTTTATTTCAAGCTTCTTTCACTTTGGTTTGTCTTTATTAGATTTATTCGGTAGCGTAGAATTTCTTTTTTTTTATTTTCTTTAATTTTTTTACCAACACAGTTTTATTTTACATTAAAACTATCTTTTTGTTTTTTTTTTTTTTATCAAAAGTCGAATAAAATCGATGAGTTAAATAAGGAATAATCTGGTTGAATTTGTAAGAGACGTCAACGTGGAATACATTATCAATGAAGATTATGAAGTTACTATGCCACTGTTCCAATTTACTAATTAACGGATATTCATAGACGTTATAAGACTTAAATAACTTTACTGTGAACATTAGTAATTTTCATAAGTTTCAAGTAGCAAATGTTCATGCTGCCTTTTGGTAAGTGGTTACTGTTGCCCATTATTTCTGTAATCAAGTCCGTATAGTACAAGAATTTTAATTGACACCACCTCATCAAGTCAGTTGGCATCCACATCCTTCCACCGAAAAGCGAGAACTGCTTCAAGGTAGATATAGATGCAGTGCTACTTTCAGTTCAGAACAATGGTTTGAGAACGAATTTGAAAAGAAAGAGAGGTATTAATTAGAAACAGTATAACTCCTTAAACAGAACTCAAAAGAAAAATAGTAGGTTCTTAGGGAACAAACCCCAGACGGGAGTCGTTGTGGTATGTTGTGGGCCTTAATGTTACCTTAATACTGTTTAATATCCATAACTCAGTGTAATTCTTAGCCATAAAATATATAAAATGTGAGAGAACAAAGACGCAGGAAATAATTCCAGACAGCAAAAAGTTCCGCCGTTTCTAATACCTAATTATGGTGGCTCGGTTCCTTTGAGAGGTTTTTTGAACCAAAAGATAATCTTGCCAGAAATTACGATAATATTTCAGAGCCTATATAAACATTTTGGTTCGCTGAGTGTGTCGGGTTTTATAGACGGGTTCAAGGTTCGAAACCTTTAAAGGCTATTAAGGGGCAGAGACGAATAAGTACGATTGTTATCCATTTGACTTTAAGTGCCCGTAGTTAAATCGATTTTACAGGGATTTAGGCCCTAATAATAAGTAGATTCCGGCCATGATTTAAGCTGTCCTGTAATATCTCCTACATTTAAATAATAAATATGAACGAAGGTGTTTCATTTAATAGTCCTAATTCCACTGTCGTTATAACAGATAGTAGTTTTCGCTCTTGGTCGAGTATAGTTGTCACCGTAGTAGGTCCATCAGTATTGAGAACAGATTTAAAAATAAGTGCAAAGGCACCTAGCCTAGCTTTGCACTTATTTTTAAATCTGTTCTATTGCTAGATAGGTATCCGTTCAGGAAATTAAATGGTGACCATAACTCAAATACACAGATTTTTGAGTTAGCTCCCTTTAGATCTAGGTGTGTGACATGTCAGAAGTGAAACTTCTTTGGCGAACTAATTTATAAATCTTGTTTATATTTATACAAATCTAAAACTTTAAATTTCCAAGATTAAGAGGAAGGGAAAAAGGCGTGATACGACGTTCGCTCTGTCTCACTTTTTGTCTCAATCTTTCTCACTCGCTTGCTCCCTACTCTCACTCCACGGCTAGTTGCTCATGCTACGTTCGCCCTGTCTTACTCTCTCTCAATCGGTCTCGATCACTCTCTCTCTCTCTTTTCCGACACTTCCGTTGCATACCGGCGTGACGTTTCATCTGTAAAAATTTTACACTCATGCGCCTAAAGAAGTTTCACTTCAAAAACGGTCCATCAGTGTTGGAAGATCTCGATTTTGAGTCTTTGCTTATTTCATGCGATATCATTTTATAGAAATTGATGTAGCAAACGATCATGCAGTCCACGTGACAGTAAGTGGACAGTTTCATATAATATCGCTCAGCAACTTAATGTAGAACAGCGGTACTACAGTCACAGATCCATTGATACTCCCGAGGACTAAGATGATCGCCTCGTATAAAACTGAGGCTCTTCCGCAATACGCAAGAACAATTTCACGCTAGAAATAGGATTGGCGGTTTACCTCCCTGGTCAAACCGCAGTCGCTCTGCCAACTGTCAATATGTCGGTACCTACGTATCCTAAAGAAATATAATAATTTGTATAAATCAATTTTAGAAATAATTAGTGCAATGAATAAATATTATTACAGTCGATGCTTACCTTTTATTTTAATTATATTCTGTTTTCTAGTTTTTAATTAATTGATGTGTATTACGGTGACGTCCGTGTTCGTCCCATGATTTCGGGTTGCCCTGAAAATCAGCGTCTGGTTGTACCTACTTCCATGGCATTTGCTGAGGGTAGTCCGATTCACGGTTTATTATTTCGTAGCGCGGTACCCTACATATATATGATTCCTAGTTTTGTAAGAATTTGTTTTTGTTTTCTATGTTTTTGTTTTATTTTATTTTTATTTTTTTCATGTGTATGCTGCTGTGTATTCCGTGAATAAAAATTTATTATTATTATTATTATAACTGTAGTGCCACCGCACTACTCGCCGATGTATGAAGTTCCATCCACTTCAACTGGACTCTTGGCGGTCCTCCACGGTTCGGTTTGCAATCTCGTTTCTGTCACGGACGTGCAAGATGTTGAACGAGCTTCCTCTTGAGGTATTCCCGGGGCGTTATGACATGGGGCTCTTCAAAAAAGGCGCGAAAAGAGCTCTCTTTCAAAGCCGGCGATGCATTGGCGACACCTCTGGTGTTGCAAATGTGCATAGGCGACGGTGGCTACTTTCCATCAGGTAGCCCGTCTGCCTTATTGTTAGGTTCAAGTATAAAAAAAAAAACATGCGTGCGTACAAAGTACACATGTCAGAAGTGAAACTTCTTTGGCAAACTAATTTATAAATCTTGTTTATATTTATACAAATCTAAAACTTTAAATTTCCAAGATTAAGAGGAAGGGAAAAAGGCGTGATACGACGTTCGCTCTGTCTCACTTTTTCTCTCAATCTTTCTCACTCGCTTGCTCCCTACTCTTACTCCACGGCTAGTTGCTCATGCTACGTTCGCCCTGTCTTACTCTCTCTCAATCGGTCTCGATCACTCTCTCTCTCTTTTCCGACACTTTCGTTGCATACCGGCGTGACGTTTCATCTGTAAAAATTTTACCCTCATGCGCCTAAAGAAGTTTCACTTCAAAAACTTGCAAATTGTAATATATGTTTCTAATTGCTGCTATCCAACTATTCAACTGTAACTAATATACTGGTAGTAAATGAAAATGAAAAAGATATTTCAGGGATCCCTGATAGCCTTATTAGTAGGTGTTCATTACAAATCGTATCTGTAATACAGACGAGGCTTCAGAAGTAAACAAGTGAGCTTACATGTTTGTGAAGCTAATGGAAATGTACTAGATACTCACAGTACTTCAGTCAACAGACTAATGGGTCTATTCATAGAAATATATCTTAGATCGTATTCGTGTCCCTAAGGGTGTTAAAAATAATAGAGCACTAAGTTAAAGTAGGCATTCACTCTCGTTAAGAGATTATTAAATTCCACCATAAATACAGTCCACCATAAATACCGTTTTATTTATTTTATTAATTTATTAAAAAAAGACGTGTGGCACTCGGGGACTGCCGCGGTAAAGCTACTGCATAGCATTTTGTATCAACTTATGCAATTATAATTATTTATTATTTATTTATTTTATTTATGCAGTATTTCTTTTTCTTTGATATTAAAGTTAATAAACAGTCTTACTTTGTTACAGTTAAACTTTGATATTAAAGTTAATAAACTTTGTTCAGTCGAACAAAGAATATAACAGTAGATTCTTGGATCAATTCAAATAAATCAGTAAATCGATTTTATAACCTTAATTAATCGATTCTTTGATTAGTCGACCTCAGATCACATCCCTGATCCAAACATAATGGCGAATATATGATACTTATTAATTTAAGAAAATTAACTCCAAAGGGATTTTTTCAGGAAATTGGCTAAAATACCTGAAATATTTTAGTTAATTTTTCTATACAAAAATCATTGTGACACAACTCTTTTTTTTTTCGTTACGGAATTTCTGGATTCGGTACCCGCGCTCAAGGCCCTCGATAGAAGCTATGCAATAGCTTAAAAACATTACATGAAACGTTACTATTACCATTATTTTGGTGACATCGAAATCGACACATTATATAAAGAGAAATATGTCTTCCTAAACAAATCATAGTAAGACAGTGTTTAATCCTACGGTTTACAGGTAAAAATAATTAAGCAATGGTCACCTTGAAATAACCCCATTAAGGGAAATTACGAACTTCAATTTATTTTAACTTTTGTCTCAATGTGAATCAGTAGTCCTATGTGTAGCGACAATTAGGCGCAAAGGAAATTCGTATATGGTATCTCTACTGTTTATGTAATTCTGCTATGGCGATGCCGACAGCGGAACAAAGCATATTTCTATTCATATTATATTAATTTTAATTAATTCCTGCATATGCGTTTGTGGTAGAACAAGGTGATTATGCAACTATACCTCTTTCATACAAAGCTACTGAAATAGTAAATACATTTGTACATAAATGTATGTTGGTTTGTTATAATAATTGTAATACCTATAAATTAGCGCTCGAAGGATTTTGTATTATTATTACTTAAATTAATGAATGAGGTTTAGTTTTAGACTACTATTAATTTGTTTAATAAGTGGAGCGATTCGAGAGAAAGGTTTTTATGTATATTACATATATTATATTGGAGAATTGATAATTTTAGATTTTTGTCTTTTAGGCGGAACGAAATTCGCCGGGTCAACTTGTGACGTATAATGAAGCACAATGAAGCGTACGACACTTAAGATATACAGCACAAATAAGTGTTAATTGTTATAACATGTTATTGTTAACACAATATAATTTTGCAAGGAGAAAACCAAATTTATAGGAATTATACTCGACAAAAACTGTAACTGGAAAGAATACATAGAATATATATGTGATAAATTAGATAGGTTTGTGTTTGCGATAAAAAGACTAAGAATTACATTTCATTTCAGCTTCACATCTATTTCTAGCTTGAAGCAATTCTTGCGTTTTGGTGGTACGGTGGGCCGGCTCAGTTCTATAAGAGGCAACCATCTTAGATCTCGAGAGTGGCAATGCATCTATGATTGACTTTAGATACAAACTTTATTCGGTATGAAGCTGCTTACTTACTTAGATGTCCAAGGAGAAGGCAGTTACCACTTAACATCAGGTGGATTGCATGCTTTATTGCTACTTCAATAAAAACATAAGAATGATAACGTTTTCTACACTCGCAGTCACACATTAGGACATACCACAGGGGTTGCAGGTGGTAAGAGTGGGAGCACAAACAGCCCGGCCTGTGATCTCGAGAAAGACGATGATATGTTTGGTCGAACACCGATGTAAGCAAGATGAGGAATGAGCTTCCTTCTGAGGTATTCCAGGAGCGCTAAGACATGGAGCTCTTCAAGAAAGGTGTAAAAAGAGCCTTCAAAGCCGGCGATGTATTGGAGACTTCTCTGGTGTTGCAAATGTCAATATGTGGCAGTTGGATTCCTACGCTAACTTGGACCCATTCCAATGGTTCAACAGGCCCAGAGTTCTCGGAGCCCAGAGACTTCGGTTACGTTTCTTTGGAGATCATGGAGTCCCGTTTCCAGCATCAAGGACGACCATCAGGGGGAGTTTTAGTGGGTAAAAATCCTACATAACTTTCTACACTGCTTGTCACGCCAGTGTGTAGCAACATACTCTAGTAACTCTAGGCAACTCCAGACGGGTCGTTAAAGTACAACAATATTACCAGATAAATGAAAACATTGCATACAAAACAATTCTCGGAAAGGTAGCGTTGAAGCGAGCATGATACCGCAAATATTTTTATTGTGTTGAGAAAACTATTTAATAACATGTCAACGCGGGCGCCCCACAACGGTTGTTTATTTCCGACTATGAGTTCTCGGTAAATGACATACCAAAACATATTAGGTTCTGCTTGGCAACAGAACTTTATTTAATGTTACATATAGAAATATGAACGCAATTTAGCACGCAAATTCTGTTGAAGATATTTATTTTCATGCATAAGCAAATATTATTGATATATTAATATGTGGAGCAAAAAATTGTGATTCGTTTTTAAGATACTTACCGCAGGCGGAGGAGTATGGAATTACGCAAAGTTGATGTAGATAAGAGCAGTGGTGATAGCCTAATGGTTAAAACTTGCCCTCTCGATTGGGAGGTCTGAGGTTCAAACCCAGGCACGCACCACTGATTTATGTGTGTATTAGAAATTAATTATCACTGCTTTTCCGTGAAGGAAAACATCGTGAGAAAACCTATACACCCGAGAGTTCATAAAAAAAAGTTCTCGGAGGTGTGGGAAGTCCACCAATTCGCACTTGGCCAGCGCGGTGGACTATGGCCTAAACTCTCTCATTCTGAGAGAAGACCCAGCTGTGGGACAATAATGGTTTGACGAGATGTAGAGAAGGATTGCGGAAGGGTAGTATTGTTTTCCAATAATGCATAAAATATACATAAAATCAACTAAAATTAAAAAGCTATTGCTTTAAAATGCAGCTTAGTTAACCTCTTTTTACCTTTAACGGGTGCATTCAAAATAACATTTAAATTATTACAATTTATTTAAATTAGAGAACTATTGGTGCTACTTAGGACAATACGAATGTTAGTTTTTAATTTAAATTACGGTAGAATTTCGACCGTTGCGATGGGTGACTAGTAGCTTGAACTATAAAAGCAGGTGCAGTCCACCTGACGATATAATCACAGCCCATAGACGCAAATTCATATAGCATGTACATTCTATCTGAAGTCAATCACAGATGCATTGCTGCTTCTGAGAACTGAGATGGTCGCCTTGAATGAATGTAATGCCAGCAACCGCTTTTACCAAAACACAAAAAACCGACCGTAATTCAATTTTAAACAAAACGAAACTTGATATTGTCCAAAGTATTTCCTGAATTCAATTTTTATTAATTTTCAAATTATTTTAATATACCCAAAAGGTAAAAAGAGGTTTCAATGACAAAGCTGCATTTTAAATCAATCCCGTTATTGATTATTTTGACAAAAACATCTGAAATTTTTGACGTTTTGTGTTTTCATAATAAGAGCAGTGATAGCCTAATAGTTGAAACTTGCCCTCTCGATCGGGAGGTCCGAGGTTCAAACCCAGGCACGCACCACTGATTCATGTGCGTATTAGAAATTAATTATCACTGCTTTTCGGTGAAGGAAAACATCATGAGGAAACGTACACACCCGAGATTTCTCTAAAAAAAAAATCTCGGAGGTGTGTGAAGTCCACCAATTCGCACTTGGCCAGCGCCGTGGACTATGGCCTAAAACTCTCTCAATCTGAGGGAAGACCCGTGCCCAGCAGTGGGACAATAATGGGTTGTCGAGATTGTTTTCATAATTATGTTGAATGTTTAATTACATTTATTGTATATGTGTTTGGGACAAATGCACGGTAGTGCGGGTAATGTGTTTTTAGTTGATTTTATGTATGTGATATGCAATAATTGAAAAAAAATAACATTCTGCACTCCTTCTCTACGTCCATTATAACCGTGCAAAATTTCATACTAATCCGTAAGCGGTATATTACTCAAGAATGCACCACAAGTTTTGCTTCACGTATTAATATATAGATATGAAAATATATAACTCGGAGGAAATAGCGAAACCGAAAACCGCGAAGCTTGTATTCTGTATACGTGTGTTGTTCTCGTAACGAGTTTATTAGTGGGTCGCGAGCAGTAAGCCGCAGTAAATATTGCTTAAACCACAGCTTTACTTGTTTACAGGTAAAAATTAATGGAAAATGTTTTAAAAATAGTGTTTCGACAAACTCATCTTATTTTATTTGTGTGAACTGTGTCTACTGAAAGTAATGTAAGATAGCATAAAACAGATGTCATCCGGATCCAAAGAAAAAAAGGAAACGTCCACCCATGTCCACACGGTAATTAAAGTAATTAAAATATATACTTTAATATATTACACTGTGGACATGAAGATATTATAATTTTTTAAAGAAGAAGATATCTTCTTCAGAAGTTTTGCCAAAATTTAATTGCAGATGCGGATTGCTCAATTCTATAAATCTGAAAGAGTAGACGGATCATCTAAAAGTCTTGAACATGTCGTAATATTGATATGTACCAAGCAGATTGGACCTGTATTTCCATTATAATATAGAAGTAGAGCAGTGATAGCCTAATGGATGAAACTTGCCCTCTCGATCGGGAGGTCCGAGGTTCAAACCCCGGCACGCACCACTGATTTATGTGCGTATAGGAAATTAATTATCCCTGCTTTTCGGTGACGGAAAACATCGTGAGAAAACCTACACACCTGAGAATTCTCTAAAAAAAGTTCTCGGAGGTGTGTGAAGTATTTCTACTTTGCCAGCGCGGTGGGCCATGGCTTAAAACTCTTTTATTCTGAGAGAAGACCCGTGCCCAGTGAGACAATAATGGGTTGACGAAGTAATCACCACATTGCAATGACAATTTAAATTTAAAATACACAACGACCATCGGCTGCTTTAAGGCCACAGTTATTAATTCACAGCCTGATGATCTTTATTCAAGACAATCCACGTGTATTGTTTTAAAACTCATCTTTTGTCATCTGTCTCAATACAAATTTCCCGAGCGAAAAGTCTTGAAAGGCGTCTTCCTTACTATTAAAACGGGAGCATTCATACCGAATAATTACATCACCCCTCATAATGGCGCGCTGTTTACGAAGGAATCGCATTGTCGAATGTTTGAAAGGAAATCTTTTAGAGAGATATAAATATTGTTTTGGAGCTGGCTGCGTGCCAGCTGAAGCAACTGTCACGTTATTTAAAAAATGTAGAAAATAAGGAAAAGTGAACGGAAATACCAGTATTTTACGTTTAGAAGACTTTAAGTGTGAAGGTAAGGTTAGGTTTAGTTAGGTTAGGTTATAACGTATGATTAGCACCTTACATTATAGAGTCCTTGGCGCCCTATTTTAGGTAACATAAAGTGACCTGAAATTAACTGGAAATGAGTTCTTGTTTCTAGTCACAAATTTAAAATGTAAGCTACACCAAATAACTTGGTTTTCCTAACAATTAAGCCTACATATATGTAGTTGCATGAATTTTATTGCTACTGGTAGAAAGCCGATATCCAGCACTGGACGTCAAAAGTCTGATAGATGGAAAAAATAACGATAACCCAAAAACAAATGTATACGCAATTTGTCATTAAATTGATAATATTTGAATGATATTAGGCCATAGTCCACCAATTCGCACTTGGCTAGCGCAGTGGACTATGGCCTAAACTCTCTTATTGTGAGAAAATACCCGTGCCCAGCAGTGGGACAATAATGGGCTGAAGAGAGACAATGATATTACCCGCATAAGGCTGAAAACATATTTTTTCTACATTAAAATGTTATCAACAATAGACGATACCTATACTTTGAAAAATGTTTCTAATCAACTCAAAATTACCATACCCTTTGATCTTTAATTAATGCTTCCATTTGCTTAGCACTGTTTCATGTTATATACGGAAATAATTAGATATTCTCAGATACCACCACAAAAGCACCATACAGTGGAATAGTCGGAATGAAATCTTTTACAGATATAAATATTGTTTTATATTGGCGGAGTGCCAGTTCCAGCGTGAATTGCGCGTTTTGGGTAACGCCATTGGAATGGATATTCATGTGGGGAGAACGTTCATGGTCGAAGGTACTCCCTTTGTTCAGATCTACAATGGATAATACTGCTACATCAGTGTTAATTATTCCAATCTTCAAAGAAAAGAATTGTGGAGATGTTCCCTGAGACTTTTTAGACGAACTGAACGATTATCTTATTTTATTATTTCGAACTTATTCTGAGCTGTTGTTTGGTCTGATCTAGTCGGGCCATACTCATTGAATTTGTTTTAGAATTTAATCTCGTTTGTATAGCCAGACAGTAATTTCCTTTTACATTAAGACGTTTTAGATTACCATCGTGATTACTAGGTACGGATGGAAAAAAATCGTATAACTTTGAGATTTCTTCCTGCGCGAGAATAGGATCTCTATATGATTTTACTGTCACACATATCATGCCAGCAAATCTAATGGCTTTGTGGATTAATTTGCTTCTGATGAAAAATAAAACACGTATCCTTAACGCGATTCTTGGAACGAGTTTATCTTCACGCGAGTAACGTTTGGTTCATTGTGGCAACATTACGTAATCGCTCAAACCCGTACAAAAGATAAAATCTATCACTTAATCAAGATATAGACGGGCGTTGGCTTCTGGCCAGCGGAACTGCCTGGTGGATGACCAGCGCGTGTCGAGAACGCTGCCAGGAGGATAGGCTTAATCTTATTGAAAACAATCACATATTTATATAGATTTCTTGTAACTTTCGTGATGGTACTTGTACATTTGGATTGGTGTTTGGTTAAAGAGAAAAAACTGAAGATCATGTTAATCATATTACCCAACTAAATCATAGGGCAGCGACAAAATCTAGATGTGCAACTATGTATAAAAGCATGTTGTTCTACTTTCTGTCTTATAAGGCCGTACACATTCAGTGTTTGATTTTTAGTCGAGTAGCCTTAGACGGAGAGTTATTTCGTCCAATTATATGTAGAGGATTATGACCATCAGGTCATAAATTTTATGAATAAATGTTTTTTATAAGGCAGAATTAAAATCATCTGTGTAAAAAAATCTTTTTTTTTGGCACCATAGGGCTCCATCCAGGCGTGTCGCTGGGTCCACTGCTCTGTCTGGTTTTATCGACGATATGCGATTATCCCCGCCTTTCTTCCCTGGGTCACCTAACTGGACGGTTCGAGCTTAAATTCTTTGAAACGCCCCTTTTAGTCGACTCTTAACGTACGTAAAACGTAGACCTATTCTGATTCCTAAATCAAAATACGGCTTCTTCTCTCTTTTCTCGTCCCTATAGATCCGGAACTACACCTCAACATCTAAGATACGATAGACTTATTGCTAAAGGACATTTTAAAATCCATAAAATGTTATAATATTCTTATAATTCAGTACAGGCTCTCAAAGGCACACAATTATGACATTTACGTGTTGTTCTAGCAATGGACCGTAAACGTTGACTACGTTGCTTATGTAGTCTCTCACTGAATGTATCTTCAAATGTTCAGTATTTTATTATCCCACAATTGTTTATCATGACATATCCGACCATTTCAGTGCAAATATTATACATTGCTCGTTTCTAACGCAAAAACATTTGATGTATCTTGTGGAATTTGCAATGGATTAGGGTTGATGTAATAAAATAGCCCCGTTCCTAAAATTGTCGTTGTCCAAACCTGCCATACCTCGGGCTGTGTGTCACTCCGTTTTTATTTTCAGTTTCCGACCAAAAAGATACGGGAATAATGCGTTTCTCGTTTGTACCTTCGATGTTATTTCCGCTTGTTGTCAGCCAGTTTAAAGGAAATCTGCAGGTTTTTGGCGTAATTTCGCAAATGTCGTTATTTCTTACAACAATAACTGGAGTTTTAAAGCGAAGTTAATGGCCTTTCGTCTGATGTTCGCTTTGAGTCACTATTTAATTTAGTTGCAATTAAATTTATTACAAGTTTAAAAACAACAACTCAACTTCAAGAAGAACAACTTCCAAAAATTATATTCGATCACATGTCTGAAATGCTTGAATAGCGATTGCTTGTTGATTAGAGTTTGACCGTCGAATCGAGGGTCCGAGGTTCGAATTCCACCACCACCAGACAACCAACACCGATTTTTCTTAAAATGATGTGCGTGTTAGAAATTTATTGTCTTAGCGGTGGAGAAAGGAGGACTTAGGACATTATGAGGAAACCTAGATATCTGAGCAATCTTAAAAAAATGTCAAAGGCGTGTAATGTTGTTGAAGACATTTGTTTAAAGTTTTCAATTTAATGCTCGAGGAAAGCGAGGCTTCTAGAATCATATTACATATGTAACTATAACATATATGACAGTAATTTATTGTCATCTAAATTACATTACATGCCACAATAATCATTTAAGTGGTAGGCAAACAATTGTCCAAATTTCATCAAAAACACACCAAATATACAGCTATTTCAAAACACTTGAAAACAAAGTTGTACAGTGGAACAATCGTTTTTACTGACAGGAGACCGCTCAGTTATCTTGAGCGAGGGAGGGGCTGGATATTGTTTTATTGGCGGGAGATCAACTGATTTATGTGATCTGTCGCCCAATTTGCGGAGTGCCTAGTGTTTGCCCGGAATCCTTGTTACTGTCTAGATGTTTTTATTTATTGACTATCTAACCCGACGAACCTCAAAAAAGTCAAAAATCTAAAAATAATCAATGTTACTCCACTATATTATGCATGTATTATACATAAAAACCTTTCTTTTGAGTCACTCTATCTATTAAAAAAAACTGCATTAAAATCCGTAGCATGGTTTTAAAGATCTTAGCATATATAAGGACAGACAGCGGGAAACAATTTTGTTTTATACTATGTAGTGAAGTTACATTTATGCATTACTGAAACTATTTTGGTAAAACAAGAACAAGCGCCCGGCAACAAGCTTTCTAACAAAAAAAAATCCAAATCTGTTCACCCTTTTAAGACCTACGTTTCTACTATTAACTTATAACACAAGATTATAAGATTTTTCAAAAAAATTGAGGAGTTAATATTTTTTCTCTTGATGCCTTGACTATTGTTGTAAACAACAATAAACTACTATTGCATCTTTGAGGAATTGGTTTTAATAAATTGGTATATTAGATAATACAATATTTTCAATTTATATAGACATACTGGGGTTCACTTATTTGTCAGTTACACTTTTTTCTTACACCACTTCTATAACATTTGACTTCCAACATAACTAACAAAACACGAAAACAATATTTTTATAGATTTTCAAATGAAAAGATAACAGACACATAAAGATAAAGAAAGATCCATTGGCGATGTTTACGCGGACGTGACGGCACGCTATCGGCACATCTCTATGAGTTATGGCGTTCGCGCTCTTAAGCCTCGCATACAACTTTACTGTTATTTTTTTACCTAATACAACTTGTGTTTTCTTATGCATGGTTGCTAAGGATGCATGGTTCTTGTAGTTCAAGATTAACGGTGCCAACTTTACATCTATTTCGATTCTTTTTTTGTCTGATTAATCTGGCAAACGAGCATGCAGTCCACCTGATGGTAAGTGGTCACTGCCCCCATGAATATCTGAAAGCAACTTCATATAGAACAAATGTTCTGTCTGAAATCAATCACATATGCGTTGCTACTCACGCGAACTAAGATGGTTGTATAAGTGTGCTGGCAATCACACCCTTCCATCGAAACGCAAGAAATGCTCTAAGCTATAAGAGATTTTATGAGATGTATTCATAGCCCCACACTAGGATTTTCTTTTGTGTCGTGGATACCGTCGGTACGCACAAAGACGAATACAAGAATATCTGGACCCACAACAAGAATCTAAACTCATCATTTAGATACCTGTCTAGCCGGAAATCGAACCTGGAATCCACTGTGTGTCATCAGAGCGGCATGGTGATCGCTCCGCCTCGCGGGTCAATGATCAACAGATGTCCATGAACGACACTATGTGACTATCGCCGACACTATTACAATAGTTAAAAAATCTACAAACACTCAATCGAATGGAACCGAAATTTCACATAGAAAATCATGTTTCAAATTGACGAACAAACGTTCGACGAGCCCGTAACAAATTCTTAAAACAACAAATCACGCCGTGTGAACTAACTCTTAATCGGGACACGACTACATCCCACATTCCATACACACACGCACACCACCGCAGCGGCTGTCACATACATCAGCGACTTTGATACAATTTGCCGCGAGGAGTCGCCACTTTGATGTATGACCGGAAAAATAACAGCCAGATTAAACGACGCGACGCACCCGCGAAGCACAGCTCCAGCGACAAACGACTCTAATGTGTCACACATAAAACGTAATATCGTTTGCAATTATACTCGAACATCGAAAGAGTTTTCCAGAAGATTCCACTGGCTTCAGATCTTACGTCACCGTCATAGAGTTTATTTTGACTTCACGCGTGGTGCCGATCAGAAATTTCAGCCATTACTTCTCTGGATGACTTTTCCCGAAATTTACTATTGCAAGGTTTTGTTCGTTGCGATTGTTTATGGCAGATTAAGGCGAGAGCCGATATGCTTCAGGCCTTTATGTTCTTCCGAGAGCTTATGTAACTGTGTTTATGGATTTCTCTGTCAAAAAAATATCGAAGGCTTTTTGCGTATGAAAAAGATAATAGGTTATCCGGCTTTGAGTCCAAAACGTTATCTTTTTATCGAAATATCATTTAGCCAGGTACCAGGCGTACATAAGTTACGACGGCCTTCGGAGGATTTATAGGATGAAAATTATAGACTTTGGCCCGAGGTAGGCACACACACGGTCGGGAACAGTCAGTTTATTTCGTCCGTTCCCTTTCCTTCAAACGACGTTATTTCGACATAAATCTCTCTGAATAGAAAAACATGGCCGCAATAAAATATTTTATCTCTTTATACGTGAAGCCGTTTACGAGATTTCAATTCCAATGTTTAGTAAATAGGCCGCGGCGAACTCTTCACGATAATATTCTACCGTACACAGCCCCCACATCTATCGAAGAGCTTACAAAGATCTGTTTTGTTAATCCCGGGTTATGTGTTGGAAACCAATAGGTATCTATGGCAGTGTAGTTCCTGAATGGGAAAATTTACTTAAGTAAGTTATTTTTGCGGAGGTTTATTCTAGTTATCTTACTATAATTTTGTGGTTGCCGGCACAAATTTATATGAGACGACCATCTTAATCCTCGGGAAACACAACGCGTCTGCGATTGATTTTAGAAGAACCCTTGTTCTATTTGAAGTTGCTAACACATTTTCATGGGCGGCAGCGACCACTTACCATCAGGTTAACTGCATGCTCGTATGCTACTTTTATTGACAAAAAAATAAGCTTTTCACCGAGATTATGTCGTAAAAGGATTTCATTAATATAATATTATTCTATCATATTATGATCATTACGTTTTCCCATTTATGCCAAACTTGGCTACTTATACCCGAGACTGTGGGAGCGACGCAGGGTTGTGTGGAATTTATACCGCACTAAAAGCCCTCCGGTGGCTGTCTTCAGCGCTACAAAAGAGAACTTCGGGATCTCCAAAGGAACGCCACCAAAGTGCTCTAAATGCGTTGCCCCCTCAGACCTCCCAGATGAGCAGCTGGGCCCACCATCTCGTCTGGTCTTTACGACGGTATGCAACCACGTAAACCGCCGTCCTTTCCGGGCCAGCTGATCGAACGGTTCGAGCTCCAACTCTAGCCCGGAGGAAACCCCGGAAGAACCCTTTACGACAGGCAGGGGATACCGTAGTCCTATTCTGATCCCGGGACTACAGGGACGACGGATGCATAGCTACGTCTGGGGACAAAGTTAGAATACCTTGGATAAGTGTGTCTACATCACATCCATGAAACCAGATTAAAACAATACGTAATACTGCTTTTATTGAGCAGATATAGACGGGCGGTGATGCTTCTGGAACAGCCGGAGAAATGTTCTAACAGCTTCAGAACACTTTTAACCTCGTGAATTTAATAGCATTAAATTTACACCTATCAGAGGAATTCAAGATATTTTCAGGGCATAAATAACTTACGTAGAAACCTTAAAATAAACATTTTCTTTTGATTTTTAATAAGAAATAAATATGTATAAAAACATAGTTTTTTTTTTTTTTTTTTTTTTTTATATTTGTACCTAACGATAAAGCAGACGGGCCACCTGATGGAAAGTGGTTACCGTCGCCTATGGACATTTGCAACACCAGAGGAGTCGCCAATGCATCGCCGGCCTTGAAGGAGAGCTCTTTTTGCACTTTTCTTGAAGAGCCCCATGTCATAGCGCTCTGGGAATACGTCAGGAGGAAGCTCATTCCACAGCTTGCACGTGCGTGGTAGGAAAGACCGTGCAAACCGAACCGTGGAGGACCGCCACGGGTCCAAATGATGCGGATGGAACTTCATCCTTCGGCGAGTGGTGCGATGGAGGAAGGGTGACGTAGGCACCAGGTCAAAAAGCTCTTCGGAACACTCACCATTGTAAAGCCGGTAGAACACGCAAAGGGAACCTATGTCCCTCCGCAAGCTTAAAGGTTCCAACCTGTCGGAGATTCTTGGGTCGTTGACGATTCGGACCGCGCGTTTCTGTACGGAGTCAAGTGGGTTAAGTTGATACTGTGGCGCTCCTGCCCAGAGATGCAAGCAGTACTCCATGTGGGGCCTCACTTGTGCCTTATAAAGCATAGCAAGATGCCCTCCAGTGAAGTACTGCCTAGCTCTGCTGAGAACGCCCAATTTCTTGGAGGCCAACTTGGCTTTTCCCTCCAAATGACTCCGGTACTGCACATCACACGAGATGTCAACTCCCAAGATCCCTATGCTTTTATCAATAGTGAGCGGAATTCCCTTGAACTTTGGCGCTATGACAAATGGGGTTTTTTTTAGCGGTAAACGCGCAGACTTGTGTCTTCGTGGGGTTGAACTCAACAAGGTTAAGTCGACCCCATGTCGAGACCCGCTCCAGAGAGTTTCCAATAACATCCACAAATATATTTAAGGATTGGGATATTTTGAGAATATTTTTCCTCGGCATACGTGGCATGTAGATATACAAACTTATCAGACAAATCAGTGTGCCCTGAAAGTGGGTCAGAAGTACAATGGACCTCTTTACACACCAGTTGTTGCTCTTATAACTTAAGGATGAGTAAGAATATCGTTCCTATGATAATATTCCTTCTTGAATAATATATTCAGAGGGGCTATGAAAATATAACTAATATTTTTAGTTCAATGCTCATCGATTATGTAGATAAATTAAGTTTGTAGAAGTAGAATTTAGTATACGTGGCAAAATATGTGGTGCTTTTTTGATTATTACTGTTATTATTATTAAATTGTAGAAGGCAAAAGGCGAAAAGGTGATAAAATAGAAAGTGGTAGAACCAGTGTACTCTGTCCGGGGAAGTACCACCGCCACGCTTATTTCTAGCGTGAAGCAGTTCTTGCGTTTTGTTGGAAGGGTGTGGTTGCCAGCACACTTATATGAGGTGACCACCATAGTCCTCGGGAGAAGCAACGCATTTGTGATTGACTTCAGATAGAACCTATGTTCTATATGAAGTTGATTGCAAAAGTCCATGGGCGGCAGTGATTCATGACTTCAGATAGAACCTATGTTCTATATGAAGTTGAGTGCAAAAGTCCATGGGCGGCAGTGACTCATGACTTCAGATAGAACCTATGTTCTATATGAAGTTGATTGCAAAAGTCCATGGGCGGCGTGCACTGCATGCTCGTTTGCTGCTACAATCAGATAAAAACAATAAAAACATGCGTGCGTACAAAGTACACATGTCAGAAGTGAAACTTCTTTGGCGAACTAATTTATAAATCTTGTTTATATTTACACAAATCTAAAACTTTAAATTTTCAAGATTAAGAGGAAGGGAAAAAGGCGTGATACGACGTTCGCTCTGTCTCACTTTTTCTCTCAATCTTTCTCACTCGCTTGCTCCCTACTCTCACTCCACGGCTAGTTGCTCATGCTACGTTCGCCCTGTCTTACTCTCTCTCAATCGGTCTCGATCACTCTCTCTCTCTTTTCCGACACTTCCGTTGCATACCGGCGTGACGTTTCATCTGTAAAAATTTTACCCTCATGCGCCTAAAGAAGTTTCACTTCAAAAATTTTTGTGATTCGAATCAGGAAGTATTATTTCTACAACTATTTCTGAATAATAAAGGAAGTGTCATGCACCGCTATGTTCTGGTCTGAAAGGTGTATCAAAGGTGACAGACTTAGCTGAAGAGTTGTAACGTAGATCACAGAGTAGCAACGAACTTGAGACTAACCGTAGGTAAGACTCTGATCTTATCTATCCTGTGCCATTTTATGTCCATAGTCGGCAGTGGTCACTTACTCTCTGCTATCATACCAATACACTGTTTTTAACCGACTTCCCAAAGGAAAGAGGTTATCTATTCGTCACGTATATATTTTTTTCCAGTGTGCTATATATACACGAAAAGATAAACACACAGATCCACAGTAGAAATGTAACTTCATCATTGAGATACCTGTCTGAAAGCGAAATGGACCCAGAACCCACTTTCGCATCAGATTGCTTTGGTGACTGTTACGCCACGTGGTTGGCCACATGGGTCATCAAATAACTGAAGTCTATCTTCTGTACTGTTTACCATATGACGTTAGATATATATTGTGTTATTATATCATCTTTATGCTTGTTTGCTCATTATGCAAAAAATATAAAAATGAACCTGATGAAAAGTGGCCACTGCCGCTCATCGACATCGCAGATGCGTTGCTGCCTTTGGAGATTAGGGATGTATGTATGATTTAAGCCCCTTAACATACCCTTTAGCTAGAACACAGCAGTACCTAAGACTAGTATTACTAGGCATAAATAGGTGTGGCAGTTGTTCTTTCGCCAAACCCCAAAGAGTGCCATCACCTTTAAATATTAACAGTGAAACATTATAACCCAGTACTTGATCTAACACGGCTAAGTCAGCCTGAACTTGGAACTTGTTATGGCGGTACCGATTAGGAAATGTTATATTGTAACTGATATTCTTCGACAAACAGCTTCCGCAGTCTTCCAACTTCGCAATTAAGTTCAGTAATAACGCGGACGAAGTAATAGGATAGACCCGTAATCTACTGAAGCGTTGATTTTAATTTCCTTTGATTTCTACTCGATTGCGTCAATATTTAATCATTGTAATAGATGTCACTCTGCAAACTATAAGACAATTTCGATATTTTTTTTTATCTAATTGAAGTAGCAAACGAGCATGCAGTCCACTTGGTGGTAAGTGGTCACTACCGCTCATGCACATCTGTAGACAACTTTATATAGAACATGGGTTCTATCTGAAGTCAGTCACAGATGCGTTTCTACTCTCGAGGCCTAAGATGGTCGACTCATATCGAAGAGTGCCGGAAACCACACCCTTCCAACGAAACGCAAAAACTGTTTTATGCTAGAAATAGGTGTGGTCGGTCGAACAACTCTGGTTCTACCACCTTCGATATGTTATATGTAACAATTTTTGAGCACTTTGGCCTATAGCGCGTTATAAAGAAATAGACATACATACAAACATACATACGCTAAAAAATTAACCTCTGATGCAGCCGGGTAAACATCGCTGAAAAACGCTAAAATACAAAAACAACAGCAAATTGATGTTGTGTATGGACTTAATATCTATTCGTCCAGGCTGGGTGTAATATACTCGGGTGCCGTCGACCGTCGACTCCGTAGAGAATCAATCTCTCCATATCGATGGGCAAGTTGGCGTGTTGTGTTCGAACAAGTTGCGAGCGGCTTCATGTACGACTGGGCTTTGTTACTGCGCCGGCTTGTTAGTTGTGTTGGTATTGTTATGTGTTTATTTGTGTAAATGAATTGTGCTATCATTGTGTTTACTTAATATTTTTATTAAATATGTGGGATAATAAGAAAGAAACATTTAACCCATAACAAAAAATGACAAGTTCATATAATATGTAATACTAATGTAAGTGACGCGTGTCTTTACGTGTTTGAAAAAAAATGTACTTTTAAATAAATAGAAAAAAATGAATTTTGTATTTTTGTGTCTTTGGAATTGAATTAAGCAAAAAGTAATTAATTTATAGGATTGAATATATTAATTCTGCTTACCTTAAGGTAACAGTTATTAATTTTTAATTCAAATCTCTATTAATTTTCAAAAGTTATTACAATTTAAATTTATGTTACATATCTACTTTGAGTCTAAAGTGAATGGTGAATGTATTTTGTTAAATGTATGTGTCTTACTATACACTAGTATTTTTATTATCCTTGTTATTATCAACGCTGCGAAGTTGTAAATGTGAAACTATATATTCCATTTTTTCTATAAATTTAAATGGAGCACGAAGGTCGTGCTATCTGCAAAAAGATGTGTGACATTTAATAAAATGCTATAAGTTATCTATTACTATAATAAATCTGTAAGAGGTCGCTGTCTGTACATGGAATAAATTTAGGTGAAAACCATTTCTAGAGGTCTTTAATACGATATAGAACCCAAAATAATGGTTTTTAGAAATCTTTTCTGTTTGTCTGTTTGTCTGTTTGTCTGTTTGTCTGTTTGTCTGTTTATCTGTTTGTCTGTTTGTCTGTGTGTTTGAAAACGCTAATCTCAGAAACGGCTTATCCAATTTGAATATAATTTTCACTGATGTGTTGGGGGAAACTTCACTTAACATTTAGTGTTTATTTTATGTAAATCGGTTTACGAATAAAAAAGTTATGTCAATTTAAAACTACGCAGTATTGATTCTGTGTTCGATAAGTGTTAATAAGAGTAACTGCATAGTTGAATGGGTAGAAACTAAACATGTTATGGTCTGTAAAATGTATTCCTTTGTTATGTATTTTTTATTGTTTATGTGTGTACCTATGTTATTTGATACTATACAAATCTATATCTCTATATCTATATATACTTATATAAAAACGAAAGGATGTTCTCTCACTCATCTATTGAATAAACATCGTAGAGCCTAAACTGCTAAAGATACGAATATGATTTTTACTAGGGGTTCCTTTTATGACGTAGACGTCAGTTAAGAATGAATTTTCTGCCCCCCCCCCCCCAATTTAACCCAAATAGGAGATGTAAGTTTGTATGAAAGTCAGTCAATTTTGAGGCCACCTCAATAAAATTTAGTATTTCGCCTTGATTTTTATGTTAAAACATCGTTTCAAACCGACTTCCAAAAAGGAGGAGGTTATCAATTTGTCTGTATTTTTTTATTATTTTATATTTGTTACTCGATTTCTCCGCACTGGGTGAACGGATTTGGATGATTTTTTTTTTCATTTGAAAGGTAGTGCGTGTCGTCGGGTCCCATTTATTTTTAGTTCACTTTTGACAGTGTCATCCATAAGAAAAGCGCATAAGTCTGATATTTGCATTAACGATGTGCGCGATAAATAGATGAATAACTCAATTTCCCGCCAACCGATTTTGATGATTTTTCTTTTATTTGAAAGAATGTACTTCAAGGGTACTCTGATGAGTTTGATACGGTTCTGATCATAGGATCCATTTCTTTGAAGCAAATTAACGAAATTAGCGATAGCGAAACCTAAGCTGTAGGAGTCCAATTGGGTTGAATGTAGAATGAGATTATTAAGCAGATATTTCTTAAAAAAATTGACCTTCAACTCTTCAATCCTGATGATGCAGGGGTACTGCTAGCCCGAACCGTAGAAGTAAGTAAATTTGTTTTTATGGATATATAATAAGATTGTTAAACAAATTCATGGGACAAAAATTTGATCTTCAACTCCTCAACCCTGATGATGTAAGGGTGTTTCAAGACTAAACCGTAAGAGTTGGCTATTTGGTACTTACGGTTATGTAATAAAAATACCAAGCAAAGATACACGGTAAAAATGTTGACCTTCAACTCCTCAACCCTGATGATGCAGGGTTACTTCAAGCCTAAGCCATAGGAGATGGTCATTTAGTGCTTTCGGGTATGTAATATGATTACTAAGCAAAGATACAAAATGAAAATTTTGACCTTCAACTCCTCACCCCTGATGATGCAGGATACTGCTAGCCTAAACCATACGAGATGGGCATTTGGTGCTTTCAGGTATTTAATATAATTACTAAGCAAAGACACATGATGACAATTTTGACCTTTAACTTCTCAACCCTGATGATGCAGGGGTACTTCAAGCCTAAGCCATAGAAGTTAGCTATTTAGTGCTTTCAGGTACGTAATATAATTACTAAAGCAAAGGCACATGATGAAAATTTTGACCTTTAACTCCCCAACCCTGATGATGCAGGGGTACTTCAAGCCTAAGCCATAGAAGTTAGCTATTTAGTGCTTTCGGGTATGTAATATAATTACTAAGCAAAGACACAAGATGAAAATTTCGATCTTCGACTCCTCAAGCCTGATGATGCAGGGTACTGCAAGCCTAAGCCATAGGAGTTGGCCATTTAATGCTTTCGGGTATGTAATATAATTACTAAGCAAAGACACATGATGACAATTTCAACCTTAAGCTCCTCAGCCCTGATGATGCAGGGTACTGCAAGCCCAAGCTATAGAAGTTGGCTCTCAAGTTCTTACGTATAAGTAATAAGAATACTAAGCAAAGACATGGGATATTTTTTTTTACCTTCAATTCCTCCCTGATGATGCGCGATAGTGCAAGCCTAAATTATAATAGGTAGTCACATAATGCTTACGGTTGTGTTTAGTATATATTATAAGTTCAATGACTCATTAAACTGAAATGTGATTAATAAATTAAACTTCAATTCATCAACCCTGATAATCTAAGTACACAACCTACTTAAGCCGTATGAGTTTGGTACTTATTGATTACAATACATTACAACCCGTTGAGAGAACATTATGATGAAAAGTGTCACTTTGAATACCTAAATCCTGAAAATGCAGGAGTATTGTCATGTTATTGTTAAGAGTTGGATTTAGCTGTAGCTTTTTAAACAGGATGGGTTAGGTTATTTCGTATGAATTGTAAAAGTGTTTTGATTATGTCTTCTGCTTTACAAAGAACAATGCGGGATTTACGCACACAAATAGCCCGATGCACCTCTTAAAAGATCTTATATTTGGCCACATGAAACAAAATATGAACTTAGCATATATGTCGCTGTTCAGTGATATTCCAATTTTCTAATGATTTACTTCAAGTAGATAATAGTGCTTTGTTATCCGGAAAAGTTAAAATCAATCTTTATATCGATATGTCTTCGTTTAAATGTGGAGGAGTTGGTTGAAAAAGTATATCCCGATATTGTTAATACAACCAATAACACTATAAATTGGTTCCAAAAGACGGCAATATACCCACCCACCGATGAACGTGTCGATAAAATAAATGTTTTTTTTTTCTAAATTTAAAGCAGCGTCACAGATCTACTATTCGGTAGACACAGTCATTGAGATAGAGGAAGCAGTACATTATCCAACAGAATTTTTGAATTCCTTAATGCCTTCCGGAACTCCTGAACACAAATTAATATTAAAAGTAGGTTTACCTATAATCTTACTTAGAAATTTGAATCCGCCAAAATTACTTCAAATAGTATTTTTCAATTCGGAAAACTTCAAATCAATCTTTATAATGGATACGTTTTGGTTCAAATGTGGAGGAGTTGATTGAAAAAAGTATCCCGATATTGTGAATTAGACCACTAAGAATGAAAATTGGTTCAAAAAATCGATTTACAATATTAGAATTCGTCTAATTAAAAAAAATACATAACAATACGTTCCTACCCACAAATACACACTTTAAATTCGTTTTTTCACTCTGTGTTTGACCAGGTAATCCTTGAGCGGCCAAACCGATATTAATGTTACTACTTTTTATCATAGAATTCCCACGGTGTCAAGATTTGCGCGAGAAAAACTTTGTGACACGTTGATTTGCACGCGGGCAAAGCCGCGGGTACAGCTAGTGTTTAAATAAAAACCTCTAACTTTTTAAAATTGAACTAAAGTTAAAAGTAGGAATCAAACTCAAACTACCAGCACAGGGGGAGAAGGTCACCGGATTATCTGAGTTGTCATTAAGATCAAATTATATTATTGGTGGAGGAGAATACAGATGTAACAAACCAGTATATCCATTATTATGGTATGGGACAACAGCCGTTCATGGACATTTGCAATCGACTCTAGAACAGATTAGTGTCCTACCTTAGTTTGGCGTTAACTGTACTGTTACCCATGAAGACTAATTTGGAACGCCTCGGAAAATAATCTCGCGCAAAACCCAGCAGCGCTTAAAATTGCTGTTTTAGTTAAAAATATTAGTAACCACGAAGGGTAGGGTACCCTTGGTAGACCACCATCAGATTTGAAATACAATTTTGCCTCAAATCATCCTCAGTTTACTTGGAAGGAACGGCAAATGCGCGTATAATCCTATCACATCTGCTTTGAACAAGTAATTTCATTACTAATGTTGCGCATCAGAGCCGAGGAAACATCGAGGGTCGCGTTATTCAATTTGCGTGTTTTATATCCATTTCTATTGCTAATTTACATAATTATACCCAATTTAACTGAAAAATGTGTAGGCAGTAAAACAGACGTAAGAATTTTGATTTTTGGCATTAGTGATGTTCCAATTCTCGAGATAATTCTGCTGATACTAGTGATACTGAGGTGTATAAAATTAAATAAAAATATTAATAGGTGTAGGAATAAATAAAAATATTTTTTTAGACTCTTCTTGCCAAATCCTACGAAACCAAACCCTCTTTTTGATCTCCCCCCCCCTCTCGAAGGGATCTCCACCCCTTGTCGTGGTGAGTGGGCTCAGTAGCCGTGGTTTGAACCACCACACCACGGTGAAGCTAAGATCACCATGGAGGGGCCCGCTCCTCACGGTAACGACACACCGAGAGGTGTCTTGTGTTACGGAAGCGACCAGGCACCGGCGAATTTGCGGATGAATGCGAAAGCGCGCCCGTGTTCCCGCCGTACGATGCGAGGAGAAAACACAGTGGGGGTTTAGCCGGTAAGAGTCCGGCATAACCCAGCTGCTACCCCAGTCGGCTGGGTATCCATGCGGATTGTGCATCAACCCATTATTGGCCCACTGCTGGGCACGGGTCTTCTCCCAGAATGAGAGAGTTTAGGCCATAGTCCACCGCGCTGGCCAAGTGCGAATTGGTGGAATCCATGCGGATTACCCACTTAAAAAAAGGGTATGATCTAGATAATAGTAAGATCAAGAACATATTTTAGTATATTTTATTTTTTATAGCATTAGTTTTTTTATAGGTACACATACATATATAAAGCTTACTTAAATTTTAAGTAAGCTTTATATAGGTACATAATTTTAAATAAAGTGAATCTGTAACCTTTAAGAGACGGCGTTGAACACACTTTTTATATCGGCGTCGTAGCATATAATTTACGTGATTTTATTTGGCACGCGAGCAGAAATGTCGTTTTGCGAAGTGTTATGTTGGTTACTAACATATAGCCGCACAGTCAAGAAAATCCTACTACGATGTAAATTTCCAAAGTTTCCTTAGCAGTTATAAAGTCACAGTTATTTTTCGAGTGAATTTCTTGCGTTTCAGTCGAACCTGTTTTACATAATACGAGATATCTAGTCTGGTCTAGACAACAGTAGGTACTGGCGAGGTATCTGTGATCTCGGTCTGTAGAGTCCTTGTTCTGTATGGAAGAACTGTATGCTTATTTACTTTAACTAGTCACACGTCGCAACGGTCGAAATTCGACCGCAATTTAAATTAAAAAACTAAACTTTATAACTACTAATTTAAATAAATTGTAATAATTTTCAAGTTATATTGAACGCACCCGT
This sequence comes from Spicauda simplicius, assembly GCA_949699795.1. NCBI lineage: Eukaryota > Metazoa > Arthropoda > Insecta > Lepidoptera > Hesperiidae > Spicauda > Spicauda simplicius. The sequence goes on along the minus strand of OX453081.1, from coordinate 14,552,779 downwards.
TCAAGGTAAAAAGAGGTTTATTTACTAAGCCGCATCTAAAAGCAATAGCGGGTATTTTGACGATGACATCTGACTTTTTTGACATTTTGCGTTTTCATAGTAAGACATTGAATGTTCTATTTCGTTTATTATGTATGTGTTTGTGTCAAATGTCATGTTTTTTCGGATTTTTAGACGCAGATGGTATTCCTCACTTGTATAATTTGCTCTGCATATACAACTGTCTCAATACGTGCGATTGTGGTCAGCGTATTGGGAAGCTTCGACACATTTGAATATGGTCGGCGTGTCGGGAAGCTTGACACATTCGAATACGGTCTACGTGTGCAATGCACACATACTTGTACGTTACGAATATGGTCTTCGTACGAGTGGGTCTGGTTAGCAGGCCATATTACAGAGTTCACCGGCAACCGAATAAGGAAGTCGTCTAGCAAGAGTGAACGCTTATATTTTATTCTTTTGAGAATGATGTGTTGAACACACACAGGGTTACATGAGTGAGAAGTATAATACAGAATGATAAATATTTTTTCATTTTAACATGGATTCTATCAGTAGTCAATCACAGATGCGTTGCTACTTCCGAGTACTAGTGACCAGAGTGAACGCAATGACCGGAGTGATCGGAGTGTGAAATGCCTGGAGTGAGTGGAGTGAGCGGAGTGACCAGAATCGCCGGAGTGAACGAAATGAGTTGAGTGACCGAAGTGCCCGGAGTGAGTGGACCAGAGCGGAGTGACCGGACTGATCAGAGTGAGTGGAGTGACCGGAGTGATCGGAGTGACTGAAATGACCGGAGTGTCCGGAGTGAGCGGAGTCAGTGGAGTGCCTGGAGTGAGCGAATGACCGGAGTGACCGGAGTGAGCGAATGACCGAAGTGACCGGAGTGATTGGAGTGCCCGGAGTGAACGGAGTGATAGGAGTGACCGGAGTGGCCGGAGTGACCGGAGTGACCGGAGTGACCGGAGTGACCGGAGTGACCGGAGTGACCGGAGTGACTGGAGTGAGTGGAGTAACCGGAGGGACCGGAGTGACCGGAGTGCAAGGAGTGACCGGAGTGACCGGAGTGAGTGGAGTAACCGGAGGGACCGGAGTGACCGGAGTGCAAGGAGTGACCGGAGTGACCGGAGTGGTCGGAGTGACCGGAGTGAGTGGAGTAACCGGAGTGACCGGAGTAACCGGAGGGACCGGAGTGACCGGAGTGACCGGAGTGACCGGAGTGACCGGAGTGACCGGAGTGACCGGAGTGACCGGAGTGACCGGGGTGAGTGGAGTAACCGGAGGGACCGGAGTGACCGGAGTACAAGGAGTGACCGGAGTGCAAGGAGTGACCGGAGTGACAGGAGTGACCGGAGTGACCGGAGTGAGTGGAGTAACCGGAGGGACCGGAGTGACCGGAATGCAAGGAGTGACCGGAGTGACCGGAGTGAGTGGAGTAACCGGAGTGACCGGAGTGCAAGGAGTGAGCGGAGTAAGTGGAGTGACCGGAATGACCGGAGTAACCGGAGTGAGCGGAGTGAGTGGAGTGCCCGGAATGATCGGAGTGACCGGAGTGCCCGGAGTGAGTGAAAGTAATTTAACACTTTTTTGCGTTTTACGACAAAAAACAACTTAAAGGTGCAATAATGTTTATATATTTATACTGGTCTACATACCAGCTTGCTTTTGATACCTATATTGTTATGATAATCTAAAAACGCCCCCCCCCCCTTCCTTTACTGCAGGCGCCATATTTAAAGTATATAGAGCATATGTCACTCTCACAACTGGATCGTTTCAAATTATTTTTCATATGTTACAATCCATCAAGCCATTTGGTTTGTAGCGCATGTGTTACATAACCCTAACGCTGATGCACAGCCCTAGTGCATCGCGAGCCAGCCAGCAACCCGAGGAGCTGACGCAGCACCTCAAACGTTTCCACATATCGTGGGAATCCACGGCATTCCGAGATCTCACATCGACTCGGTCTCACCCCTTTAGTTTTAAGTTAAAATGTAGTTAATATTTTAGTATAATTAAATGTTAAGAAGGGTTTTGCGTTTCTCTGCGACCTCCGGCCGCCACCAACATAACTCGTGCCAAACAAATAAACAAATGGACATCATACAAACATACATACATACACTCGAAAAACATTACGCTCCCTCTGATGCGACAGACTTCTGACTTCTAATTGCTGATGGATTTTGTCAATCGTTTTAATCATCAATAATTTGACAACTCGCTCGTCAACCCCTTATTGTCCCACTGCTGGACACGGGTCTTCTCTCAGAAAGAGAGAGTTTAGGCCATAGTCCACCGCACTGGCCAAGTAAGAATTGGTGGACTTCAGACACCTCCGAGAACTTTTGGGTGTGTAGGTTTCCTCACGATGTTTTACTTCACCGAAAAGCAATGATAATTAATTTTTAATTTTACAACTAATGCGTCCTATCCTAATGAATATTTATTCTAGATACAATACACGCTTTCTACACTCATAGCCCACACTAGGATTTTATCCTGTGTCGTGGGTACCATGGACACACACAAGACGAATACACAAACACCCAGACCCAGAACAGAAATCTAAACTCATCATTCAGATACCTCTTTGGCAGGGAATTGAACTCAGGATTCATTGCGCGTCAGACCGGTATGGTCACCGCTGCGCCACGCGGGTGGTCAAATTGCTCTAATGGCTTATGGATTTTGTCAATCGTTTTAAACATCAATGATTTGATAACTAATGCGTCCTATCCTAATTTCTTCCTTTATATCCTAGAATATTTGTTCTAGATACAATGAAACAAAAATACATAATCCGTATCATGTAAGATAATTATGTGGTCGAGATAGGTTTATGAATTATTCCCGCGGGAGTCTGGAGGAGGCTAGGTCTTATTATCTTATATATATTTTAGTACTTCTACTATAAAAATATTTTCTTTTCATACATTAAAATTTATTTAATTTAATTAGTACATTGTAATTATTAACATAAGCCTGGTAAAACGCATTGTTCGTATTGATTATGGTATAAAATTTGGTGAAAAATATTCTTATTTACCATTCTTTTGTTACCCATGTAAAAACAAGATGGTAAAAAAATATACAAAGAAAAAGACAAACCCACTAAGTTTCTTGCCGGATCTTCTCATTTGAGGTCGTGTTCTGTTGCGGTGGTAGTGTAAGAAAAAAAATGTAACTGTCAATTTGTAAGTGCCCCCGTGCATATATGCAAAATACAGACATTTCATTTCATTTCAAGACATCTCATTTCATTTAATTTCATATAGGTATTGTTTTCCAAATAATATTACGAGAACCGTTTTCCCATAAGTCCTGAGAATATATTATAGAAAAGGATCAAATGAGATCCCGAGTGGTTATTGACAGTTCCAGAACATTTTGGGACTACCTATCTTGTCGTCGGAATACGCATTCTACTTACGATTAGTCACGCCGCCCGTGGTTACTCTTTCTTCCTGGATCCTGGCAAGGCTCCGCGCGGTCCACACAACACGTGCCCACACACCAGTGATGAAGTTAAAGTCTTCGATTTAACCCACACATTTAGAGTACACAAATAGCTTATATCTTCACAATTAACACAAATAATTAAAGACAATAAATTCCACACATACGATTGTACGAGCCGGTTAGCGGCGGTCGCTTCAACGACGCTCACACCGCCATACTGCTTTTCGGAGCATGGTGAGGGAACCCTCGGATTGGACGGTCCGTATGAACATTGTTGAAGAATCCTACCCCGACAGCAAATTTGAAATCATTAGTTTGAGTTAAAGCTAATTTGATTTTAAACAGCGGTTACGAAACATAATATTTTCATTATTTTCAGTGATAAGCCTATAAATTATTTTCTAACTGTAATCTCAATAAGAAATGCCTACAAATATAAAAGATGCGAGATCGCTTCCTATTTTTAAAAAGTTATTAAAAAACTACATCATAAATGAGTTTTCATAAATAATTTAAATAAATTAATAATAATAAATTGGATGTTAAAAAAATTAAGCTATAAATGATAGTAAAATATAAATATAGAAATATATGTTATCAAAAATATTTACTATAAAACGCAATATAATAATTAATTAATAACGTCACTGTGTCATGCGCCTTAAAAAACAACAATAGTTGCCTTTGCATTTTTTTCTGTAGTTTAGTTTATTAACATTGTATCTACCCACAACTACACTACGCTAATCAATATTGTTTGTTATATATTGTAATTTCTCTGTAAGTGATTTTGTGTAAAAAATTTTGAGAAATAAATGTCTTTAAACGTAAATGTAAACTTTCATATTTTTGTAACCACTTTTACTTCAATAGTATCAAACGAGCATGTCCACCCAATAGTGATTATTGTTGCCCGTGAACATCCGTAAGTAACTTCTTATAAAAAAGGGTTCTATTTGAATCAATTACGGATTCATTGCTTTTTCTGAGGACTAAGGACTATAAGGACTGAGGACTAAGGACTAAAGACTATATGAAATTGAGACTTCACACTACAAATAAACGTTGCGTTTGTACCTGTTCTGTCGAACTACACCAGTTCTAACACCTTTTTTCAAATAATGTATCTTACGAAAAAGTAAAGTGTTTAAAACACTGTTCAGTTCTTCAGGGACTTTAGTGTGTAGTATAATAATATAGTCGTACGTATCAACGTGAAATTTCTTTTAAACTCAGAGCACGTATACAGGTTCACGAAAACTCAAAGAATATATTTACTCAGTTCTCTACAAACTATGATTAATCTGTTCCCAGCGCTAGAGTCGCTTTATGTCTTTTGGTGCAATAAATCGTGCGCAGACCGCCTTACAACTGCGAACTAACGAGTGTCTGAAGATGTCAGGACAAACAAAGTATTTTGGAAAAATTCAACTTACAAACATGTTTGTCCAAAATTACTAAATATATAGATATCGCGTCATATGAAAATATTTTAATTTATTTGAACAACTACGTATTAATATTTTTTTATTTTTTCTTTATTAGGTATATTGTTTTAGTACGGTCCAATTTGTATGTATTTTATATTCAATTGACATCTATTCTTCTGTTAGGTTGTGTATTATGATAGTATATGTATGTTTTAATTTAGTCTACTATAGTGGTACCGATTATGTGTTACAGTAATCACGAATAAACTTATTTTCTTTCTTTACTTCTTTCTATTTTAAATATTTTTTCATTGATTTAAAACACAATTATTATATTTCGAAGTAAATGTTTTGAACTTCCATAATAGCAAAATATTTCTTTCGGTGCTAAAATAAATGAAATAAAATTTGCTGTCAATATTTGAAAACTCGTACAATATTAATTTGTGTATTTTTAATAATAGTGTAAGTATTCATTTTGATAAGATAATAACTTACGTGTTTAAAACTAAACTTAATGAACATTTTTAACATTGTAAAGTTTCAAAAACGTTTTTCAAAGCCTCGTTGAATAGCTAATCCGGTTCTGTCTGAAGTAAGCGCCTGTAGGTCATCGGTGTTCTCGATAACTCAGTTTCAAAGGTGTTTAAAAAAACTAGTCCTATAGTTCCATCGTTTCCTTGTCAAAGCAAAAAAATGTAGTCTCAGCTGAAACTTGTGATATTTTTTTGTACATGTATGTTTTTTTTTTTATTTGTCTAAAGTAGCTAACGAGCATGCAGTTCACCTGATGGTAAGTGGTCACTGCCGCTCATAGACATCTGTAACCAACTTCATACAGAACATGGGTTCTATCTGAAGTCAAATACAGATGCGTTGCTACTCCCGAGGACTATGATGGTCGCCTCATGTAAAAGTGTGCCGACAACCACACCCTTCTATCGAAACGTAAGAAATGCTTCACGCTAGAAATAGGTGTGGCGGTGGTACTTCCCCGGTCGAACTACACTGGTTCTACCACCTTCAATATGTATGTAACGTCTTTTAGAAAATTGGTATGATTTTTATTTGACCTTGACTTTACTTTAGTCCTTACACTAAACATTGTCACCGTGTCATTGTGTTTATAAGCTTTAACGGTAAAATAAATAGCTAAATCGTAGAATTTAGAGTAGCGTGTTAGTTGCTCTAAGAATTGCGAACTTTCTGATTGGAAATTTCCGTTCACACGATAAATAACTATTTCACGAAACACCATTCACTATTCTATTCTACATTCACGAGCTAATTTATAACAAGCAACGACGATACATTTCTGGTACTATTGATTTCAAATCACAGGCACGCACCTCCGTTTTTGGAGTTTACTCCTTAAGAATCGATTTGCATGTATAAGGGCCTGGTATGAGATAAATGTGAGGAGTAAAATCTACTGATGAATGACCTCGTTACGTTTTTGGTGCGCAACTTTCTAGTTTGGTTTTGAGCGTACGCATGCATGCTGCAAAGCAACTATACCTATATGTTATTGTGCTTGTTTATTTCTATCAGTGTCGCCCCTTTTTTTTAATTATCTGCGTATTATAAATTAATTATATCTGCGTTATGGCGACCAAAAGCATCGCGAGGAAACCTACACAACCGAGCGTTCTAAAAAAAGCTCTCAGAGGTGTGTGAAGTCTACCAATTCACACTTGGCCAGCGCGGTATGACATAAAACTCTCTCATGCTCAGAAAAGACTCACTAGTGAGTTAATAAATAATTTGAATTTGTTAGCGTCTTCTACATACGTTCTTCATTCTAAGATTTTTTGGTGTATCATTTTTGTGTGCATTATCTTTGGTGCTAAAAATATAAATAAATCCGCGGTATACTTTCACTATGCAAATTTCATTTGTGGAATGTTGTATAAAATTTTTGTTGTACAAAATAAATTGTATTTTGTGGCAATTCTTTGAAAAGATACCGTGAGTGGATGGGGTGAACAAATGTGTTTTTTTTTATTTGAGTGTAAATTTCTTTGTGTAGCTAATAAAATTACGCATAAAACTTATCTTTTTTTTTTTTATTGGATTGAAGTAGCAAACGAGCATGCAGTCCACCTGATGGTAAGTGGTCACTGCCGCCCATGGACATCTGTAATCAACTTCATACAGAACATGGGTTCCATCTGAAGTCAATCACAGATGTGTTGCTACTCCTGAGGACTATGATGGTCGCCTCATGTGAAAGTGTGCCGGTTGTGTCTAGTTTAGTTATTACCTTCTGCATACGGGACCTTGATACAACAACTATGCGAACTGAGCGAAACAGTTGGGAACCCGAAAATAGACCGCAGTGGAACATTAAAGTTTTAAATCATACTCGTCCTTAACGTCAGGTGTTACAATAACCGGGGCTCAGTTAACAAACGAGTCGCAAGTGGCATACAACGCTAATGTCGATGCAAAACAACAGCTCTGAGGGAAGAATGGGGAATGGAAACGAGCTAACTACCTTGGAAACTCGAACGTGTCTGTCGTGTTTATGTCGAGTTTTCATCACTGGTTTTTGTGTTATATTTTTTTAAATGAATCATCTCTCTTTTTGATTTTTATGTTAATAAAAGGTTATTCAAAAGGTAGAACGAGTGTAGTTCGACCGGGGAGGTACCACCGCCACACCTATTTCTAACGTGAAGCATTCCTTGCGTTTCAAAGGAAGGGTGTGATTGCTGGAACACTTTATATGAGGCGACCATCCTAGTCCTCGGGAGTAGCAACGCATCTGTGATTGACTTCAGATAAAATCTACGCTCTATATGAAGTTGCTTACAAATGGGCCATGGGCGGCAGTGACCACTTTTACCATCAAGTGAATGCATGCAGTTTAATAAATGCAGGTAAATGTTTTAGCGCAAAAGTTTCGGGAACATTGATTCTGAAGTATTCAAAATAAACCTTTTTTCTCCCGTGCTCGTCAGTAGCTGCAATCGTTGTTGCACCGAAACCGTTGAATGAGGTATTAGTGTCGCCGAATACAATTTCGGTAAGTTACGTCGCTTTGAAATTACGACGCTGCCTCTGAGGCCCCACTTCGGTACTAACATAAGATTTTTTGAGCTACACAATAAATATGTGCTTAATTTCGGCAATCTACCGGATTACTTGATGAATGAATGTATCTGGGACGTTGGGGTTAGCTACCGACAAATTACCTCCTCCTCTAAAACGAGTTGATTTCTATTCGCATCAACCCATTATTGGCCCACTGCTGGGCACGGGTCTTCTCCCAGAATGAGAGAGTTTAGGCCATAGTCCACCGCGCTGGCCAAGTGCGAATTGGTGGACTGATTTCTAACCAATGCAATATTACAAAAGCGACTTGCTTTCGAGTATGCGCAATAAAAGAAGTGGTTGAAGCTACGTTCCACTCGCAGTTCAGTTTGTTAGCGCGTTCGCAGACACAACTACCCACAATTACATTGTGAGTATTGTGACACGGTATATTGTTTTCAGTTGGGAAAATTAATAAATGCTTCGCTCTCGAGCACCACATCAAGGGAAATATAGATAAACTCATGATTTATCTTGTTTTCAATAGTTTTAGTCGATAACATTTGTTTGTTTAATTATACGTCTTTAAACTATTTTTTTGTATCTCGGAGCAAAAAAAAACTAATGAGAATGCAGTCTACTTGATGGTAATTAGAAATTGCCACGCATAGATATCTGCTATCAAGCCTAGATAAGATTAAAGTGTCATGGACGGACAAATGTTATTCTAATTCTGAAAACTACATAAGAAGATCTCGTATATATGTATTACAAATACACATATTCCTTTTTTATAAAGCTGGTTAAACTTTCTTAAATGCGAGTTACTTTCGAGTATGCGCAATACAACAAGCGGTAGGAGCCACGTTCCACTCGCAGTTCAGTTTGTTAGCGCGTCCGGAGACACAACTACCCACAATTACATTGTGAGTATTGTGACACGGAATATTGTTTTCAGTTGGGAAAATTAATAAATGCTTCGCTCTCGAGCGCCACATCAAGGGAAATATAGATAACCTCATGATTTATCTTGTTTTTAATTATTGTAAGCTTTTATTTAACTTACAATGTTTGTGGGTAAGTATGTAAGTATGTGTGTTTAGGTTAAATCTTTCAACCTGAATTTAACCTACTTTTCAGTATCCGATTGAACTGAAATTTGGTATACCTGTATAGTCCTGATAATAAATAATATTTAATCTAATAAAATCATATTTAAAAATACTTTTTAAGACAAGCTTTTATTTCAAAAGGAAAAAATAAATTTGGTAGTATCAAACCCATCATTTTGTTGCATCGTACAATTTTCTATTTTATAAAAGCTTGCCGCGAGATTGTTCACATTAAACTTTGCCCAGATCCATGTCTGTGGTTCCTTGGACTGATCTAGATTAAAACCTTATGGTCAAAAATATACGAGTACATATGCTCGAAAAAAAACTCTCTTTTTGATGCAGTCGGTCAAAATACGTTTTCACCTTCAGAGACAAATCATACCTATCGCATTCTTCTTTGAATAAAGAATGCGATCTATCATATAATATAGTTCTATCATAATGATTATAATCAATGTAAACTAAAGATACTATGCAGATATGTAATAGTGTGGGCATTGGACGCAGCTGGTGTTTGTGCTTCATACGAGTACCGACGTAACGGCGGCTGGCGACAATCGGACATGCCCCAATATTGACGTGACCAAATCCATGGAATCTTCACATGTAGGTCACAATACTGTTTTGAATCCGTATTTAAAGCTCTTTGGCTTGTTATTTTTAATCAGTATGCGGAGATTAAACGGAAATGTATGGACAAAATTTATTTTAAAATTATCCGAAACTGTAGCCTCATTTTTTGTCTGCAGTTCGACTCTTGGCGAAATATAAGTACGGTATGAAAGTTCTGACCTTATGAAGATAGTGAAACCTTTTGTAGTTTATTTTAGGATGTTCGACCGATACATATATTTTAAGATGTTCGACCGATACATATATTTTAGGATGTTCGACCGATACATATATTTTAGGATGTTCGACCGATACATATATTTTAGGATGTTCGACCGATACATATATTTTAGATTGTTCGACCGATACATATATTTTAGGATGTTCGACCGATACATATATTTTAGGATGTTCGACCGATACATATATTTTAGGATGTTCGACCGATACATACATTTTAGGATGTTCGACCGATACATATATTTTAGGATGTTCGACCGATACATATATTTTAGGATGTTCGATAGATACATATATTTTAGGATGTTCGACCGATACATATATTTTAGGATGTTCGACCGATACATATATTTTAGGATGTTCGACCGATACATATATTTTAGGATGTTCGACCGATACATATATTTTAGGATGTTCGACCGATACATATATTTTAGGATGTTCGACCGATACATATATTTTAGGATGTTCGATAGATACATATATTTTAGGATGTTCGACCGATACATATATTTTAGGATGTTCGACCGATACATATATTTTAGGATGTTCGACCGATACATATATTTTAGGATGTTCGACCGATACATATATTTTAGGATGTTCGACCGATACATATATTTTAGGATGTTCGACCGATACATATATTTTAGGATGTTCGACCGATACATATATTTTAGGATGTTCGACCGATACATATATTTTAGGATGTTAGATCGATACATATGTTTCTGCTCAGTATCAGTAATGTTCAACTTTGCTATATTCTGGTTTAAAGGCTTTGGTGAGGGATATGTGCCTACTTATTTGACGCGTATGAACTAATTCTCAGAGATTTTGATAAGATTTTGATCTTAGTTGAGTTAAGAGTCTGTCTATGGGTGGTAATGGCTAATGTCACGGTGGGCTGAATGCTCCTTTGGTACTTTTGTATTATAAAATTGGCGTCAGGTAGTGCCCCAGTTACATATATGTCGCATCGTCGACAAGTAGCGCCATCTCTTGCCGATGAATGCAAACGTCAGGTTGACATTGTCTCCTGAGCGAAGTCGATTTCACGTGGTTAGATTTGACAAGTGTCACTGTCAATAGAGAAAAAAAGATGGACGAGACCCATCATGTCGTTTAATTCGAATTCGGGAACGCGAGACTGTTTGGTGGTGGCCACGTGAAGTCGAAATCGCTGCGTTTGCTTACGAGTCCCACCTACTGCCTTCGACATCAGAAGTGGGATGTAGTAAAACAAACTTGAAATTGGTAAGAGTTAATTGATGTGATGTGATCTTTTTGGGAGGTGATGATGTTCAAAGTTTACTGATTGGGGAGACCCGGTTGGGGGTGAGTGACTTGAACTGCAATTTTTAGCGTGTAACCGCAGAGGTGATGAACACTGGTTATTCACGAGGTGGATATGTGTTTTAGCGGGGGCAAAGCCGTGGTGTTAGAGACATTTACACGGAGGTTTATGTAAGCTTGGTAGAAACTTGTTTTAGTTTTAGAGTACTTCTACAGATAAGGTTGTCTTGAGTCTATCAGACGCCAGATGCAGGTTGTCTTGAGTCTATTAGACGCCAGATGCAGGTTGTCTTGAGACTATCAGACGCCAGATGCAGGTTGTCTTGAGGCTATCAGACGCCAGACGACAACGGTTATCTTGATTATCAGACGCTAACTAGAGGTTATCTCGACTATCAGACGCCGGATGCAGGTTGTCTTGAGTCTATCAGACGCCAGATGCAGGTTGTCTTGAATCTATCAGACGCCAGATGCAGGTTGTCTTGAATCTATCAGACGCCAGATGCAGGTTGTCTTGAGACTATCAGACGCTAGATGCAGGTTGTCTTGAGGCTATAAAACGCCAGATGCAGGTTATCTCGACTATCAGACGCCAGATGCAGGTTGTCTTGAGGCTATCAGACGCCAGACGACAACGGTTATCTTGATTATCAGACGCTAACTAGAGGTTATCTCGACTATCAGACGCCGGATGCAGGTTGTCTTGAGTCTATCAGACGCCAGATGCAGGTTGTCTTGAATCTATCAGACGCCAGATGCAGGTTGTCTTGAATCTATCAGACGCCAGATGCAGGTTGTCTTGAGACTATCAGACGCTAGATGCAGGTTGTCTTGAGGCTATCAAACGCCAGATGCAGGTTATCTCGACTATCAGACGCCGGATGCAGGTTGTCTTGAGTCTATCAGACGCCAGATGCAGGTTGTCTTGAATCTATCAGACGCCAGATGCAGGTTGTCTTGAGACTATCAGACGCTAGATGCAGGTTGTCTTGAGGCTATCAGACGCCAGATGCAGGTTATCTCGACTATCAGACGCCGGATGCAGGTTGTCTTGAGTCTATCAGACGCCAGATGCAGGTTGTCTTGAATCTATCAGACGCCAGATGCAGGTTGTCTTGAGACTATCAGACGCCAGATGCAGGTTGTCTCGAGGCTATCAGACGCCAGATAGAGGTTGTCTTGAATCTAGATGTACGATCTGAAGTTATGGATTGAATTAAATTTTAGTTTTTACTTTGAAAAGAGTGGTCAGGTTGACCGAGCGGTAGTTTTACATCCTGTGATTTTTATAATTGCGCTGGTACTTCGCACGTGGACGTGCGAAACGTCAGGACGGCCGTGTCGCATCGTCGACAAGTAGCGCCATCTCTTGCCGATGAATGCAAACGTCAGGTTGACATTGTCTCCTGAGCGAAGTCGATTTCACGTGGTTAGATTTGACAAGTGTCACTGTCAATAGAGAAAAAAAGATGGACGAGACCCATCATGTCGTTTAATTCGAATTCGGGAACGCGAGACTGTTTGGTGGTGGCCACGTGAAGTCGAAATCGCTGCGTTTGCTTACGAGTCCCACCTACTGCCTTCGACATATATTAGTTAGTTACAAATAAACGTACGGTGCACTTTCACATGAGGCGTCCTTTATAGTCCTCGAGAGTAGCAACGCACCTGTGATTGACTTCAGATGGAACCCTTGTTCTGTATGAAGTTGATTACAGATGTTCATGGGCGGCAGTGACCACTTACTATCAGGTGGACTGCATGCTCGTTTGCTACTTCAGCCAAATAAAAAAGTAGAGCACAAAAATTAAAAAAAATAAATAGTATTTTGAAGCTAAAATTTGACATACATTTCTTTCCACGAATGGATTTTATGATAAGTCGTAGATTAGTATACGTTCATACTTTCTGAGAATTGAGTTTCGGTATGAAATTTTAGTCACATATACTTGAGCCGTTTACGAGATCTATCCACGCTTAAAACATACAAATATGTAAAATAAAATATTTATTTGAATCATAATATTTATTTGCAAATAAAAACATAGACCTTACAAGTATAGATTAGCTTACAAAACAGACGTATTTGTAGGTCTTACTTTAATATAAATAAATTAATAAAACATGAAAATTCAGTAAGACCGTCTGAGCAATGTTTACATCCATGAGATTACGACCTGCCTGGTCTAGACTCCCGCGGGAATAATCCATAACCTTTTCGGGACGAATCGTTTCCATTATCAGGATTATGTTCTACATAAAAGAAGTTCTTAAGAAATAAAAAAAATACAATAATATTTAGTAAAACATAACAATGGAAAGGGAAAATGATTGCAAGCTTTTACTTTTACCCGAATGCGTCAGACGGAGGGTAATGTTTTTACAACGTATGTATCTATGTTTGAATGTATGCATGTCCTTTTCTTTAGCACGTGCAACAGCCCGCATGGCTGGAAAGATTGAAACATAATTATGACATATAGACGTACAGGTGGTAGAACCAGTGTAGGTTGACCGCGGAAGTACCACTGCCACACCTATTTCTAGCGTGGTTGCCGGCACACTTTTATATGAGGTGACCATCATAGTCCTCGGGAGTAGCAACACATCTGTGATTGACTTCATATAAAACTCATGTCCTGTTTGAAGTTACTTACAGATGTCCACGGGCGGCAGCCACTTACCATTAGGCGGACTACATGCACCTTTACTACTTCAACCAGATAAAAAGACTCCTTCAGATTGCATAGTCTTCACACTGAGCTTCTGTTTATCTAAGTTAACACTTGTTTGAGAACGTTATAGAAAACTATCTTTACCTTCTACGTACAATAAACGATAAGTTTATAATTATAGGAAATTCGGTTAAGGGCGTAAATAAAACGTATTTTATAATTTAAATACTTGTTAAATTATATTTTCAAATTTAAAACTATGAAGGGATACGTCTGTTCTCTATCAGATCGATTAGCGAAGTAAGAAAAATAAAATGAGACGAGTGGTTTTATAAACTTTGTTTGCAGGTGGGGTTTGCACGTGTAAAAAGGTTCAAAACAATTTAATGAGTGCCACCTGCACTAGTCATAAATTTTAATTAATTTTTGCAAGACATTTGAAATAAACCAACACGCCCCCTCAAAAATTAATCCACTCTATAAACAAAAGTATTATACAATAACAAAATTAAACAGATCGTATACACCTTCATAAGTTAGCTGGGGAATACATAATCATGGCCCAACATTTGTTGCTAGGATTAGGAAAACCCAGTAAAACCTAATCAGACCATTTCATTTACTTAATTAATTTATAAACCAAACAATGAAATCAAATAAAAATTATTTCACAGAAACAAAAAAAAAAACATTCTTTATCAATTATTGCAATCTTATATAATGTGTTACAGTTTATTCTAAGCCCATCCCTTCTCTAAATCGACGAAAGGCGATGGCGGGCAATGGCTTCGTCAACACGTCTGCAAGCTGCTGATCTGTAGGGATGTAATTTAATTTAATTACATTTTTCTCAATCTGTTCTCTAGAAAAATGATATTTGATGTCTATATGCTTAGAACGTTTGTGGCTGGTTGGGTTATTAGCAATACTTATGCAACCGTTATTATCTTCAAAAATAATTATAGGCAAAGTGATATTTATATTCAAGCTAACTGCTAAAGACTTAAGCCACAAAGCTTCCCTAACAGCCTCAAACAAAGCCATATATTCAGCCTCAGTCGAAGAAGCTGCAACAGACATCTGTTTCTTTGTACACCAAATAATTGAACAGTTATCAAACAATCTGAATATATATCCTGTTGTGCTCTTACGATCAAAAGTATCATTACCGCCCCAATCAGAATCAACATAACCACATAAAATATTATTATATTCAGATCTTTTATAAACCAATTTTAAATCAATAGTACCTCGTAAATATCTGAGAACATGTTTAAGACACTGCCATAATTCTTTATTGTTTTTATTAGTATACCTACTTAGTATATTTATACTTATGCTTAGGTCGGGACGAGTGCACAACATGACATACATCAAACAACCAATAACATTTCGACACGGAGTTACTTAAAACAGTTTTAATATATGCACTTTGATCCAAAGTTATTTTATTATCAAATCTAGTAATTTTAATACCAAGAAATAATTTTATGTCTTTTAAATCAGACATTTTAAACATACTCATTAGATATTTCTTGAAATTATCCATAGTTTTAATTTCTGCGCACGCTATGACTAGATCATCAACATATAGTACTACATAAATATTTTTACTAATATCGCCTTTATCTAACATATAGATACATCTATCCACCGGTGAGTTCTGAAAACCTTTTGCTTTAAGTGATTGTTCGAAAACTTCAAACCAACATCTTGCTGCCTGTTTAAGTCCATACAAAGCTTTATTTAATTTGCAAACATAACCATCTTTACAATAAATGCCTTCCGGAGCTTTCATATATATTTCCTCTTTCAACTCGCCATTTAAAAAGGCAGTTTTAACGTCCATATGATGTACTAATAAATTAAATTGATTTGGAAAACTAATAATAAATCTAAAGCTAGCTATTCTAGCAACTGGGGCAAATGTTTCATTATAATCAGTTAGGTATTGTTGACTGAAATCCCTAGCAACTAAACGAGCCTTATATCTTAAAGGTTTTCCGAACTCATCACTTTTGATAGAAAATATCCACTTACAGTCTACTATATTCTTATCGTTTGGCGTTGGAACTAAAGTCCATGTATTATTATCAAGAAGAGACTTCAATTCATCATTAAATGCGCTTTCCCACTGACTTCTATCTACCAGAGTTTTAATTTCAGCTAACGAACTTGGTATGGTACACAAAATACATACATAGATTGAGCACACAACATATAATCACAGTCAGTTTCTTTATATGAAATAGGGGGACGACCTTTTATCCTATCACTCCTTCTAAGATTTGATTGAATATCACTTTTTTTCACATTAGAACACGTGTCAGGACTATCCTCCGATTCGGTAATGGTAACGTCATAGTTAATCTTGCGAATTTTACTATGGCACTCAGGTCCATCAGATTTACTATCATACAATTTACAACTTTCAGAGTTACGAGACTTTGACACTGACTTAGACTCATGGGCCGTATCAGTTTCGACACGAGGATATCGTTCATTATCTTCAAGCCTTACAATTGGCCTAGATTGAAGATAATTTGTCTCGTCTAAAATAACATCTCTGACTACAACAAACTTTTCGCAATTTGGATCCCAAACTTTATAGCCGTTTGGTTCATACCCCAAAAGGATACCTTTCCATGACTTATCATCGAATTTTGTTTTAAAGATTTTGTTATGAACATAAACAGTCGAGCCAAAAACCTTTAAATATTTTAATTGAGGTTTTTTACCGTGCCACATTTCGTAAGGTGTTTTTGAATCTTTTAAAGCTTTAGTTGGTGATATGTTAATTAAATAAACAGCTGTTAATACTGCTTGTCCCCAGAAAACTTTATCTAATTTAGCACCGCTTATCATAGCACGGGCTTTTTCAGTAATAGTTCTAACCATACGCTCTGAAACACCATTTAACTGTGGAGTTCTAAGCACCGTCAAGTGATAAGCAATTCCTTTTTCAACACAATAGCTTTTCATCTCAGTAGATAAATACTCTCTACCGTTATCACAATACAAGTTAACTATTTTCAAATTAAATTTTGCTTCACTTTTTGCAACAAAATCTTTAAAACAGGAAAACACGTCCGACTTATACGTAATTAAATACACAACACAGTAATGTGTAAATTGATCAACAAAAATAACAAAATAATTCTTGCTATCAATAGTAGAAGGAGTTATAGGTCCGCACACATCCGAGTGTACGACAAATAATGGCCGTTTAATATAACTTTTATCTTTTGCAATATTGAACGGCAGTCTACTCTGTTTCCCATTTATACAAGCTTCACACAAATTATCATTTGGTACCACTGAATTTAATTGTTCTACGTCTTCAATCATATTACCGCTTTTAATTTGTAAGAATTTATTTTTACTAATATGTCCTAAACGTTGATGCCATAATTCGTAACTATTATCATTATTACACACTTGGGAAACAAGGTGACTGATGCTCACACACACCACAAAATCTATAATAATTAAATTATTCATTGACATACCTTTCATTATGACTTTACCGTCCTTATACACTTTGGCTCCATCTTGGTCGAAAACAATTGTATAGCCCGCTCGTTGCATTCTTGAGACCGACAGCAAGTTGTATGGAACCTCAGGGCAGAATAAAACGTCCTCCAACTTTCCTTGCACACCCATATTACTAATGAGCTGTAAAGTTCCCTTTTTAGTGGCTGAAATAAAAGCACCAGTTTTAGCAATTGAAATTTTGTAAGGCTCATGTAAAACTGTGTAGTTAATAAAAATATCTTCTTTATTGATAATATGGTCCGATGCGCCGGAGTCCAATAAAAATGTAATTGTATTTTGAGTTGTTTCTGGTTGATACCGTCCGGTCATAAAAGCGAAACTTGAGTGGCTGGTGGACGGATCGTTAGTCTCAAACTCAATAGCCTGGATTGTTCTCTCCCGTTGGTTAGTGCTATGTGACTTCAATCGCTTAAAATAATAACAGTCGTTTTTAACGTGACCCTTGCGTCCACAATGATGACACTTTACATAAAAATGCTTCCTTTTTGATTTGAAGTTAGATTTTTGAAAATTATAATTTTGTGGGCAGCTTTCAAATTTTCTTTTTCGAAAAGTATCAACTTTCTTCTCAGCTTGTAGTATCTTTAGGCTTGTGTCACTAGACTCGTTCTTTAATTTAACTTCGTGGTCCAAAAGTCGTGTTTTTACAAAAGCCAATGTTAAATTATCCTCCGATAATGTTTCAATCGCAGTCACAACTCCGTCGTATGTTGAAGGTAGAGTCAAAAATAAATGGGCGACTTTATCAGTTTCCTCCAATTTCGCACCACAAGCAAATAATTCAGCGATCATGTCATCAAAAATGGCAAAGTGTTTTATGAGAGGCACGTCATTATTTAGTTTTAATGCCAACAGTTTTTTTCGTAAAGCTAACTGAGTCGCGATACTCTTTCGTTCATATAGAGAATCTAAGCTGTTAAAAATATCCCTCGCAGAACTCTCCTCCTTGGCAAAACCGAGATACGAATCGCTTAAATATTCGACAATAATGCTTTTCGCAATCCGATTATTTTTCTCCCACTCGCTGCAACGTATGATCGGATCGACGTCGACAACCTTTAATACGTCCAGTTCACTAAGCAAAGCTCGCACTCGAAACTTCCAGATACTGTACTTTCCCCCGTCGAAAGGTTTGATGTTTCTTTTAATTTTGGAGCTCTCCATGACGCCAAAAAAAAAAAAAAACTTTAAACTTTAACGCGCACTGTTATAGAACACTACTGGGCCCATAACCTATAGGAAATTCGGTTAAGGGCGTAAATAAAACGTATTTTATAATTTAAATACTTGTTAAATTATATTTTCAAATTTAAAACTATGAAGGGATACGTCTGTTCTCTATCAGATCGATTAGCGAAGTAAGAAAAATAAAATGAGACGAGTGGTTTTATAAACTTTGTTTGCAGGTGGGGTTTGCACGTGTAAAAAGGTTCAAAACAATTTAATGAGTGCCACCTGCACTAGTCATAAATTTTAATTAATTTTTGCAAGACATTTGAAATAAACCAACAATAATATTATCATCCTCTAAGAAGTAAAGATCGAACCACAAATCCAGCACAGGCCGAAACATATCTCTCGGCCTTCTCTGCTCGTTTCTAAATAAATTTCCACAATTATTCAAATAAGTTGGCAATTGAAATGGATATAAGCACACAAATTGAACGAGGCGCGATCCGGCGCTCTGCGGTAGTGATGTTACTCGAGTCCTGTTTATAATCGAGTCACTTGAGTGAATTTTTTAAACTCATACTCGATTGAAAAACATTATGACAGTTACAGAGTCAACTCGGCGTACCGAGTTAATATTGTTTGTTGCACTAGATGTTTCTTGACTATTCTATTTATTATCTATGCTATGTCGGCCGCTTTGACAAACCGCGACCTACATGTTTAAATTTGTCATAGTTCTCATCATTCTCGTATTTACTAAGAAATCTCACTCGAATGGAAAATTAATGCTCGAGTGACCCGAAAACTCGAGTATAACTCGAGTGATGTAGAAAAATTGTTCGAATGACTAGTCACAAAAATTTATTCGAGTCGCATCACTACTCTGCGGCTCATTAATAATGAAATTATTTCTCAAACGCGAGATGCTACGAGATTACACGCGCATTAGCACCGTCTCTACGTAAACATCTGTAGAACGCTTTCAAGAGAAATCGTGGTTCAAATCCAACGAATAAATATAATTTTTTACGGACAATCGACGAAGATTTCGGCCATCGCTATCGTAACTAGCGTCCTACCGGCGGTTCTGTCTATTCAAAAAAACGCATTGTAGTTAAAATAAATATGGATTAATTTCCAACTTTGAAACTCTGCTCTATATAAGCTCCATACTATATTTTTAGCATTGCATTGATATTGCGTACTATATTTTTAACATTGTATTTTGTTGGTCATTCGTTTTGTGTATAATTATTATAAATTTCTACAAGTACTAATATTTCTACTAGCAATTTTATTTATTCAGTTTGGCGCTATTGGCGAATTTAGGAGGACAGGAGTTTGTGGTCTAGCCCTCCACATAGCATAGGCGAGAAAAGAAGAAAATCTTCAAACAAGAGAATCGTTCGTAAATAAATTTCTGTGGCTTTATTTTCTGGACCAATCCTTACTAAAATTTACAGGCTTGCCGACCGACCCATTTAGTTTTTCGTCGATCACGTATAGATTAATGTTTTAAGGCTCCTTTTAATAAAGCTACATACATGAGTAGAGCATTATACTTTAATTACATTTCTTTAAAATAAAAACTTTTTAACAAAAAATATCTACCGACTTCCATGTCACAAAAAAGTAAAAAATAATTTAAATATATTTTGGTCTAGAACATACTCAGTACTTAGTACATAGTCCTGAAGTCGGTGCTCGACATATTTCGCTGGACGACGGTAACTACGTCCTATATGAGCACCGACTTCAGAACTATGTACTAAGTACTGAGTATGTTCTAGACCAAAATATATTTAAATTATTTTTTACTTTTTTGTGACATGGAAGTCGGTAGATATTTTTTGTTAAAAAGTTTTTATTTTACACTTTTTAGTGACTATATTTTTATGTTTGTATTTAAATAAAGCCTCTAAGTTTGCTTTGTGCATCTACATATTCGCAAAAATTAAACATAAAACACTTTTACGATTCATACAAACAGGGCGCCCCGTCTGGAAGTACCCCTCCATCATCAGGGTTGAGGAGTTGAAGGTCAAATTTTTCATCTTATATTGTTGCTTCATCCATCCATCCATCAGCCTTTGAAAGTCCACTGCTGGACATAGGCCTCCCCTAATCTGCGCCACTTTGACCGGTCCTGGGCCATCTGAATCCAGCGGTTACCCGCCGTCTTCTTCAGGTCATCAGTCCACCTGGTCGGGGGGCGGCCTGCACTCCTTTTGCCCAGACGTGGTCTCCATTCGAGGACTCTTCTACCCCATCGGTTGTCTGTCCTACGAACGATGTGGCCTGCCCATTGCCACTTCAGCTTACTAATTTTGAGAGCTATGTCGGTAACTTTCGTTCTCCTACGGATTTCATCGTTACGAATTCTGTCACGCAGGGAAATACCAAGCATAGCTCTCTCCATAGCTCGCTGAGCGACCTTGAGCTTACGCACGAGGCTCACAGTAAGGGACCACGTCTCGGCACCATATGTCATCACTGGCAACACACACTGCTCGAACATCTTCGTCTTCAGGCTCTGAGGTATATCGGATGAGAAGATATGGCGCAGTTTCCCGAACGCTGCCCAGCCGAGTTGGATTCTACGAGTGACCTCTTTCTCGAAGTTGGACTTACCCATCTGCACCGCCTGCCCTAGGTAAATGTATTCGTCAACAACTTCGAGGGTGGTGCCGTCAACAACAACCGGTACGGGTGTGACATGGACGTTAGACATGATCTTCGTCTTGTCCATGTTCATCTTAAGACCCACCCGTTGAGAGGCACCAGAGAGGTCGCTGAGCATGGTGTTGAGGTGCTCCATCGACTCCGCCATGATGACTATGTCGTCTGCGAATCGAAGGTGAGTGATATATTCGCCATCGATGTTGATGCCGAATCCTTTCCACTCCATCAGTTTGAACACGTCTTCCAATGCAGCGGTAAACAGTTTCGGAGATAACACATCCCCCTGTCTCACACCGCGCTGCAATTGGATCGGGTTCGTACTTCCGTCGTGTAATCGGATCGACATTGAGGCTGCCTTATATATACACTTCAACACTTCGATGTACCGATAGTCAATCTGGCACCGCTGAAGCGACTCCAACACCGCCCATGTCTCGATAGAATCAAAGGCTTTCTCATAGTCCACATAAGCCACACACAACGGCAGATTGTACTCCTCGGCCTTCTCTATTATCTGCCGCAGTGTGTGTATGTGGTCCATGGTACTAAAGCCTTTTCGGAATCCGGCTTGTTCGGGAGGCTGAAAGTCGTCGAGCCTGCGAGCTATTCGATTATTGATGACCCTCGAAAACACCTTGTAGATGTGACTCAGAAGCGCGATGGGCCTGTAATTCTTCAACAAGGACCTGTCGCCTTTTTTGAAGAACAGTATCACCACGCTTCTGCTCCACGCCTCCGGTGCTATACCCTGGCTTATGACGGAATCGAACAACTGTTGGAGCGCTTTTAAAATAGGCCTCCCACCTGCTTTTAGCAATTCAGTTGTGATTCCGTCTTCACCGGGCGCTCGGTTGTTCTTGAGCTGTTTGAGGGCCAATCGAATCTCGTACAGGCTGACGTCCGGGATATCTTCGGTATAGTGTCGGGTTAGCGTGGCTCGCTTGTCGTTGACAGGCGGTAGAGGGCCACGCGAAGCGGTATATAACTGCCCATAGAAGCGCTCAATTTCTCTCAGAACTTCAGGCCTCGCGGCAACTGTGGTGCCTCCATCCGTCTTCAGCTTCGTTAATAAGCTTTTCCCAACACGCAAATCCCTTGCGAAGACCTTGGAGCCCTTGTTTCGCTCAATTTGCTCTTTAATGCGATTTGCATTAAAGAGACGAAGGTCACGTCGCATCCTGTTAGAGATTTGCGCGTTGAGCCGCCTAAACTTCGACAATGAAGCTGGAGACTGCACACACAATGCGCGCCGTTGTGCCATGAGTTCAAGAGTTTGGACCGACAGTCTTTGAGTACTTCTATTGGAGGGGGTCTCATAGTACTTCCACCCTACCTCATGGGCAGTTTCTACCAACTTGGTGTTTATTTCGTCAACATCAACGCAATTGTCTAGGCATTCCAGGCGATTGCGTAGCTCGAGTTGAAAGTCTTCAGAGCCCTGGATTTGACAAGATCTTGGACGGAGTATTGACCTCATAAGGCGGGACCGTTCCAGCTTGATCTTGATATTTAACGTGCCCCTAACCATCCGGTGATCGCTTCCGGTCTTGAACCTGTTGATCACAGAGACATCGTTAAATATGTGCCGCTTGTCTGCCAGTATGAAGTCAATCTCGTTTTTGGTAGTACCATCGGGACTCATCCAGGTCCATTTCCTTTGAGGCTTCTTCTTGAAGAAGGAGTTCATCATGTAGAATCCCTCCTTTTCCAAGAAGTTAGCCAGCAAATGGCCTCGATGGTTCCGATTACCAATGCCAAAGGGCCCTACCTTCAACTCATCGCCACATTGAACGCCCAGCTTTGCGTTGAAATCCCCCATCACAACTGTGAAGTACGATTTTGAGGTATGTATGGCTTTGGATATATCCTCATACATAACCTCAACCTCGTCGTCGGAGTGTGTCGATGTCGGCGCATATACCTGTATGACCTTCAACGAGTACCTCTTGGATACTCTGAGTATAAGGTATGCTACCCTAGACGACACACTCTTGATCTCCACAACGTTGTTGACAAGGGACTTGTTGACGAAGAACCCGACACCACCTTGGGACAGATGTTCGCCCTCCCGGTGGTAGAACAAGTTACCAGATTTAAGGATCATCGTGTCCTCCCCCTGTCTTCGGACTTCAGACAATCCTATAATACTCCAGTTTAGCTTGTCTACCTCTTCTTCCAGCTCATATATCTTCTCATCACTCCTCAGAGTCCTGGTGTTATATGTTGCCAGGTGCAGAAGTCGTCGGTTGTGGTAGCTCGATCTCTGCCGGAGATTCTTAGCACCCCCTGCCCCGCCGTAACCGTGACCGCTACCATAGCCAGGAATAGCGGGGCTGCCGGGGACTGGGGGCCGTGGTTTTATTGGAGCTGCCATTAAGGGGTTTTGCCATAGTCACCGCGCTTGGCTGTGCGTGTTGGTGACCGCAGTATATTTGAAAGTTCTCAGAGTGATGCTGCTGCCCATCATCTGGTTTAATGTCCCTTAGTCGCCTCCTACGACATCCACGGGAAGAGAGGGAGTGGTGCTATTCAAGAGACCGACACCACACGGCCATTGTTGCTTAGTAATCTTATAACATATACGTTAGTACCAGGTGGCTAACTTCTATGGCTCAGGCTTGCAGTACCCTGCATCATCAGGGTTTAGGAGTTGAAGGTCAAAATTTTAATTTTGTGCCTCTGTTTGGTATTATTTTTACATACCCGTAAGCACCAAATTGCCAACTCCTATGGTTTAGAATTGAAGTACCCCTTCATCATCAGGGTCGAGGAGTTGAAGGTCAAAATTTTAATTTTGTGCCTCTGCTTAGTATTATTTTTACATAACCGTAAGCACCAAATTGCCAACTCCTATGGTTTAGGATTGAAGTACCCCTTCATCATCAGGGTTGAGGAGTTGAAGGTCAAATTTTTGATTTTATATTTTTGCTTAGTATTTTCTTTACATAACCGTAAGCACCAAATTGCCAACTTCTATGGTTTAGGATTGAAGTACCCCTCCATCATCAGGGTTGAGGAGTTGAAGGTCAAATTTTTCATCTTATGTTTTTGCTCAGTAATCTTATAACATATACGTAAGCACCAAATGGCTTATTCCTATGGTTTTGGCTTTAAGTACCCCTGCATCATCAGGGTTGAGGAGTTGAAGGTCAAATTTTTGTCCCATGAATTTGCTTAACAATTTCATTATATATTCGCAAACATCAAACGACCAACTTTTATAGTTCAGGCTAGCAGTACCCCTGCATCATCAGGATTGAAGAGTTGAAGGTCAAATTTTTCATAGTAAATACCTACATAGTAATTTTATTCTATATTTTACTCAATTGGACTTCTCCAGCTAAGGTTCGGCCGACTATCACTAATTTTATTATTTTGCTCCAAAAAGTTGAAGATCCTATGATTAGAACCTTATCAAACTCTTATCAGACTACCCCTGGAGTACATCCTTTCTAATAAAAAAAGAATCATCAAAATCGGTTAGCGGGATATTGAGTTATTCATACATTTATCGCGTACATTGAAAATGCAAATTTAAGACTTATGCGTTTTTCTTATGGATGCCCTAGTCAAAAAAATACTAAAAAAAATGGGACCCTATGACACGCACTACCTTTCAAATAAAAAAAAAAATCATCTAAATCGGTTCACCCAGTCCGGAGAAATGAGGTAACAAATATAAAAAAAAAAAAAAAAAAATACAGACGAATTGATAACCTCCTCCTTTTTGGAAGTCGGTTATAAATCTACAACATTAATTTTAAGATTTTAGTTTCAAAATCAACAGTTTTAGTGACGCCCACTAAATCAAATTACATAAAAAATATAATACTTATACAGGATATAACTTAACACCATTAACCAGTTATTCGTATGTTTAACAATCCCTACTAATCCCTACTAATATTATAAATGTGAAAGTAACTCTGTCTGTCTGTCTGTCTGCTACTTATTCACGCCTAAACAACTGATCCGATTTTTATGAAATTGGGCACACAGATAGTTTTGAACTCGAGAAAGGACATAGGCTGCGTTTTATCGAAAAAAATGGGTTGAAAGCGTTAAAATCGGGCATAATTTTTTGTATGGAAGTTCGTTTTTGACAAAGTCCCATATTGACAAGTGCGTCAAGGGTTACGATAGACTTACTTAAAACCTTATCTAAATAATCTAAATAATAAAACATAAAAAAACATTGATTTCGAGTCGACAACATATATCCGTAAAATTCGGATTGTCGCGTATTTTGTTAAATTCTAATGTAAACATGTGTGACATGACAGTAGTGTGACATGACAGTAGCCATAATGGCCGCCCGGATGCCATTCTGACATCATTAAAAAATGATACGTTTAAAGTTGTAACTATCAATTATCATAAAAATAGATTTGATTCAAATTGATTTTAATTTAATTTATGAAATATTTCAATAATAAAAAAGCATCCGTTGACGCGCTGCGGCCGCGCAGCTTGCGACCTAATGTAAAATCGCTCATATAGTACAGGAATTCCCAATTGATAACAGATGGCGCGTCATAATATTAAAGTAAATAGTTATTCGAATCCAATAATTCAAAGGCGATAAAATGTTTTAACATTGTTTCAAAATAAAAATATCGAATTCATTTGTCATTCCATGTTCATGTTACATAAATAGTTTCTTAACTATTATTGCATAAATAAAGTTATGTTATTGACCACACCCGTATATTTTTAATTTTTAGCGAAAATAAATATTAAGGACAAAATACAGTTGATGGTCTTTTAAGTAAAATACTAACATTAATAAGTCGATCAGTATTTAAATAAGATATAACAATTATATCATGAATTATTATTATAAAGAAGCTTTTGCAACTTTTGTGATAAATAATTGCAGTTATGAATATTGAAGCATGGTTGATGAACACTTGACTCTAATAACAAACTAGCAAGGTCAACATTATTGTTCTTTTTATATTTATGATACGTTCATTATAAATAATGTTATAGAAACCATGCATTTAAATAACAACATATTTTAAATTAATTTTAGAATAACAAAGTGTGTCAAAATAAGCCAAAATAGATGATGTTATTAACTCATAAGTATGTGAATTTCGCATCTGTTATTAAAATCGTGATAGCCGTGTGGTGCCAAGTCGGGCGGATTAGAAACGCGAGGTCTGGGGTTCGAATTCAGTTGTCTTATGTACATTATTATTATTATTATTATCTGTAGTTTTCATAAATACTAATTTTAGTATTTTTTTTAGTAACCATCTCATTTTTAAATATTATTTAGTATCGGAAATGCAAAGCTTTCGCCCGCCTGGGAATGGGCCTGCCTGAGCGCCGCTTAAATGTTAGTAGAACCAAAATTAGTTTACGTCATTAGATTTTTAGTTTTAGTTACATGCATTAGGAGGCACGGGTAAAACGTTTTTAATAATTTTACTATTAGCGAAAAATATAAGATCTAATAGAAAAAAAAATTTTAAACAAAAAATACAACCGACTTCCATGCCACATAAAAGTAAAAAATAATTTAAATACATGTTGGTTTAGAGCAAACACAGTTCTTAGTACATAGTCCCGAAGTCGGCGCTCATATAAGATACATGTAGTTTCGTCATGATCCAGCAAAATATGGTAAGCGCCGTCTTCGGGACTATGTACTAAGAACTGTGTTTGCTCTAAACCAACATGTATTTAAATTATTTTTTACTTTTATGTGGCATGGAAGTCGGTTGTATTTTTTGTTTAAAATTTTTTTTTTCACGCTTTTCAGTCACGATAAAATCAGTTATGGCTGTTGCTAGTCGTCCGCTAACCGGATGAATAAAATTAATTATTCGTCCGATTTTCGGATGAATAAAATTATGTGCTGACGTCATCATATAAAAATAGACTTCTTTGACACAACCGGTCGGGGGCGCTACCGCGCCCCCTCCCTTAGATTCTGAATTGGAAAAATCTGTTCGAACCTAACCTAACCGAATAAAACAACTTTTTCTGAGTAAACATTTATTTAAAGAATAGACATATAATTATCAATATTTAAAGTAGAAAAAGTAATATAAACCTTATAACTAAGAGTATAATTCAACTGATACTGATAAAAATAACCCATCCAATTTAAAAAGGTTGGTAGTACTCTTGCATCTTCCAGGTAATTGTATTCAAAGTGGAATTTTTGATCATAATTATATCCTCTCCGAAACTCATTGTTGGTATTGTGAACAACAACATTATGTATACATAAGCACAATATGGCCGATGCCTACGGTTTAAACTTGAAGGACCCCAGCATCATCAGGGTTGAGGAGTTGAAGGTCAAAATTATCATGTCATATCTTTGCTTAGTAATCTCATTACATATACGTAAGCACCATATGGCCGATGCTTATGGTTTAAACTTGCAGTACCCTGCATCATCAGGGTTGAGGAGTTGAAGGTCAATTTTCTTATCATACGTCTTTGCTTTGTAAATATATTACATATCCATAAGTATCAAATGGCCAACGCCTATGGTTTAAGCCTGAAGTACCCCTGCATCATCAGGGCCGAAGAGTTGAAGGTCAAAATTATCATGTCATATCTTTTCTATGTAATCTCATCGCATGCACGTAAGCAACAGATCCCCAACTTTTATGGCTTGGGCTTACAGTACCCTGCATCATCAGGGTTGAGGAGTTGAAGGTCAACTTTTTTATCATACGTCTTCGCTTTGTAAATATATTACATACCCATAAGCATCAAATGGCCAACGCCTATAGTTTAAGCCTGAAGTACCCCTGCATCATCAGAGTTGAAGAGTTGAAGGTCAAATTTTTCATCTTATATCTTTGCTTAGTAATCTTATCAGATATACGTAGCGATCATGTAGCTAACGCCTATAGTTTAAGCTTGAAGCACCCCAGCATCATCAGGATTGAGGAGTTGAAGGTCCAATTTCCACCGTATACAACCATTTTTTTAATGTTTTACCTTACATTTTTTTAAATATCATTTTGAATGCGTAAGATTGAAATAGCTAAGTTTTATGGCTTAGGCATTCAATTCCCCTGCATCATCAGGATTGAGGAGTTGAAGGTCCAATTTTTCGTCGTATACCTTTGCTTAGCAATGTTATTACAAATCCGTGAGCAACAAATGTCTAACTTTTATGGTTTAAGCCTGCAGTACCCCTGCATCATCAGGGTTGAGGAGTTGAAGGTCAAATTTGTCATCGTACATCTTTGCCTTGCTATCTTATTATATATCCGTAAGCACTAAATGGCCATCACCTACGGCTTGGGCTTACAGCACCCTGCATCATCAGGGTTGAGGAGTTGAAGGTCATTTTTTTTATAATATGTCTTTGCTTAGTATTGTTATAACATACCCATAAGCACCAAATGGTCAACCCCTATGGTTTAGGCTTGAGGCACCCCTGCATCATCAGGATTGAGGAGTTGAAGGTCAAATTTTCATCACATGTCTCTGCTTAGTAGTCTTGTTACATATATGTAAGCACCAAATAGCTAATGTTATAGTTTAGGATAGCTGTAACCCTGCATCATCAGGATCGAAGAGTTGAAGGTGAAATTTTTCGTCAACCTATATAAGCATAGATATATAATACATATTCCAAGTTTCATAAGAATCGATTCGGCAGAAGCCGAGTTATCTCAAATTATCTAAAAAACTTGAGGAGTGGTGGTGGTTTCCACCCCATAACTCAAAGAGTTAAGCATCACAGCATACCCATGTCCAAGAGAAAAAGTTGCGTGACGAAATTTCCTATCAAATGAAAGAAAGAAAATGGAAATCGGTTTATAAACACCCAAGTTATTCAAGATTTTAAGAAACCGACATTTTCCAATTTTCCGGGAAAACCGCCGGAAGGTTTTCATTTTCCTCAATATGGGACTGCCTGTGAAACTAGTCGCATACAATGTCGTATGAATCGTGTCGGTAGGTCGACGATTTCTAGCCATTTCGCCCGAACATACATAAAAAAAAAAAAAAAAAAAAAAAAAATATACGTGACGAATAGATAACCTCTTTCCTTTGGGAAGTCGGTTAAAAATAGCTATTGCCGTGGCGTCGTCCAGCGTTGCGCCCACACTTTTAAAAAGCGGTCATAATGCCTGCATATTCGCCTTCGAG
This sequence comes from Spicauda simplicius, assembly GCA_949699795.1. Lineage (NCBI taxonomy): Eukaryota > Metazoa > Arthropoda > Insecta > Lepidoptera > Hesperiidae > Spicauda > Spicauda simplicius. Next base: position 14,523,364 of record OX453081.1, on the reverse strand, counting down.
CGTCCACTCAAGATTTGTAGCAACGATTTCTCTAACATTTTTAATATTTCAAATCAAAGGAATACTGGAAACTCAATGCGGGATTGTTATTTGACTATTTGGGATGAAGATTCTGTAGATACAGCCATCGAGATCGAAGACATTATCCAACAATTTTTTTGGATTCCTTCAACCCACGTCTCGGTACTCCTCCACACAAACTTTTATCTATATCTATACTTATAATAAAGTTGTAGAGAGGTCAATTTATTCTGTACATGAAATATTTTTCCAAAATAACTATCAGGGCGTGATTAGGGATCGATACTGATGCCAAAAATGCAATCAGTAAAATTTTTGTCTGTCTGTCTGTCTGTCTGTCTGTCTGTCTGTCTGTCTGTCTGTCTGTCTGTCTGTCTGTCTGTCTGTCTGTCTGTCTGTATAACCGTTATAGAAACAAAAACTACTCAGTGGATTTTAACGAAACTTGGTACGATTATTCTTTATACTCCTGGGCTGGTTATAGTATACTTTTCATCCCGCTACAATCAATAGGAGCAGAGCAGTAAAGGGAAATGTTGGGAAAACGGGAGAAGTTACTTTTTTAAGCTTCTGTCGCGTGTGCAACCTTAATGGTTAAAGCTACACAGAAATCATGTATGAGGGAAATATTTTCCTTAAAATTATCTAAAAAATATCCTACGACAGCATATGTCCATCTTTTATAGTTGACTCACAATAACACGTGTAACTCCCGATAGCTTAGCAGTTCAAAGCTTTCTGATTATATTTGTCTACTCTTACGTTTATAACTCAGTCATCTATCTGTACGAAAATGAACATGAAAATGAAAAATGAAAAATGAAAAATGAAAAATGAAAAATGAAAAATGAAAAATGAAAAATGAAAAATGAAAAATGAAAAATGAAAAATGAAAAATGAAAAATGAAAAATGAAAATGAAAAATGAAAAATGAAAAAAGATAAATGAAAAATGAAAAATGAAAAATGAAAAATGAAAAATGAAAAATGAAAAATGAAAAATGAAAAATGAAAAATGAAAAATGAAAAATGAAAAATGAAAAATGAAAAATGAAAAATGAAAAATGAAAAATGAAAAATGAAAAATGAAAAATGAAAAATGAAAAATGAAAAATGAAAAATGAAAAATGAAAAATGAAAAATGAAAAATGAAAAATGAAAAATGAAAAATGAAAAATGAAAAATGAAAAATGAAAAATGAAAAATGAAAAATGAAAAAGAAAATGAAAAATGAAAAATGAAAAATGAAAAATGAAAAATGAACAGTGAACAGTGAACAGTGAACAGTGAACAGTGAACAGTGTCACGGTGACGTAACAAATATATTAAATAGGGACAATTCTTGGCTATGCGAAAGATCCATCTTAACTCCTCGCAATGACCAGGCATTTGAGATTAATAATAAAATACTGTCGAATATACAAGGGGAAAGCAAAGTTTATAGTTCAATAAATAGAATGGTCGATGAACAAGACGCCACTAACTACCCGATAGAATTTTTAAATTCTTTAAATATGCCCGGACTTCCTTCTCATGAAATTTGTTTAAAAATTGGCATTCCGATTATTCTGCTCCGAAATTTAAGACCACCACAACTTTGCAATGGAACTCGGCTAAAAGTAACCCGGTTGCAACAAAATATTATCGAGGCTCAAATTTTAACAGGTTGCGGTGCAGGAGAAACCGTCTTTATTCCCACAATTCCCTTAGTACCTAATAATTTTTCATTCCAATTTAAAAGAACGCAATTCCCAGTATCGGTGTGTTATGCAATGACAATTAATAAGGCTCAAGGGCAGACTTTTCGTGTTGCTGGAGTAGATCTCGGTGTCAGTTGTTTCTCGCATGGTCAGTTGTACGTCGCTCTTTCCCGGGTCAGTAGTTCCAAAAATCTTTACGTTCACGTGCCGGATGGATCAACATTCAACATAGTTTACCCGGAAGCTTTGCATTGAAGTATTTTCGTTATATAAGTACTTAAGCCTTCGGCAGGATCGGAATAGGGCTACGGTATCCCTGCCTGTCGTAAGAGGCGACTAAAAGGGGCTTCCGGGGTTGCGGGCGGCTAGAGTGGGAGCTTGAACCGTCCAGCCAGGCGATACCGGGAAGGTGGCGATATGTGTGGTCGCATACCGCCGTAAAGACTAGATTGGGTGGTGGGCCCATCCGCCCATCTGGGAGGAGCCCGAGTCCTCTTTATAGCACCGAAGACGGCCACCGGGGGGGTTTTAGTGCGGTAAAAATTCCACATAACTCTGCGTCGCTCCCACGGCGTCGGGTACCTTTTGAAGGTTTCCCCCTCGAAAACAAAAATAAAAAAGGTTCTTAAGCCTCATGTGAACGTGATCTAAACAATATTACCAATACATTAACTCAATAACACACAAGGAGTTACTCGCTGGCGGAGTCGCGGGCAAAGCTATTAACAATAATATTGTGCGGTTCCGTATTGCGATATTTTTCAACAGTATTGTAGATATGACATATTATATTTCCCTACTAAAATACGAAAGTTAATCTGTTTGTTACATCAAAACCACTGAACCGTGAGGAAGGACATAGGCTACTTTTTTTTACGAAAAACAACGGAAACGCGGACGAAGTCGCGGGCAACAGCTAGTATTTTAATAAAAATACGCTTTCTACACTCAATAAAATAGAAAATTTCTACAATTTCAATATCTTCAATAGCCCCACACTAGGATTTTTTCCTGTGTCGTGGGTACCATGGACACACAAGACATATATAGAAACACCCAGACCCAGAACATGAATCTATTCAGATTCGTGTCTGGCCGGGAATCGAACCGGGTGTGGTAGCTGCTCCGCAACGCGGGTCTTCAAGGTAGTCAAATTAATGTTAAAAGTAGGTTCACCTAAATGTAATCTTACTCAGAAATTTAAAAGGACCAAAATATGCAGCCATTTCTAAGGACTACATATTTGTGCCGTTTGCAGTAGAGACGATGGGACCGTGGGGACCAGAAGCGAAACAATTTTACAAAGAGTTGTCTTCACGCCTGATTGACGCCTCCGGTGACCCGAGAGCTGGAGCTTACCTCGGCCAACAAATAAGTTTAGCAATACAGCGAGGTAATGCTGCTAGTGTCTTGGGTACATTTCCAAGGGGCAGCGATTTGGCTCATTTATTCTATTTATAATTATAAATTTTTAGTAAGTAAAACTATGTATTATTTTCGAAATAACCTGGATAAAGAAACCTTGTAACTCAGTAATAAACAGATGTATATATTAAAAGGACCAAAATTACTTAAAATTGTATTTTTCAATTCATAAAAGTTAAAATCCATCTTTATAATCGATGCGCTTTGGTTTAAATGTGGAGGCGTTGTTTGAAAAGATGTATTCCAATATTGTTAATGTGACCACTAAGACTGTAAATTGGTTCAAAAAAGGGGTTTACGATATTTTGATTCGTCTTATTTTCATAACATTTTACATAACAATATGCACCTACCCACAAATACACACTTAAAATTGTTTTTTTTTTTAACTCTGTGTTTGTCCGGGTAATTCTTGACCGGCTAAACCGATTTTTACGGGTTTTTTACTATAGAAAATGTTATGGAACAACATGTAGACTACTTTTATCATAGAATTCCCACTGAGTGGGACTTTGCGCGGGAAAAACTTTGCGATACATTGATTTGCATGCGGGCGTAGCCGCGGGTACAGCTAGTTCTAAATAATTAAAAGGTGACTCTACAATGTACATATTATTAACATATATTATTAACTGCAATAGCAGATTTTTTATTGAGGGTGGTAGAGCCAGTGTAGTTCGACCGGGGAAGTACCACTGCCACACCTATTTCTAGCGTGAAGCATTTCTTATGTTTCGATAGAAGGGTGTGGTTGCTTGCACACTTTCAAATGAGGCGACCATCATAGTTCTCGGGAGTAGCAACGCATCTGTGATTGACTTCACATGGAAGCCATGTTCTGTATGTGGTTGATTACAGATGTCTATGGGCGGCAGTGACCACTTACCATGAGGTGGACTGCAAGCTCGGTGGCTACTTCAGTCAGATAAAAAAAAAGGTCAAAAACCTACGCGTATACAATTTATTTTTATAGTGTGTACGTAGCTTGTGAAAAGTAATGAAAATATTCTTATAACACACATACTTAATACACGAGCCGCTGGCAAAAATCGATATGAACAAGATGTTTGGCTAATTACGTAAGTATAGATGAAGTTACAGATGTACAGTCGGCCAACTCATGAATAATCCACGAATTCGTTCACGCTACTGTACCCTTTTGAGTACTGTAATAGAAGTTAGAATGGTGTGTTAGAAGCACAAAATGCATACGAGATGTGACCCATTGTACGGTCCCAAGCAAATATTAGCGTTCAGCCACTTTCAATTCATAATTCATAGCCAATGTAGGCATGGCGGCCAGGTGGGCGCTGTGGCAAATTACTTGAATACAATATTGTTAAAACAGGTGTAAAGGGGTTTGATTTACTTAACACAATTTAATTAATATGTCGTGTAATGCCGGTCTTGCGTAGCATTATTTTACTTTTATTTTACAGTATACTGCTGAAGAGAGTTCTAAAATGTTTACTTCAAGAATTATTAAAGAAATAAGTATTCTACCCGTAGTTTTTCGATTTGTATGGAAACTTATAAATAAGTAGTAATAATGATATTAAGCTATTTCTAAGGCCTGTTATCGGCAAACACCAGATTAGTCGCCAATGTTTTAACTAGCTTCTCTTGCTGTTCTCAGATCTTTCAATTGTTACTTTAAGATTAATTTGATACTCTCATAAATATATTATAACGCGCTCTGGTATTATTAAAAATATTTATAAAGGATTCGCTAATAGGCATCATGTCTACGGACTAAAATGGAACATCTTATAAGTACAAAGACAGTCTCGTAAATACGGGACTGTCAGTTAATACCTATCAGTAATATCTGCTTAAGTCTCCTGCTTCTCAATGTTATTGTTAGGTTGATACAAGTTTACAACCAGTTAATCCAACAGTGTTAGAACATTCGGCAGACGTGCCGAGACAGACATAATCGCTGTCTCGGAGTCCGGCGGCGGATTTGCGGAGACGGCGGACCGAGCGCGGATTACGCGGTAAGTCTCAACTGTAATCTCAAATATAATACTTAAACTACACTATTCATGCTATTAATATAAAATTGAAGTACCGGTGCTTTGTTTGTTGGTAAGTTAAAATGCTATTATTTTATTAAATTACCGTGATAATGAGTATTTCATATGTTTATCTACATATATATACACACATAGTTTTTGTACATCATAAATGGTGTGCATGTAAGTAAGATTAGATAGCCACTATACGAAAATTTTGTTACGAGGAGTGTGATACTACCCGGAGAACACAACATTAGCATGTGTTATATCGTAGTTGTTTTTTCGTTGTATTTTGTTTATTGAAAAGATATAAAGTAACGGTATTACAGCAAGGTTTTTATTTTGTGTTATTTTTTAATAGCTAAATACTGTATTTCCTTTAGAAAAAAATAATTAAGGCGTTTCATCGCCCTTTAGAATCTAATGGGACTCTAATGAAGTAAAATTCAGGGTTGAATAATTAAATTGTTTTTATAGTCTGCGCGTACGAAGTCACAGGTAACATCTAGTATGTCATATGTTATAATTCGTTAAGCCGTTTGCGCTTTAGCATGTATTGTACACATTACATATATGCTCGAAAAACATCTCTCATTTTGATGCAGTCAAGCAAAATTGTTGTGCCCTCCATAGTTGAACCATGTCGAGTTCTTCAATCAAAGTGATTCTATCCTTATAGTTATGACCAATGTGAATTGAAGATACTATGGAGATATGTAATGGTACAGGCATTGGACGCAGCTGGTGTTTGTGCTTCATACGAGTACCGACGTAACGGCGGCTGGCGACAATCGGACATATCCCAATATTGACGCGACCAAATCCATGGAATCTTCACATGTAGGTCACAATACAGCTTTGGATTCGTATTTACAACTCTTTGATTCGTTATTTTTAATCAGTATGCGGGTATTAAAAGGAAAAGTATTCATATTGTATGGACATTTTTTTCAATAGCATCCAAAATACAGAACTGTAGGCTCGATGTTTGATTGCAATTTGACTCTTGAGAAAATATTTAAAATATGGATACTTGGCGCTATGAAAGTTCGCACTGTTTGAAGATGGTTGAACTTTTTGTGGTTTGTTTTAGGACGCTCTACTGCTATACTTATTACTATTTAGTATCGTCACGAAGTAAAGCGGTGTTACTATTTACTGTATTTTAGTCTGAAAGACTTGGTATGGTAAGGATATTTGTACCTATGAGAGGTGTTGCAACTTAGTTCTTATGAATAGAAAGTATAAGTACGATTCTTATCTAAGTTTCGTTTGGTGACCAATGTCCATCGGTGGCAGTGGCCGCTATCATCTTGTTACTTTTTTTATTGTAATCGGCTTCAGGTAGAGCCTATTCTATATATTAGTTACAAATAACTTGTGTATTTCCTATTTCAATGATATTGAAGACAGGGGAAAATATGTATTGCTTAAAATAGACCCACATTTCATTACATGAATGGGTTTCATGCTAAGCTTTAAATTAATATAAGTTCATACTAATAATGACGATTTATTGCATGGAGTCGTCACTAATAATTGTACTACCACTTATTTATGCATCTTAGTCTGCAATTAATTATTTGTATGTATTAGTGCTTAGTATGTTAGTGACCTATAATAAATCAAGAAATAAATAAATACTTTCTGAGTAAATATCACTTCTAATAAAGTTTTGGCGCGAAATTTGAGTCAATCATTTGAGCTATTTACGAGATCAACCCACGCTTACAACATAGAAATAAAATAAAATATATGTTTAAGTCATAATTCATTTGCAAATATAAATATAGAACACAAATTTAATATAGACTAGCTTATGAAACAGACTCATTTGTGTAGTCTTACTTTAATATAAATAAATTAATAAAACATGAAAACTCAGTACGACCGTGTGAGCAATGTTTACATCCATGAGATTACGACCTGCCCGGTCTAGACTCCCGCAGGAATAATCCATAACCTTTTCGGGACGAATCATTTCCATTATCGGGATTATGTTCTACATAAAAGAAGTTTTTTATTTAAGTTCTTAAGAAATAAAAAAAAAAACATAATAATATTTAGTAAAACATAACATTTATTGAGTCCAGTTACTTGAATAAATAAATTATTATTATTATATAACAATGGAAAGGGAAAATGATTAGAATCTTTTATTTTTACCCGACTGTGTCAGTAGGTGGGTAATATTTTACCAGCGTATGTATCTATGTTTGTGTGTATGTATGTTCTTTTCTCTGGCACGTGCAACAGCCCGCATGGCTGGAAGGATTGTGACATATGACATACTAGCCCCCGCTAAACCCCGCAGCTTCGCCCGCGTTAAAAAAAATCGATGTATCAATTGTCCCATGGGAATAAGATATTTTCCTACAGTTAAAAGTAGCCTATATGTTATTCCTGAGTATGAGCTAACTCCCTTCCAAATTTTAAAAATATCGCTCCAGTCGTTTAGACGTGAAGAAGTGACAAACATACACACTCAACAAACTTTCGCCTTTATAATATTAGTGTGATGATCATTTGAATCGTCTCAGATTGCATATAGTGGATTTTGTACAAAAGTCTACGACTCTAAAAAACCCTGCACAATAATGTCAAGATTGTGATATGCAAAGAACTTTTGATTTCAATAAATCTCCACAAATATTATTTAAACTTGGCGCTTGAAAATGTATTTTTATCAGCACTAATAACTAAAATTAATATCTCTCCACTACCTTAATATCCCTCCACGTTATCACGCTAAGCATGAATGGATATTTAAACAAAATACTTGTTTGAGAACATTAGAGAAAACTTTGTTTATCTTTTCCTTACAATATACGATTACTTTAAAGTAAAATAATTTTTTATGTAAAGAACGTTCCACAAATCGAGCACAGGCCGAAACATATCTCTCGGCCTTCTCTGCTCGTCTCTAAATAAATTTCCACAATTATTCAAATTAGTTGGCAATTGAAATGGATATAAGCACACAAATTGAACGAGGCGCGAATCGGGGCTCTGCGGTAGTGATGTTACTCGAGTCCTGTTTTTACTCGAGTCCTCGAGTGAATTTGTCGCAGTTGTACTCGATTGAAAAAATGTATTATTCGAGTGTCTATGCACTCTAGTTACTGAGTCAACTAAGTGCACCGCGTTGATATTGTTTGTTGCTTCTAGATGTCTCTTGACTACTTTATTTTTTTTTAGTTGATCGGGTGGATTTTGTTACGCCTAAAAGTCAAAAATCTAAAATTATCGGTGTTCCTCCACTATATTTTGCTATATTGTACATAAAAACCTTTCTCTTGAATCACTCTATCTATTTAAAAAAACTTCATTAAAATCCGTAGCGTAGTCTTAAAGATCTGGGCATACACAGGGACAGCCAGCGGGAAGTGACTTTGTTTTATACTATGTAGTGATCTTTGCTATGCCGCGACTGACATGTCAAAACTTGCATGTAATTGTTCTAGTTCTTGAGTCGTAATTTTGAGTTGCTCGCTTGTTGATTCCAAATATTGGGGTATATTAATAAAAGTGTTACTAAAAATCATACTCCAATTGTAAAATACCTCTCGGGTGGGATTACACTGAAGTGACTCGAAAACTCAAGTAAAACTCGAGTGATGAAATAAAGTAGCTTGACTGACTCGAGTCACAAAATCATATTCGAGTCACATCACTACTCTGCGGCTCATTAATAATGAAATTATTTCTTCAAACGCGAGATGTTATGAGATTACACGCGCATTAGCACCGTCTCTCGTCCCTGTAGTTTCGGGATCAGAATAGGGCTACGGCATCCCCTGCCTGTCGTAAGAGGCGACTAAAAGGGGCTTCCGGGGTTGCAGGCGGCTAGAGTGGGAGCTCGAACCGTCCGGTCAGGCGATCCCGGGAAGGACGGCGGTATATGTGGTCGCATACTTTCGTAAAGACTAGACGGAGCGGTGGGCCCAGCCGCCTATCTGAGAGGAGCCTGATGGGGCAACGCGCTCAGAGGATTCCGGTTGCGGTCGGACCGAGTTCCCGGAGTCCTCTTTTTAGCGCCGAGGACGGCCACCGGGGGGTTTTAGTGCGGTAAAAATCCCACATAACCCTGTGTCTCTCCCACGGCGTCGGGTGCCATTTGAAGGTTTCCCCTTCGAAAACAAAAAAAAAAAAACACCGTCTCTACGTAAACATCTGTAGAACGCTTTCAAGAGAAATCGTGGTTCAAATCCAACGAATAAATAACATTTTACACGGACAATCTAAGAAGATTTCGTCCATCGCTAACGTAACTAGCTTCCTACCGACGGTTCTGTCTATTCACAAAGTCGCATTGTAGTTAAATAAATGTGGATTATCCAACTTTGAAACTCTGCTGTTTAAACACTCCAGACTATATTTTTAACATTGCAGTAGATGGTATTTTGTAAATCTTTCACTTTATTTATTATAAGACTTCTACTAGCGGTTCTATTCGTTTAGTTTGGCGCCAATGCCAAAATTGGGTGAGGGGAGTTTAAGGTCTTGACCTGCCCCTAGCATAAGCAAGAAAAGAAAAAATCTTCAAACAAGAGCACCTTGATAAATGTCAATTTGTGTCAATACATATTACTGACGCTCATACGTAATATAACTTTTCACAATTTACTGTTCAATCAAAAAGTGACCCTATTCGATTTTAACATACATACTTAATACACGAGCCACTGGCATACATCGATATGAACAAGATGTTTGGCTAATTACGTAAGTATAGACGGAGTTACAGATGTACAGTCGGCCAACTCTTGAATAATCCACGAATTTCGTTCACACTACTATACTGTTTTAAGTGCTGTAATAGAAGTTAGAATGGTGTGTTAGAAGCACAAAATGCATACGAGATGTGACCCATTGTACGGTCCCAAGCAAATATTAGCGTTCAGCCACTTTCAGTTCATAATTCATAGCCAATGTAGGCATGGCGGCCAGGTGGGCGCTGTGGCGAATTACTGTTGAATACAATAATGTTAAAACAGGTGTAAAGGGGCTTGATTTATTTAACATTTAATTAATGTGTAGTACCAGGTTTGAATACCATTTTATTTTTTACTTTTCTTATACAGTATACTACTGTGGGGGTAATTCAGATCCCAATACTGTCTTTATACTGCAGAAGAGGACTGTTAGAGCCATTATAACCTGGTTTCAAAATGTTCACGTAAACAATTATTAAAAGGAATAAATATTCTAACAGTTGTATTGCAAATAATATATGAGAATTAATAAATGATAAGTCCAGTAAATATTGTTATTACGTTATACTTAAATTATAGTAGTCGCTGTTGTGAGCGCTATTATCGGCAAAATACGTAGTCGCCTTTGTTTTGCCAACTTTACATGATCTCTTCTTAGATATTTAAATTGTTACTTTTGCATTCCCATACCATGGGCTTTGGGAGTATTAACGAAATATTCATTAAAGGTTCACTAATATTCATCACACCTAATGATAAAAATGTAACATATAATACGGACTAAGAATAACTGGTCCCATATTTACCTATTGCTAATTAATGCTTAAGTATGTCTGTTCTCCTCAATCTCACTATGTTACAATTAGGTTGGTACAAGTTTACAACCAGTTAATCCAACAGTGTCAGAATATTCGGCAGACGTGCCGCGACAAACATAATCGCTGTCTCGAGTCCGGCGGCGGATTTGCGGAGACGACGGACCGAGCGCGGATTACGCGGTAAGTATCAACTGTAATCTCAAATATAATACTTAAACTACATTCTACTCAAACGACAAAGTAACAGTTAAAAGTGTTGAAATTTTTATCAAACAGTTTATTGTTATAAAAAGATTACAAAGTTTTTATATTGAAATTTAGTTGTTTAGGTTAGTTTTGAGAGTCAGTGATATGTAATATTAAAGTAGTTGCCTCTGTATATAGTATTTAATTTAATGAAATTAACGTTTCATTTATGTAAGCCTGTAAAGGAACTTAAAATTGACTATTGCAAAATTTTTCTTACACCATCATTAGATTTGAATTTTGAACATAACCTCAACTGGATAGTCCAAAGTAGAATTTAAGTGGGTGAAATTTTAATAATGGGCTGTTGGTTATGTTTACAAATACTTGCCCTATTTGAACTCTGTCAGGGTAACTCTCCTCTACTTCGCCATGTTATTATTACGTTGCTACAAGTTTAATCCAGGTAAACAGTGTGAGAACATTCGGCAGACGTGCCGAGACAGACATAATCGCTGTCTCGGAGCCCGGCTGCGGATTTGCGGAGACGACGGACCGAGCGCGGATTACTCGCTAAGACTCAACTGTAATCTCAAATATAATACTCAAACTTCACTCTCCCGGCTATTAATATAAAATTGAAGTACCGGTGCTTTGTTTGTTGAAAAGTTAAAATTGCTATTATTTTATTAAATTTTGTATTTTAATACTAGACTATTCCCGCAGCTTCGCCTGTTTTGTACACGTCTACCATGAGTGAGTATCTTATATGGTTATCTACACATAGTTTTTGACATCATAAATGGTGTATTAGTAAGATTAGCCACTATATGACAAATTAGTTATGAGGAGTTTGATACTACCCGCAGAACATAACATTAGTATGTGTATTAACAAAGTTGTATTTGTGTTTTCTTTTATTTATTGAAATGAAGTATTTTTTTTGTAATATTTAATAAGCTTACGAAATCACTTAAAAATTCAGCTGTAATATTTTTTCTTACGCTATTACCGGATTTTAATGCACTTGAACTGAGAGGATACGAAAAAAATCTATGTGGTTATCGTTTATCTTTGATTCCAAGTTATTATAGACTACAACAATAATACTATTGGGCTGTTAGTTGTTTTACAAACAGTCTCTATCCTAGTCCAAACAGTCAGTATTCTAGGCCGACCCTGTCAGGCAACATGGAGCGGACGTGTTGAAGGGACATAATCGTTGGCTCGGAGTCCGGCGGCGGATTTGAGTAGACAGTGGACCGATTACATAACATCCAACTTAACTGGAACTACACTACTTCGACTATTATTATGATACTTTAACGATGCTGTTGTCTCATTCTATGCAAGGCGTTTGATGCAAATACTGATAAAGATAAGTTGAGCAATTGTCGTGAATAAAGTAACAGTTTTGAAGGTGGTAGAGCCAGTGTAGTTCGACCGGGGAAGTACCATCGCCACACCTATTTCTAGCGTGAAGCATTTCTTGCGTTTCGATTGAAGGGTGTGGTTGCCGAAACATTTTCACATAAGGCGACCATCATAGTCCTCGGGAGTAGCAACGCATCTGTGACTGACTTCAAATAAAAAGTATGCTCTATATGAAGTTGCTTACAGATGTCCATGGGTGGCAGTGACCACTTACCATCCGGTGGACTGCATGCTCGTTTGCTACTTCATTATTATTAAAAAAATGTATATTTTTCCAAAAAATGAAAAAAAATGTTTTAATCCATACAGTTGTTTGGGCTGTAGCGCGTAATACTCATAGACGAAGATATATGCACACATTCGAAAAACATTACTCTCCTTATGACGCATTCGCTTAAAATTTAACTAAATATAGGTTTTAGTAATTATATTTTGGTTACTACCACACTTTTGGTATACCCAAGATCCAAGACACTAGCAGCATTTATAAAACTTAAAACGCTTTTTACACACATAACCCCACCGCAGAATTTTCTCCTGTGTCGTGGGTGCCATTACACACACAAAGATTATTACACAAACACCCAGACCCAGAATTAAAATCTAAACTCATTATTTAGATACCTGTTTGGCCGGGAATCGAACCCGGAACCCACTGCGTGTCAGACCGGTGTGGTAACCGCTGCGTCGCGCGGGTCGTCGTTACTCGCTGGATCGGAAAACTTATTTTCTGGCCGAGGCAAGCTAATAATAATGGTTGTGTTACAGATCAGTATCTATATAAACGGACTACGTTATTAAAATCTGTAGCGTATCAAAATTCTTTTATTTGTATCGGAGCTGTCAACGTGATTGAAGCTGCGATTAATATCGGTTTCAATTGATTTTCAAATCCGATAGAATATGAAAAAGTTGTTCATCATACCGCACGTATGTGACTGACATCTAAATCAAATCCATTTCTATTCATATTGTTTAACATTGATCTTTTAACCTTTGATGCAAAGGTTATAAGGTTTATGTGTCTGTGTATCTGTAACTTCTACTAAGTTACTAAGTTAAGGTTTATTATGTTTCCTCACAAGCATTGTTTTTGCATTTAATAGCGGCCGAAACACACGAAAAACATGTATTGAATTTTATACCTAAGGACGCGCTGGACGAGAGTTCGCGTTAGAGCTACCCGCCTAAAGTATGTTTATACATCTGTATACTTGACTTTCTTTCTTACTTATTATGTATTTTATGTATTCAGTAGATTAAGGTAAAAAACAACGCGTTCCTTTAATATTTAAGAGACTTAATAATAAATCGTACACAAATAACAGCTATTAATTTCACACTGAATAATATTTTACCAACCAAAATAAAATTTATTAACACTGAACGTGTTTATGCACAATTAAAGCAATCAAAAACAGCCGCTACATTATTATTTAAATAAAAAGATTCACTGCTTAAAAAACGTCACAACGCCCGCTCGCCGCTACGGCACATTCGCTAGCTGTTGGGTACCGAGTGCATACCGAAATCGTGGCGCGTAGGTACAACTTGCGTTTCGTGCGTTTGTAAGAAGTTAGAATACTGTAGATACTAGTACTGTGGTAATGCTTTACGAGCGTATATGTACATAAGTATGTATGTCCGTTTCTTTGGCACGCGCTACAGCTCAAACCGCTTGATGGATTGTAACATATGACATTGTAACGTAGTAAATTTGACCCCCTGCAAAACAAGAATAATACCAGTTTTTGAGGAAACATAAACTTATGCTAACGCCGCTGGAAATGACATAGTAGCTCCTAAACGAAAGAGCTGATTTTAATTAATAGTTTTTTATATAAAAGTTCACGAGATCAAGTTAGTTCTTAGCCATAACTTTTGATATCTTCAGGCGTTGAACGATCATTAGCTTAAAAACAGAAAAAGTATCTTGAAACTTCGATAACTTGATTCAGACTACTAGTGGCACTATATCTTGACGTGTTGCGGAAAAAGACAGAAATACTTTATGTTTGCTACTTTAATGTGACGACCCGCACGGCGAAGCGGCTACCATACCGGTCTGACGCGCAATGGGTTCCGGGTTCGATTCCCGGATTTCCCGGACAGGTATCTAAAGAATGAGTTTAGATTCTTGTAGAAGACACACGAGAAGATTCTTGTCGAATACACAAACACCCAGACCCAGTCTGAGTGTTTGTGTATTCGTCTTCGTGTGTGTATCCATGGCACCCACGACACAGGAAAAAAATCTACTGTGAGGCTAGGAGTGTAGAAAGCGTTTATTGTTATAAATATACCTATATACATATTAGAGATAAAGCAAATGATATCATTTTTAAATTCGCGAATGCGAATGAGACTATCCTTTACCGACATTTGCAAATGCAAATGCGAATGTTGATTTTTTCAGTTTATGGTGTTAGGAGCCGAAGAATCTACATTTGGCGACCTTTTTTTATGTCGTGAAACTGCAGTTCGATTTCAATTTATATAGATTTGGCGACCGTCTTTGGGAAGCAGTGCAATTCATTATTCGCAAAACATTCACACCGAATCTTGCGAATGAGGATTTTCGTTATATCACTAATATATATTAGTATTATATTGCTACTCTTAGTATTAGTGAAATGTGTTTATTCTGTTAAGGGCGAAGCCGCAATACTGGAAGGCGTTATGGTGAAAAAATATACCCATATTATACAAGAAATTTAATGTCCTTGACGGTCCCGGGGGTTAATCTTCCAACCTGTCGCGATAATGCGCTCATTTGTCGCCGTGAAAAAACTACTGTCATAAAGCCAAACAGATGTTTTTGGTAAGGGATGGTTATCGCCTGCGTCTTGCTAGGACCTTGCTACGAGATGGCTATGCTTAAAAATAACTTCTCTAGATTTTTTATATCTGGTGCACTTTTGTATGAGGCGACGATGGTTGAATTAACTAATCCTTCTATTCACTTTTTGTGTTTTTTTTCTACTTTTGTATTTCGTGGAAAGAGAATGTTTCCCGGCACACTTTCATTGGAGGTGAACATTTTAGTCCTCGGGAGTAGCAACGTATCTGTGATTGACTTCTGTGACTAACCCTAGTTCTGTATGACCACTTGCCATCAGGTAGACTGCATGCTCGTTTGCTACTAAAATGTATAAAGAAAAACAAAGTGACCAACTTAGTCCTTGGAAGTAGCAATACATCTGCGATTATCGACCCGCGTGGCGCAGCGGCTACCATACCGGTCTGACGCGCTATGGGTCCCGGGTTCGATTCCCGGCCAGACGGGTATCTGAATGATGAGTTTAGATTCATGTTTTGGGTCTGGGTGTTTATTTATTCGTCTTGTGTGTGTCCATGGCTCACACGAAACAGGAGAAAATCCTACTGTGGAGCTATGAGTGTTGAAAGCGAGAAAGCGTGTATTAGTGGATTGTTTTATTTTAAAAAAGTGAAAGTATCGTTATATTGACGATCCGCAGTGGAGCGGTTACCATACTAAAGTGGGCTCCAGTTTCGATTCCGTTAAAGCGCGTGTTAAAGGTCATACAAAAATACATATATACGCTGGAAAATCACTATCTTTCTTCTGATGGAATCGTTAAAACAATTATGTAACAAGTAAAAAAAAATCGAATAAGTAAAGCATAAAAATTGAATCACGATATGAACTTAACAACGAAAGAAATGTAATCAGCAGGATAAACTCGATTGCAGCTCGAACGAGTGTACGAGATTCCCAATTAATCACAAATACGCTAGGATTAACGTTAATATGAGCGGTATGGCGCATCCAAATGAAGAGTTTATTTTGTATCAGAAATTGAATCGTATTCTGTACTGCGCCACTCATCATGTCGTAATCCCCGAAGGCTGCCTGCACGTGGACTATTGGCTAAAAGATATGTGTTTCATGTTTAACTACTTGTATCTTGCCAAAGATACTGGAGCTAACTTTCATTACCATGTAAAAAATCATGATTGTAATTATATAAAAAAAATGGATATAAATAAGAAAAAAGACAAACCCGCTGAGTTTCTTGCCGGATCTTCTCAGTTGAGGTCGTTTTCCAATCCGGTGGTAGTGTAAGAAAAAAAAATGTAACTGACAATTTGTGAGTGCCCCCGTAGGCCTATACAAAATAAAGACATTTCATTTCATTTCATTTCATTTCTACACATACATACTCAGATACATGACACACAAACGTGCATACTCGCAAACACACTCATGCAAACACACACACACACACCATACACACAAATCACACACGCGCGCACACAGACACACAAACACACGCATTGAAATTCTAGAATTAATAGGCTATTTCCTTGGCTTCGGCCGCTCTTGTCGTCTAGTATCGTAATTAATATATCTGTTGTGTGTGTATCGACTATGTACGTAGTCGACTAATTAGCGTAATCCGACATTGATATCATTAAAAAGATTGACTATCATCTATCTTATATACCTTCATTGCACCGACTGGATAGGTAATCGTAGTGTAGAACTTTACGGCAAACTAGTAAATGTTAAAACAACGCACATAATTATGTACTTCGAAAATGTTCTAGTCTAATATGTGCACTGTATTTAGTTCCAGATAGCATGTAAAAAGCGAAAAATCGGGCATTTACAAATTGACAGCATATATATGAGTAACAAGTTTGAAAAAATGAATGAAGTAAAATACAACCCGTTTTTCTTTCCGTGTGCAATCAGCCTACTGCGGACGTGAGGGGCCGATCGCAGCGTTAAATCACTCGTTCGATAATTGACGAATTTGTCGCTGCGAACATGATGGATGCCCGCCGTTTTATATCGCTCGGTGACGGAATATGCCTCACCCGCGACACGTCGCCTCAATACGTTTTTCTCGTTAACCACGCATTCAATTGGATTGACAAATCGACAAATATTATATTTTACGTTCTATTGACTTTGTGTGTCTTGTAATCGATACTTTTCTTAATACTTGTTTCTTTTTTTGTTCTTTTCTTTTTTCATTTTGAATATAATATGACATATTTTTTGCATTGAATTTAATAATTATTTTTATTACAATTTGCACGCCTTATAGGTAAAGTAAGCGGACATTTAATATATTAATGTAATACCATATTGTACCTTATTTAGCAAATAAAGATTATTATTATTATTATTATTATCATTATTATTTTTTATGATTGAAGTAGCAAACAAGCATGCAGCACCCAATGGTAAGCGGTCATAGTCGCCCGTAAGCAACTTCAAATAGTACATGGGTTCCAAGTCAATCACAGATGCGTTGCTACTCCCGAGGACTATGATGGTCGCCGTATATGAAAGTGTGCCGGCGACCACAGCATTCCATCGAAACGCAAAAAAATGCTTAACACTACAAATAGGTGTGGCGGTGGTACTTCCCCGGTCGAAACAATGGTTCTACTACCACCTTTAATTTTAAACCTATTTGTTATTTTTTTGGGTATTTCAGCTATTTGTTTTATTTCTTTCTTTGTTAATTAGTTAATGCCAATGAGCATGCAATCTACATGGTTATATGTCGTCACCCACGCATGGACATCTGTAAGCATCTTCATATAGAACATAAATAAGAAATTTTGTGCTGATCTATGTGTGTTTTTTACTGTATCATGCAAAAATTTGTGAATTTTGCTGAAATATGGCACACACAAATAATTTATGACAGATTAACATAAAGAATACTCATTATAATAGTAATAATTATTAGTCTGGCTGAAAATAATCAACCAGCATAATGCTGAGAAGGGCCTGTTTTGTGATGTATTATACCACTCACGTATCTAATGTTAGTTGTTACTATATTTTTACCGTGTCTTTAAACTGTATGAGTGCATCTCTCGAAAACCCATTATTGTCCCACTGCTGGGCACGGGTCTTCTCTCTCGGAATGAGAGAGTTTAGGCCATAGTCCACCGCGCTGGCCAAGTGCGAATTGGTGGACTTCACACACCTCCGAGTTTTTTTTTTTTTTAAAGAACTCTCGGGTGTATAGGTTTCCTCACGATGTTTTCCTTCACCGAACAGCAGTGATAATTAATTTCTAATACGCACATGATCAGTGGTGCGTGCCTGGGTTTGAACCTCGGACCTCCCGATCGAGAGGACAAGTTTCAACCATAAGGCTATCACTGCTCTGTATGAGTGCATACGCATCGCGAAATAACTATTTCCTATTTTCTTTCTTCTATTATGGTGGTAGAGATTATCGAAGCAGGCATAGCAGCTGAAATAACCATTTTTTGTTCTCGAGGGGAAACCTTCAAAAGGCACCAGACGCTGTGGGAGCGACGATATGTGATTTTTATCGCACTAGAACCTCCTCGATGGCCGTACTCGACGCTATAAAGAGAACCCCGGGATATCCAAAGGAACGCAACTGGAATCCTCTAAACGCGTTGCCCCATCGGGCTTCTCCCAGATGGGCGGCTGGGCCCACCACCCCGTCTAGTCTTTACGACAGTAGGCGACCAAACATACCGCCGTCCTTCCCGGGGTCGCCTGACCGAACGGTTAGAGCTCCCAATCTAGCCGCCCGCAACCCCGGAAGCCCCTTTTAGTCGCTTACGACAGGCAAGGGATGCCGTAGCCATATTCTGATCCTGGAACTACAGGGACGAGCTGAAATAACCTAGTATT
Organism: Spicauda simplicius; assembly: GCA_949699795.1. NCBI lineage: Eukaryota > Metazoa > Arthropoda > Insecta > Lepidoptera > Hesperiidae > Spicauda > Spicauda simplicius. The sequence goes on along the minus strand of OX453081.1, from coordinate 14,504,387 downwards.
ATATACTTATATTAAATCATTATACTCACAATATCAAGCTAGAATCTGGCTTAAGTTTTAAGCCAACGCCAATACGTTTTAAGCTGTTAACAGATTAAACTGACATTAATACGAATGGTGCAGGTTTCATCGAAAATGAAAATCCAACGGTACTCGGAACCATCCGACATTTATTGCTCCCCTCTGAAGGCTGATAACTGGATGGGAATGGCAAAAAGCAAATGAACAAAATAAAAATTCACGAAACTCTAATTGCTTTATCAATTAGCATTATTGACAACAATGGGAGTATTTCAATCGGTATTAATTTCTGCTAAGGGTAAGTTGGTTGCAGTAAAAGGTTCTGTAGTCAGGTGTTAATTTTTCAGCAGCGTTTTTTTTATTTCGTAGAATATTAAAAAGAAAAATTAAAACAGTATTCTAGGATATAATTTATAGCAAAGTCATGTTGTAACTCAAAAATATATATAAATAAAACTTTTTTTTTATAATTTAACCTAACGATAAGGCAGACGGGCTACCTGATGGAAAGTAGTCACCGTCGCCTATGGACATTCCCAACACCAGAGGAGTCGCCAATGCATCGCCGGCTGTGAAGGAGAGCTCTTTTCGCACCTTTCTTGAATAACCCCATATCATAGCGCTCCGGGAATACCAAAAAACTGAAAATATCCTAGATCTATAAAGTTACACACCATTATATATAACGAAGTGGATGTCATATGTGACGTCAGGATGGCCAGGAGTCTTAATTACTGTCCATTCTTGAAGATTTCTAGTAAAACACAGGAATAAACTTCTTCGATTTATTCACAGTTTAGTAGGATACGATCGTTTCGACGGTTAAACAAGAATCTCTTTCTTCCGGCAGGCGCTCGCCTTTTTATAACAATGTTTGGTGAGGTGACAATAACAAATTTATGGAGGGTAAACTAAATTACAACTCTAAAAATCGTTAAATATTGATAATTCAATAAACAAACAATTTTCGATCTTTAAACTAACTAAAATAATTATTATCGGCGACGTGTTTTTCATAAATACGCGGTGTCGCGCCGACATATACTTTTGCAAATTGCCTCTGAGCAAAATGCTCAATGTAGAGACATTTAGACAAAACGGTTCCATTGCTCGTCTTATACTCAAGGAACCCTAAAAGTTAGCAGTTTCACTCCCTTTCCGATTAACGAAAGGGAGGATTTGACGTATTTCTGTATTGGCCTCCGAGCGTCTGATATGGATATTTTAAAAATACTCTTTGTGCAAAAAATCACCAGCCAAATTTCAAAAATAACCAAAAAACAATATTTCTTTATCATTACTGCCAAAATGTATAAAGATAAGCGTTAAGTGTGACCGTAAGCCGTTGAAAAATTAAAGTGATCCGACATAAATGCAAATGGGACAGGTTCCGACGAAAATTAAAATCCGTCCGATATTCGGAACCATTTTCGACATATTGCGATACAAGCTGATAGCTGAGTGGGAACGGTTAAAAGCGAATGGTGTTTGAAAAAATATGTTAAATTCGAAATGCGATTCCAAATTTTATCGCATGACCAATGAAGTTTTGAAAGCGCGAATTATAAATGCAACGAAATATTAAAAACTAGAGGTTAAACTTTGTGACGTGTGAATTGTTTGTAGTATCCTTAGTATTAGTTTATTTCGTTTTCGGCCATAATTTTCAATGCACTTTGAAATAACGAGTGAAAATGAACAATGCTTGTTTTAAGGAAACATATTTAACTTGTATTAAAGGTAAATATATAGATAGACAGATATTATAGAATTGTATTATATTTCGCTAGATATTGGTGACGAAACTATGTCTTATGAGTGCCTACTTCAGAACTATGTACTAAGTACTGTGTTCTATACCAAAATTAGTTGAAATTATTCTTTACTTTTTTTGTCCGAACTGTATACTCGGAAGTCGGGAGATACTTTTTGTTAAAAAGTTTTTATTTCACGCTTTTTAGTAACTATATGGTGATATTTGTATTTAAATAAAGGTATTAAGTTTGCTTCGTGCATCCACATATATACACACTATTTAAATATAAAACACTTTTACGATTCAAGCGAGCAGGGCGCACCCGCACAAATATTTAAAAAAATACAGATAAATTGAGAACCTCCTCCTTTTTGAAAATCGCTTAAAAAACACCAAATTTGAGTTACAAACTTGAGTTTTCTTACAAATGTAAAAAGTAAATAATATTTTAAAGCAGATCAAGTAGGTACTGACGATGCTGCTAAATTGAGAAAATAATTGAAGCAGAGTGCAAAGATGAAAGAATATTTTTAGTATTTTTACAAAAATTCAGATTGCCAAACATCGATTCAATTCACCTCAAAACCTTTTCACTTTACCGACGAAAATAAGCTACTTGCTTATTCACAAACACAATAACGATAATGACAATCGAAGGTACAAAAAATACGAAAAATCCGACGATACAAAGCAATTTTGTTAAAAATCGGGCTTGCAGCATTCCGCCGAAGGCAATTTTGCTAAAATGGGGCTTATGATTCTTTGACGCTGATATTGCATGTTTGGCTAGCTCGATGGAGCGGCGTGAAATCGCCTTTATACGAAATAATTGTTTTTTTTCAGATACACCTAATCGACCTGCACATTCACAATTTAATTAAGGTGTTTAAAGAGTCACAGCATTTGGAGCGATACCAGCTATATGTTTATCCGTATATATATACAGTCACTAGTCATATATATATATACCGTTGGTTTTCAGTGCATGTCATTTGTTTTTAACCGACTTCCCAAAGGAAAGAGGTTATCTATTCGTCGTGTATATTTTAACTTAATGTATGTTCCGGCGTTTTGGCCAGACGCCGTCGGTCTACCCATACGATTCATACGCCATATCGGCGGTCGGCGCTCATATAAGACACATGTAGTTTCGTCGTGATTCAGCGTAATATGGTGAGCGCCGACTTCGGGACTATGTACTAAGTACTGTGTTTGCTCTAAACCAACATGTAATTAAATTATTTTTTACTTTTTTTGTGGCATGGAAGTCGGTTGTATTTTTTGTTTAAAAATTTTTTTTAGAAGAACGATAAGGTCTGATTTGTTTACTACAATTAATCTCTCCAAGACCATCTATATGAAGATGCGGCAAACGAAATATTACAAAGCAGAGTCAGATGCAAAAACAAGTGCACGTATATATTAATACTTAAATGGATTTACGTCCACAAATCTGGCTTATCTCCACAAAGACAAGGTCTACGGCTCATTTCCATCCACAGCTCGGCTTTGTTTCATGCCGATGGCTGGCAGGCCGCCAGAAAAACTGCGTGCAAACTGCTGTTCATTATATCACGTTACAGCAAAACTCCTGCTAAATAATCATATCCAAAGTTTTCGCCTTTGTCCTGTATCTTATGATGTTCTCATGTAAATCGATGATTCACATGTCATTGTGATTTATTTTTAAGGAATCAGTTATGAATTTTGAGAGCTCTTTAAATGTTAAAATGTATGTAATACACACCCATTTCGTATAGAATACACGTTCTGCCTGAATTAATTTGGTAAAGCACTACTTCTTTCAAGATTCTACCGAACCAGTGTAGTTCGACCGGGGAAGTACAACCGCCACACCTATTTCTAGCGTGAAGCAGCACTTGCGTTTCGATAGAAGGGTGTGGTTGCCGGCACACTTTCACATGAGACGACGATCATAGTCCTCGGGAGTAGCAACACATCTGTGATTGACTTCAGATGGAACCCATGTACTGTATGACGTTGATTACAGATGTCGCAGGGCGGCAGTGATAACTTACCATCAGGTGGACTGCATGCTCGTTTGCTACTTCAGTCAAATAAAAAAAAACTTGTTTTTCTATTGAATCCGCGACTGTGCTAGGCTAAAATATCATCTTTGTGACAATTCAAAATAATAACAAACTTAGCTATAGTTACATACAAAAAAAGTCTAAATAACACCGAAATATTAAAAATGATTAAGTTAAATGTCGACAGGCCGAGCTGCGGAGACATTACGCACCAATCAATGCAGACAGCTAAACTACCTTAGGTTTAGTACCTATAAAATATCAGCACGTAACTTTTGAAGCTTATTTGCATAGTAGAAGGTATTGGTCCAATCTAGTAAGTCCCATAGCCATACCTATTTGTAGTGTAAGACAGTTCATCCATTTGGATGTGGAAGAGTATGGACGCCGTCTCACTTCATGTAAGGAGACCATATTAGTCCTTAGAAGTATGCACGCTTTCACGCTTTTTACACTCATAGCCCCACAGTAGGATCTTCTCCTGTGTCGTGGGTGCTACGGACACACACAAGACGAAAACACAAACATCCAGACCCAGAACAGGAATCTAAACTCATCATTCAGATAGCTGTCTGGCCGGGAATTGAACCCAGGACCCATTGCGCATCACACCGGTATGGTAACCACTGCGCCACGCGGGTCGTCAGCGACCCACAAGTAGCGACGCATCTGTGATTAATTTGAGACTATTGGACGGACTAAGATAGTCACCTTATAAAAAATATGACTCTCGGGGTTAATAACGCGTGTGCGATTGGCGTTAGTTCCTTGTTTTATCTGAGGTGGATCTCTGGGTATCAGTATTGTTCATGGTCAGCAATTACTACTTATCATCAGATTATAAAAATATATGTTTACGAGAAGAATTTATAAAACATATCTGTTTATAAGATTTCCCATTCCATTGCGTAAAAGAAATCACCACAACTGTTTCGTAACCTTGGATCAAATACTAGATTATGAAATAGTTCATCCATTTGTGTTCCTTTGTAGCATCATTGTAGTGTCGTTGTCAAACAGCTCATCTGTCTCACTTTGCGCACTTCCGACGACAAATGACACTCTTCGGAGCGGAGAGTCAGCCATCTTACATTATTGACTCGCTGATATGATTCATAAATATAAGAAAATAGCAGGAAGAAAATATAATAATTTTTAACTTTCGTTTTTTTTAAATAACTTAAGGTGGTAGAATAATAGTAATAACTTAAGGTGGTAGAACCAGTTTAGTTCGACCGGGGAAGTACCACCGCCACACCTATTTCTAGAGTGAAGCATTTCTTGCGTTTCCATAGAAGGGTGTGGTTGCCGGCACACTTTCACATGAGGCGACCATCATAGTCCTCGGGAGTAGCAACGCATCTGTGATTAACTTCAGATGGAACCCATGTTCTGTATGAAGTTGATTACAGGTGTCCATGGGCGGCAGTGACCACTTTCCATCAGGTGGACTGCATGCTCGTTTGCTACTTCAGTCAAATAAAAAGAAAAAATAAAAAAAAAAATAACATTCACCCAAATTTTATCCTTGAAAGTGACAAAATTGGATTCTGTCATAACATCAAAAATGCGATAGACATAAAACAAATAATTTTAAACTAATATCAGAATTGAAACAATTTTAACATTGTGTTTAATATAATAAATCTTTATATATAAAAAATATGTCTGTCTGTGTGTCCTCTATACAATGGTAAACTATTAATTTGATCATGTGCTTTAGCAAAGTTGTTATTCATGAGTTTGCGAAGGTTTCTGGTGTTTTTTTTTTGTGATGACGTAGCAACGCGCGCAGGGTACAGTACAGCTAGTATAGTAATAAAGCAAAGATGTGAAAAACGTTCTTATCGAATAATAATTCTGATAGTTTAAGAATCGATTAGCCATTAAAGCTAATACGACTGTGTATATAAATGTTAAAATTGTCGCATAACTTAGAATAACTGCCTTGAAATGAGCCATTGAAATAAATAAATGAAATTATTCTTAAATATATTATATACGTAAAGAACCTTTACTTTTTTTTTAATTTGAATATCTGTCACTGTCAGGAATCGATATGTGAAAAACATGGCTTCTGATAGATTTTATTCGTAAAAAAGAATAATTAAATAATTTGCATTGAGATAATAGTTCTCGTCAACCCATTATTGTCCCACTGCTGGGCATGGGTCTTCTCTCAGAATGAGAGAGTTTAGGCCATAGTCCACCGCGCTGGCCAAGTGCGAATTGGTGGACTTCACACACCTCCGAGAACTTTTTTTTTAAGAACTCTCTAGTGTATAGGTTTCCTCGCGATTTTTTCCTTCACCGAAAAGCTGTGATAATTAATTTCTAATACACACATAAATCAGTGGTGCGTGCCTGAGTTTGAACCTCGGACCTCCCAATCGAGAGGGCAAGTTTCAACCATTAGGCTATCACTGCTCTAATAGAGATAATAGTTAGAAATAATTAACATATATTGTCGTTTCACTATTTTCCAGGTATAGAGAGCTGATAACTTTTAAATGGTTTACGTATAATATAACTTGGATGTTAACAAAATAAAATTTCTATTATCCAGAACAACGTTTTGTTTAATTTCCACTATTTATCTTGTATGTATAACTGAACTTGGCTTCGTATTGCTATCTGGTTACAAAAAGCAACCCTCAGAGGGTTCAAAGAAAATAATCCTAAAAACAACTTTCATATACCTAAATGAAACCTATTTTCCAGCGAACGACAACCATAATTACGTCCCCTATTCCCTTAAGTTAACATCGGGATGATATTAAAAATTGTCCAAGACAAACACAATTTAAGAGTGCAAACATCTTGGAGTATCCTAAAATATGGCGGCTCGGCTTTTTGTCCGTAGCTAATTACTAGTGTTGCGTCCTTAAGACGATTGCCAGACTGTGAGCGAATGTATAATTAACTTTTTTTTTATCTGACTGAAGTAGCAAACGAGCATGCACCTGATGGTAAGTGGTCACTGCCGCCCATGGAAATTTATAATCAACGTCAATAATATCAATCACACAAATTAAGCCTCTTTTAGTGTGACGTACATCATAAGCTGTCAGCTTATGATTCCGCTTTCAACGGTGATTTTCCGTAAAGAAGCGATGAGCGATAAAGTCTGGTCTGGCTACTCAAAAATATTATGTTTTATACTAACCGTTAGACGAGATTCAGATATATCTACTGAACATGGCTTCAAAATAGATGGATAGATAGTGGTCACAGTCAGCGTCAACCCTTTAGAGTCCCACTGCTGGGTACAGGTATCCTCTCAGAACTAAACGGTTTAGGTTATAGTCCACCGCGTTGGTAAGTGCAAATTTATATATACAGATAGACTTTTGACATCGATAACAAGTTTTTTTTATCGGTCTGAAGTAGCAAACGAGCATGCAGTCCACCTGATGGTAAGTGGTCACTGCTGCCCATGGACATCTGTAACCTACTTCATACAGAACATGGATTCTATCTGAAGTCAATCCCAGATGCGTCGCTACTCCCGAGGACTATGATGGTCGCCTCATGTGAAAGTGTGCCAGCAACCACATCCTTCCATCGAAACGCAAGAAATGCTTCACGCTAGAAATATGTATGATGGTGGTACTCCCCGGTCGAATTACACTGCTTCTACCAACTTGAAAGTAAAAGTAGTAACTAGTTTCGCCTCGCGGCTTCGCCTGTTTTGCTCATGTTTTCCGCAGTACTGAGTATCCCAATGTTAATTAAGGACATTTTTTCGTCAAAAGTACACCTACATACATAAATTATTAGAAACGTTCGCTTTTATAATATCCGTAAGTTTATCAAAATATCGTCGGATAATATTTATTATGAAAATTAGCACGCAGTTCACTTGATAGAAAGTGGCAAAACATGAATACAATAAATATATGTAATCAACAGTTATAATTAGAGCCTAATCTGATATTGACCGTACATAGTTGGCCACAAAAGGCAAGCTATGTACGGTCAATATCAGATTGGTAATGTATGGTGTACCTGTATGTTGTTTACAAGAGCAAAATCAAGATATTATTTGCAGTCTACCCTCATGCTCATTACTTACTTATGAATGTTACTTATTAATCTTAATTTCTCATTTAAGTGAATTGTAACCAATTCTTTTGAGAATAAATGATCATTAAACATATATATATGTCTCTTCTGTTCCAAACTCATCGAAATAGGACACAGTGTCTTATCTCTTGACACTGCTGTCATAAGATAGGAAAGGCTGACACGATGGTCCCGTAGTGCCAAACTAATTTTCAAAAAATATTACAAACTTTTATTGATCCCATAATTTTTTAGGATTTACTTAGACCTTTTTTGATATATCAGTAATGATCGCTACACCAAACGGGGCGACTTATTAAAAAGTTAAAATTGTATTTAGAACAATTTAAGTTAGGCTTTGGTTAGTGTAATAAAATATTTTCTTTCTTTCTTTCTCTTAATATAATTTATTTGGGAATAGAATGTATTGGCGGAGTGAAATCGAAATTTGTGTTTTTGTCTATAAGAGCATGTGTAAATTGCATTAAAAATTTTGAATACTTGAAATTATTACATACTCGTATATTCGAAATTCATGTCTTGTGGTGAGATTTAGACTGTATTTTTATTATAATCTACTCATTCGTACTTTATCAAACACGCTTTCTATACTCATAGCTCGACTGTAGGATTTTCCCCTGTGTCGTGGGTACCATGTGTGTGTGTCACACAAGACGAATACATCATTCAGATACCTGTCTAGCCGGGAATCGAACCCGGGACCCATTGTGCATCTGACTGGCTTGGTAACCGCTACACCACGCGGGTCGCCAAAAGTTACATTTTTAACAAGTTATCAAGTTACATTTTTTAAATAGGTTACATTTTTTCAAATGCAGATGAAACATCAGGGCAAAGGTACTTGCTAATAATATTTTAGAGACAACGCTCCGTAACTCGCTGGTAGTGAAACAAACGCCTGTTTCAGTAAACACTTTGTTGTGAAACAGCGTAAACTGTGTCAATTTTACGTTAGGAAATAAATTATTACCCGAGATTTTCTTAGGTTCCTATGTAAATATCTCCAAATACTCTGTTAATTTATTTCATTTAAAATGTTATTTCATTTAAATTGTATAGTTTTTACGTAACTAGATGAAATGCGTAGGAATTTTAATTATACGTGAAGCAAAAACTTGGAAACCGTTTTTAAGATACATCCCGCGAACGGAGGAGTATAAAATTAAATAAAGGAGTTAAAAGCACGGTTATAGTTGATGTAGAGAAGATGATAAAAAATAATGCATAAAACATACATAAAATTAACTAATAACACAATACACATACTACCATTGCATTTGACACAAACACATCTATACTAATATTATAAAGAGGAAAATGTTGTATTTTTGTATGTATGTCATGAATTAACTTAAAAACTACTGAACCGATTTTAAAAATTCTTTCCCCATTACAATGCTACATTATCCCTGAGAAACATAGGCTATTTTTGTTACTAGAATATATAAGGCGTCTTTGCTAAAACTTGAGTAATGTGATTCAAAGTTTCAAAAATTGTTTTCATTGCATACACCTATTGATAATAGGTTAAAAAAATGTCCAGGAGTAGTGCTCGAATGGTTACATTATAGTCTGCGCGAACGAAGTCGCGTCGATTCTGCTAGTATTTAATAAATCAAATAAAAAAGTCAATGTCTTAGCCTACGGACTCACGGAGCGGTTTACACCCGCGGCCGCCGCGGTTGCGGGCCCGTAGCTTCTGTGCGAAACTCACGGGACCGGTTATTTACGCGGTTGCGATTATCGACCGCAAACATGGCGGGCGCAAACCGCCGTGGCTGCGGCTGACCGCGGCCCGCGTGGTTCTACAGGTTGCCCGCCGGTGCAGCGGGCGCTGCAAACAATCGCGCGCATTGCGGGCGAAAAACGCGTCGTGAGTATTGCTTTAATTTTTTACATTTATATCTGCATCCTACAGAAGTTGCGGGCTCGCAACCGCGGCGGCTGCAGGTGACAATCGCTCCGTGAGTACTTAGCGTTACTGTGAGAACACATAATGTCAAAACTGACGGATGTCTTTGTCAATACACCCGCTTTTGCTTTTAAATGCAGCTGAGTTAATAAAACTTCTTTTTACTTTTAACTATTGTATTTAAAATAACTGAAAATACGAATTGAATTTAAGAAATATTCGTGCTACTTCAGACAATATACAATAATATGTAGTTATATATAATAATAATAGAAAAGTTAACCTTTTAAAAAAATGAATAATTGTCTACGCTATCGTATTGGGTGTTACCTGTAGTGATAGACGTAAGTCTGTAAAAATAAATAAATAAATAAATAAATAAATAAATAATTAAATAAATAAATAAATAAATAAATGAATGAATGAATGAATAAATAAATAAATAAATAAATAAATATAAAAATATCAAATTTTTACCGTTGCGACGGTTGACTAGAAGCCAATAATTATATAAGTGCCAGCGGACTTGGATATGAGTAATCGTAGTCCTTAGGAGTGGCTATGAAATGAAATGAAATGAAATGTCTTTATTTTGTATAGGCCTGCGGGGGCACTTACAAATTGTCAGTTACATTTTTTTTTCTTACACTACCACCGGATCGGAATACGACATCAACTGAGAAGATCCGCCAAGAAACTCAGCAGGTTTGTCTTTTTTTCTTATTTATATTCATTTTCGTAATATTATTACAATCATGTTTTTTACATGGTAATGAAAGTGCATCTATGATCAGATTCAGGTAGAATTCTTGTTCTGTAAAAAGTGGGTTATAGATGTACATAGCAAACGAACATGTAATCCGTCTTATTGTAAGTTAATCACGGACATCTGTACGGAACTTCACATAGAACATTGGTTCTATCTGACGTCAATCATACTAAAAATCGCCTCATATAACGCACGCAAGAACTACTTCACACTAGAAATCGGTATAATGGTGTAAATGTTCTATCACTTTTTTTGTTTTACCTTGTGGAAACCTTCAAAAAGGTACCCTGCGCCGTGGGAGCGACGCAGGATTATGTGTGATTTTTACCGCACTAAAACCTCCCGGTGGCCGTCCTCAGACAAACGGACTCCGGAATCCCCAAAGGAACGCACACGGAGTCCTCTGAATGTTTCCCCATCGGGCTCTTCCCAGGTGAGTGACTGGGCCCACCACTAAGTTGGTTTTATTTAATAATAATAATAATAATAATGGTTTATTGCCTCAAAATGCATTACAAATGAAAAGTAACAATTAATGTAGATTAGCTAAATAGCATTGTTGAGAGCAAAAGGAAGTGACTCAGCGAATGCAGAACCAGGATCTAGGTCCTGAGCTGCGCTGATTTTCAGTCACCCCAATTTCCCTGAGATGTTAAGCGGGAATTGTTGGTCAAGGGTCCCCTCCTGCTGCTACTCATTTTAAATGTTACCAAAAGGAAAAATAAAAAAATAATAAAAATCTTTCATACTAAACTAAGGCAAAGAACAATAAAACTATGTGAAAAAATAAAACATAAAAAAAAACATGCGTGCGTACAAAGTACACATGTCAGAAGTGAAACTTCTTTGGCGAACTAATTTATAAATCTTGTTTATATTTATACAAATCTAAAACTTTAAATTTCCAAGATTAAGAGGAAGGGAAAAAGGCGTGATACGACGTTCGCTCTGTCTCACTTTTTCTCTCAATCTTTCTCACTCGCTTGCTCCCTACTCTCACTCCACGGCTAGTTGCTCATGCTACGTTCGCCCTGTCTTACTCTCTCTCAATCGGTCTCGATCACTCTCTCTCTCTTTTCCGACACTTCCGTTGCATACCGGCGTGACGATTCATCTGTAAAAATTTTACCCTCATGCGCCTAAAGAAGTTTCACTTCAATAAAATTTGTAGACAGCTTAAGTTAATATAGTAACAAGTTTTACATCACTCCACCTGGTTTATTTTTAGGACTATCTATGAGTGACTTTTAACATTCAAGTTATGTAATTCTGATAACTTTAGCGTAAATATTTTGAAGTTGGGAATAAATTATCCGTAATTATGTTGTAGAAGTTAAATTCAGCTTTAAGACCACCGAAAAAACTTTGAGAAACTTATATCTGACAATTCTTCGTAATATTTTCAGATAAGTTCATAGTTCACTTTGGCTTCGGGATTATTATCCGAGAAGACCTATTTTCTAAATATTTAAGTGCTAAGTGATAGAACGTGTTGTCCCTGTAGTTCCGGGACCAGAATAGGGCTACGGTATACCCTGCATGTCGGAAGAGGCGACTAAAAGGTGCTTCTGGGGTAAAAGGCGGCTAGAGTGGGAGCTCGAACCGTCCAACAAGCAACCCCGAGAAGGACGGCGGTATGTGTGGCTGCATCTCGCCGTAAGCACCGAATGATGAAGGGGGATGGTACACGTCCCCCAAGAGATGAGCCCGTGAGGGGCACTGCGCTAGGGGCCACCGGTTCGTTCCGTTGGAGTTTCCGAGTCCCCTACTACAAGCGCTGAGGAAGGCCACCGAGGAGGTTTTAGTGGGTAAAAATCCCACATAACCCTGAGTCTCTCCCAAGGACTCGGTGTACCTTTTGAAGGTTTCCTCCCGGTAACAAAAAAAAAAAAAAGAGTGGGAGCTCGAACCGTTTAGCCAAGTGACCCCGGGTAGGACGGCAGCATTTGTGGTCGCATGCCGCCGTGAAGAACATAAGGTGCGGTGAGCGTATTCGCTCACAAGGGCAGAGGACAAAAAGGGCATCGCGTTTGGCGGACTCCAGTTGTGTTTCGTTAGATATCCCGGAGTTCTCCACGCAGCGGTCAAGACGGGCTCCATTTTAGTGCGGTAAAAATCGCACAAAACCCTTGGTCGCTCCCACGGCGTCGGGTACATTTTGAAGAAAAAAGGCCTCTTTTGCTCTTAGATCACACGCAACTTGAAAACATTTTTAAATCACTTTCAGGCAGTAAAGATTACTAACTTAACTTTAATGTTATTTGTACTACCTCACACTCACGATAAGCTTACAATTTTAGATCGGCACTAATAAAACGGATCAAGGTAAAAAAATGCCAATATCAACACACTCGTAACATAAGTTAAAGCCATTCAATAAACCAAACATTAAAAGCAGCGATGAAAAGCGAAAATGAAATAACAAACAAGAATAAAATATTTACACAGATACTATGAAAAGCTTTATACGGTATCCATATTCAATTCAGTTGTACAAACAGACGCACAAATGATCCCATATGCACAATACCGTCGGATAATAGATTTGAATTTATTCGATAAACAAAGAAACACTCAATTTTTTATCTGTTTGCGTTCGTATCGGGCTTTCAGCTCAACAGGGCTTTTTTACATCGGAAACGTGTTCGTACATAACTAAGTTTCATTTCAAGATATCTACCCTTTTACGAATTATTGTACAATATTTTCACATGCCACACCATACATTACCCGCATGAGTCTACAAACACTCGGTTCAATGTTAGAAAAACCAGCAATGTACAGCGACTGTAGCGATGCTATCAACACGAGTGTTGCATTGAGGTCGTCCATATAAACAGCTCATTACTCTGTTCCCGACAATCAAACAAGCAAACACGCACGGAGCGTGTTCAGGCGGCCGGAGTAAGCCAATTATGTCAGCTTATGATGTACGTCACACTGACAGAGAGGCTTAATTCACGTGATTAATATCATTTGGCTACTGCGAGCGAAAGTAGCAGTGATTGCCTGTTGGAACTCGACTCAAATGAGCGTCCAAGGTTCCAATCCCAGGCTATACATTTAAATTTGGTGAATTAAAAATTATTTATCACTGCTTTACGATGAAGGAAATATCGTGAGAAAACCTACGCACCTGAGAGTTATTTAAACAGTTTGAAGGTGGTAGAACCAGTGTAGTTCGACCGGGGAAGTACCACCGCCACACCTATTTCTAGCGTGAAGCATTTCTTGCGTTTCGATATAAGGGTGTAGTTGCCGGCACACTTTCACATGAGTCGACCATCATAGTCCTCGGGAGTAGCAACGCATCTGTGATTAACTTCAGATGGAACCCATGTTCTGTATGAAGTTGATTACAGGCAGCCATGGGCGGCAGTGGCCACTTACCATCAGGTGGACTGCATGCTCGTTTGCAACTTCAGTCAGATAAAAAAAAAACTTCTAACATGTTCTTTATGATACGAATATAGAGATGACATCGTTACTCCTATTTCTAACGTAAAACAGTTCTTGCTTTGAGTGGAAGGGTGTGGTCGCCAGCCCACTGATTAATGAGGCGGAAGTGCAGTCCTCATAAGTTTGACGACCCGCGTGGCGGAGCGGTTACCATACCGGTCTGACGCGCAATGGGTCCCGGGTTCGATTCCCGACCAGACAGGTATCTGAATGAGTTTAGATTCATGTTCTGGGTCTGGGTGTTTGTGTATTCGTCTTGTGTGTGTCCATGGTACCCACGACACAGGAGAAAATCCTAGAGTGGGGCTATGAGTGCAAAAAGCGTATTTTTTTAAAGTAACAACGCATATTTAATCGCCTGCAAGTAGAACCTCTCTTAAGTAGCTCACTGATGTCCATGAGCACTAACCATTTACCATCAGGTGGACTTCATGCTTGTTTGCTATTAAACATAACGTATTTTGTCAGTTTATTCAGAATCAGTATGCGATGTTTATAATTAATAAAATTGAATTTATACTTAATGGATTTGAAATTAATCGTTATTATGATATTAAATTGGAGAAGGTATGATCGTTATGCAGATTTACCAACAAAACAAACTTCAGCTGAATACCAAACAATAAAACACGAATGAATAATCGTTTAAAAATAACTTTCCACAAAAATAATGCCAGCGAACAGTCAACGTTTGTCCACAATTTTACAAAGATAATCCCACAAATATCTAGACAAATAAATTACTACCCGTGTATCCTGTGCGACAATAGAGGGGTGCTAATACAAGGGTGCTCGAAACCGCCCCTGAGATCACTGTCCCGAGAGAAAATGTAAATTAATATACGCTTACACAGTTAAAATCAGATAAATTTATTATTTATTACTTATTTGCGGATTTACGGTTTGTGTTAAATATGAGTAATTTATAGTTATTAATATAAATAAGAAAAAAAGACAAACCCGCTGAGTTTCTTGCCGGATCTTCTCAGTTGAGGTCGTATTCCGATCCGGTGGTAGTGTAAGAAAAAAAAATGTAACTGACAATTTGTAAGTGCCCCGCAGACCTATACAAAATAAAGACATTTCATTTCATTTCATTTCATTTCATTTCATTTCATTTCATTTCATTTCATTTCATTTCATTTCATTTCATTTCATTTCATTTCATTTCATTTCATTTCATTTCATTTCATTTCATTATTGATTTACTATTAGAGCAGTGATAGCCTAATGGTTGAAACTTGCCCTCTCGATCGGGAGGTCTGTGGTTCAAACCCAGGCACGCACCATTGATTTAAGTGCGTATTACAAATTAAATATCACTGCTTTTCGGTGAAGGAAAACATCGTGAGGAAATCTAAACACCCGAAAGTTCTTTTAAAAAAAAAGATCTCGGAGGTGTGAAAAGTCCACTAATTCGCACTTGGCCAGTGCGGTGGACAATGGCCTAAAACTCTCATTCTGAGAGAAGACCCGTGCCCAGCAGTGGGACAGTAATGGGTTGTACCCATTTACTATTGTGCGTAGTTTTGGTTGCATTTTATTATAATTAAAATATGGTTGTCACATAAAAGTTACTAAAATTTCTTTTCATAACCATATTTATATCATAAACAAAAATGTCCCTCTGTGTCTCTACCCTTTTCTCTGATTGTAGGCATCATATTAAAAAATACATATCTTACGTCACTATGCAAACTAAGTCAATTCCAATGATATGTCGTATGTTGCAATATAGTTTATCTGAATATGTCGCCTCTATGTCATCAGGTGTGGGTTTAACAATGGAAATTAATAATGAAATGAAATGAAATGTCTTTATTTTGTATAGGCCTGCGGGGGCACTTACAAGTTGTCAGTTACATTTTTTTTCTTATACTACCACCGGATCGGAATACGAAATGAAATGAAATGAAATGTCTTTATTTTGCATAGGCCTTCGGGGGCGCTTACAAATTGTCAGTTACATTTATATATTTTTTTTTTACACTACCACCGGATTGGAATACGACCTCAACTGAGAAGATCCGGCAAGAAACTCAGCGGGTTTGTCTTCTTTCTTATTTATATCCATTTTTTTTAATATAATTACAATCATGTTTACAATAAAATAAACAGTTCTATAGCGCGTACCAAGAAATGGACATACAAACAAACATAAATACATACGCTCAAAAAAACATTATCTCTAACTGACATTCGGTTAATAAACATTCCAAACCTTATTCAAGCCACTTTACAGCTGATTGACCAGAGTTGAGAATACAGTGACACGATGCCTTAACTAAACAAGGTCTTAGTATTTAGATTAGGTTCATATAAATAAGAACTATGTAAAGCGCACGATTTAAATAAAAATGTCAAACCTCACTCAAGAGACTGTACAACTATGTATATTAAAATTCCTTAAAGCCAAGTACTCTTTATAAAATATAAACTAGAACAAAATTGAAGTTACATAACTAGACGTAAAATAACTGAAATTATTTAATAATAAGCTTATTAATGATAAATTTACGAATGTATAAAATGAGATACTTATTTATGTACATTTTATATAAATATTCATATTTTCGCCATTAAAATAAGTAAGCCACCGAAACGAAATAGAAAATGGAAACATAATGTTTATTAAGATGGCAGAATAGGCTGTTAACTTCGCATTTTAAGTCCTTCGTTACATAAAAACCGGGTAAGTGAGAGTCTAATTCGCGCGCTAAGGGTTCCGTACTATCGTCTTCTTTATAAAAATGATTGTTTGTCTGTATGTTCTCTATTCATTTGATCAAGTGATGATCGTTAGCAAAGTTGTTGTTCATGAGCTCACGAAGGCTTTTATGATGGCGTAGCAACGCGCAGGGTACAGCTAGTTATCTATAAAATAAGACAAAAAATCATGTTTGTTAAAATGAAATGAAATGACATGTCTTTATTTTGTTTAGGCCTACGGGGCACTTACAAATTGTCAGTTCCAGTTTTTTCATACACTACCACCGGATCGGAATACGACCTCAACTGAGAAGATCCGGCAAGAAACTCAGCGGGTTTGTCTTTTTTCTTATTTATATCCATTTTTTTGTCATCATGTTTTTTACATGGTAATGAAAGTTAGCTCCAGTATCTTGCCTTACAATTCAGTAAAAGAGAGTCCTGTTTGGCAGGTGTTGTAAGGCAGGCCCCCTTAAACTTCTATTTTATTATGTTTCTAGTAAATATCATGAACATGGGTTCTATTCAGATAGAACCCATGTTCAGTTGATTTCAGAATCAATCACAGATGCGTTGCCACTCCCAAGGACTACGATTGTCGCCGAAATAGGTGTGGTACCCAGAAGGTACCCTCGAACGCCTATTTTTAGCGTGAAGGCGTTCTTGCGTTTCGGTGGAAAGGTATGGTTGCCGGCACACTTTCATTTGAGGAGACCATCTGAATTAAAAATTATTAAATGAAAGAAATAAGTAACTCTAAACCTTTTCAATAGTTATTAGATTTTTAAGTTATGTTACATTTTTAAACGCAGGTGATACCGCGCGGCAGCTATAACAAAACGCGCGAAGCGCTCTCCATTGCTTACCTACACAATTAATATGGATTAAAATTATTTCTGACTCACTGCTTTAGTCATAATCTTACTTACCTATTATTTTCATAATCATAATCATAATCATTTCATTTCATAATCATTTTTAACTACGTTCTTGTTGAAAAACACACAGTTTTTATCCTTTTATACGAAGATACTAATTTCAATGCCTATCTTAACATCGATTTTGTGTTAATTACATAAACACCATCGGTCATCACTTAAAATATCTGATCACGTCATATTTTATATATTTTTATAATAGGTTGCTGTTTATATGTTAAAATACTTAATTCTTCTCAGAATTACTCCTTAATACTTCTCAGAATGAGAGAAGGCCCGTGCCAAAGCACTGACCAAGTCCGAATTGATGGACTTCACACACCTTCGAGAACTTTCTTTTTAAAGAACTCTCGGGTTCGTAGGTTTCCTCACGATGTTCTCCTTCACCGAAAAGCAATGATAATAAATTAATAATACGCACATAATTTCAGAAGAAATTGTGGTGCGTGCCTGGGGTTGAACCTCGGACTTCCCGATCAAGAGGGCGAGTTTCAGCCATTAAGCTATCACTGCTCAGATGAACCTGGGTTAATTGCATGGGTGGCAATGGCCACTTACCATCAGATTGCACCGTTTACCACTACCATATTATATAAGAGCAAAGGTCATATAATCTGCAGTTATCTGTCATCGTGGTCACTAATAATTAATTTAATAATTAATTTAATATTGACGCTACATTTGTACAGTATAACCACTAGTTATTAACTAATTAGCAAAGTGAATGCACTAGTGGCGAGCATCGAATAGCTAAATGTTATGTTATTTGCAGTAAAATGAGAACGGTCTGGATTACATAAACAATTGTGGATTTTCGGACAAAGGGTTAGGCCCTATTTGTACTTTTGGGTATATAGTACTATTGGGTTGTTAGTGTTTATTTATTACTCTACTAATAGAATTTTTGAAGTGAAACTTCTTTATCGGGGTTGGAAAAAAAATTAGTGTAACATTTTTTCGTTACGCGCCATCTTTTTCTGTTACGCGCCATCTTTTTTTTTCCATTACGCGCCATCTTTTTCTTATCCCTACCACGCGTGATATTAGATAGATTATTATAGACTAGATTATTTATTAATTTAACTTTATTTAACCAATTTCTGTAAAGTTGCATATAGTAAATTATTTTTTGAAAAATAGCGTCATAAAGAAGTTTCACTTCTTACGAGTGTACGCTAGTACACGCACACATTTTTTTTTATTAATTTGATTATGACAAAATATTAAACAATTAAAACTAAATTAAATTTCATAATTATATGTATACAAAAAATAACAACTTAAATTGAAAAATAAACAAATTGCCGAATTAAATACAAAAATCTGCATCCAAATTACTGTCCCTAGGATGAGTTACCAGGATGCAACATTAGTTGAATAGCAAGACTGATTCCTCGACCGAGGTATGTGCCATATTACTTAGCTATGATTTTACTTATAATATAATAATAATATAAACTTTATTTCAGATGAGGTCCATAGGTGTGTTAGTATTACAAATAATCTTATATCTAATGTTAGTATACAGCATTATAAAAACAATAATACAAACAAAATATTAACTTTCGCCTTCTGAAAACGACTGCCCGCCGCTAGACAGTGTGCAGCCGCATCCAGTGGCGCAGTATTGGCGAGTCCCAGCGGTCTGCCAACGCACTCAGGATGCCATTCGAGCTGGCTCGCAACCTTTGCAGCAGGGACGCGCACCTCTTACGGAGTATGGCATGAAACCCGTCCACGCCTCTCTCCGCAAGCTCTTATTTAGCTATTATTTATTGCTTTACTATACTGAAGTAATAAAGGTAGTATGTGTCCTAAGTATGAATTTATTACGTTACGAACAATCATTGTTACCGTTTTGTCCAAGGCAATGTACATTGAACACTATGATGTGATATATATTCTATTGACTATCTGTAATTTGAGACCCACATTGATATCGTTAAATACTAAAATTCTCCTACCCTTTTTTATATATTTAAGTGTCATAATTAAAAACTTAGTCTTTATTATTGCGATATTAGATAATTCTAATTAATATTAAAACCATAACACCGTAGAACAAGTCTGATATAAATGCTTAGAAACAGACTTCTTTGCACAATCGGGTACAAAAAACTTTAGACTAAACCTAACGATACACGTGACTGATTAAAATAGACCTTTATCAGCTACCGTATTAATATCATAAATCCAGATCGGACGCCATCACGCCTCTCCGGAATCCAATTACTAATCAGCTAATTTATTTGTCCACGGGATTGTCACTGCTGACTAGGATTTGGGAATTCCCCACAATTTAAAAGTCCCGGGATATGAGATAGCCAACAATCAAAGTCACAGGAATGCCCGGGATTTCGAGACTTGTGCAATTTTTTTGTTTTTTTTTTCTTATAAAAAAAAACACGACTGTAGAGAAAGCCAGATAAGTCATAAATATGCTTGGATAACATTCTTGTTTGCACAGATGAATAAAAAAAATTATAAATTTAGATTACCTAGAGAGATTCATAAAGCAGAATAAAACAGACTTACATCAGCTATCGTATTAATATCATAAATCCGTCAGATCGGACGCCATCACGCCTCTCCCGAATCCAATTACTAATCAGCTAATTTATTTGTCCACGGGATTGTCACTCGCGCGATGTAGTTAGCTCTGTGTCTGCGGACTGTTTGCCTTTTATATATTCAGTAGTTTGTTACTTTGTCGTAACAAAGTACTAAAGGGCTGGTTTTTGGGTATATGTTGTATTTGTCTATGGCATCACTTAACATATATTATGCTCATAACCTCATACTAGGTTTTATGTTGTTTTGTGGGTGCTATAGGTACAAAAGAAACACATTATGATGTGATGGATACATTTTTGGAATGGCCAATTAATCACACTTCATACTAATATTATGAAGGCGAAATTTTGTGAGTGTGTATGATTGTTACTTGTTCACGTCTAAACGTCTGGAGCGATTTCCATAAAATTTGGTAGGGAGTTAGCTGACACTCTGGAATAACATATAGGCTACTTTCCACTGTGGTAAAATATCTTATTCCCACGGGACAATCCCTACATATTTTTTTTTTAGACGGGCGAAGCTGCGAGGTTCAGCTAGTTACCTATAATTTAATACTCACATTGATATTTTTTCAACATTTTTTTACATTTTTAAGCGTCGTGTTTAAAATAAATATCTACATATCCCCTATATGTAGTACATCCAACAGTGTTCTTATCAAAATCATAAGACTTTAGAGCAAGTCAAAAAATTGTATAAAATTATGGTTGACAAACATTTTTTTATACAGACAATTAAGTACTTTTAACTTTAAATAACTATACCAAACGAAACACTAAACGGAATAAAACAGACCTGCATCGACTACCGTATTGATATCATAAATCCAGTCAGATCGGACGCCATCACGCCTCTCCCAAATACAATTACTAATCAGCTAATTCATTTGTCCACGGGATTGTCACTGGCGCGATGTAGTTAGCTCTGTGACTGCGGACTGTTTTCCTTTTATATATTCAGTAGTTTGTTACTTTGTCGTACTGAGCTCGTTTTGTGGTTTTTGGGCTGGTTTTTGGGTATATGTTTTATTTGTCTATGGCATCCCTTAACAAATATTATGCTCATAACCTCATACTAGGTTTTATGTTGTTTTGTGGGTGCTATAGGTTCAAAAGAAACACATTATGATGTGATGAATACATTTTTGGAATGGCCAATTAATCATATTTCATACTTACTAATATTATAAAGACGAAAGTTTGTGAGTGTGTATGTTTGTTACTTCTTCACGTCTAAACGACTGGAGCGATTTTCATAAAATTTGGTAGGGAGTTAGCTAATACTCTCGATAAACATATTCCCGTGGTACAATCCATACATATTTTTTTTTAACGTGGGCGAAGCTGCGAGGTGCAGCTAGTTACCAATAATTTAATACCTACATTGATATTTTTCCTACCATTTTTACATTTTTAAGCGTCGTGCTTTAAATATATATCTACTTTAAACCTATATCTAATACATCTAACTTCAAAAATCATAAGACTTTAGAGCAAGTCAAAAAAATAGACAAAATTATGCTTGACAAACATATTTTTTTACACAGACAAATTATTACTTTAAACTTTAAATAACTAGATCTGTCCACCAATTCGCACTTGGCCAGCGCGGTGGACTATGGCCTAAACTCTCTCATTCTGAGAGAAGACCCGTGCCCAGCAGTGGGACAATAATGGGTTGACGAGAACTAGATCTAACGAAACATATAACGGAATAAAACAGAACTGCATCAACTACCGTATTGATATCATAAATCCGTCAGATCGGACGCCATCACGCCTCTCCCAAATACAATTACTAATCAGCTAATTCATTTGTCCACGGGATTGTCACTGACGCGATGTAGTTAGCTCTGTGACTGCGGACTGTTTGCCTTTTATATATTCAGTAGTTTGTTACTTTCTCGTGCTGGGCTCGTTTTGTGGTTTTTGGGCTGGTGTTTGGGTGTATGTTGTATTTATCTATGGCAACATAAAACATATTTAGGTTGATACACTCATACTACGTTTTAATGCTGTGTTGTGGATGCTATAGGTACAAAAGAAACACATTATGATGTGATGGATACATTTTTCGAATGGCCAATTAATCACACTTCATACTTCATACTAATATTATGAAGGCGAAAGTTTGTGAGTGTGTATGATTGTTACTTGTTCACGTCTAAACGGCTTTAGCAATTTTCATAAAATTTGGCAGGGAGTTAGCTGATACTCTGGAATAACATATAGGCTACTCTCCACTATGGTAAAATATTTTATTCCCACGGGACAATCGATACATCGATTTTTTTTAACGCGGGCGAAGCTACAGGGTTCAGCTATTTACCTACAATTTAATACCCACTTTTATATTATTCCCACCATTTTTTACATTTTTAAGCGTCGTGCTTAAAATATATACCTACATTACCACTATATGTGTACCATCTTACGGTATTCATATCAAAATCATAAGACTTAAGAGCAAGTCAAAATTTTTTACAAAAGTATGATTGACAAACATATTTTTTAACAGACAAATAAGTACTTTTAACTTGAAATAACTAGACCTAACGATACACTTAACGGAATAAAACAGACCTGTATCAACCATATTGATATCATAAATCTGTCAGATCGGACGCCATCACGCCTCTCCCAAATACAATTACTAATCAGCTAATTCATTTGTCCACGGGATTGTCACTGGCGCGATGTAGTTAGCTCTGTGACTGCGGGACTGTTTTCCTTTTATATATTCAGTAGTTTGTTACTTTGTCGTACTGGGCTCGTTTTGCGGTTTTTGGGTTGGTGTTTGGGTATATATAACCCGTGTGGCAGAGTTACCGTACCTGTCTGACGCGTAATAGGTCCGGTCTTCGATTCCCGGCCAGACAGGTATCAGAATGATGAGTTTATTCATGTTCTGGGTCTGGATGTTTGTATATCCGTCTTGTGTGTATTGTATGTAGTAGTACCCATGACAAAGGTGAAAATCCTAATGTGGGGCTATGAGTGTGGAAAGCGTAGGAAGCCCGTATATGTTTTGTTTGTCTATGGCACCGACACTCATAACATATTTTATATTCATAGAATCATACAACAACACGCTTTCTACACTCATAGCCCCACAGTAGGATTTTCTCCTGTGTCGTGGGTACCATGGACACACACAAGACGAATACACTAACACCCAGACCCAGGACAGGTATCTAAACTCATCATTCAGATACCTGTCTGGCCGGGAATCAAATCCGGGACCCATTGCGCGTCAGACCAGTATGATAACCGCTGCGCCACGCGGGTCGTCAAACAGACAAAGAACAAACGCTAAATTTTAAAGGTTGTAGTATCTTTTGGATCCTGATGGTACCACCACATTGATATAGTCAATAGCAACAGTTATCAGCACTGCGCTGGGTTCTCAGACAGATAAATGACTATTATATATAAACATAATAAATCAGCACGTCCGTCAGTTATATAATAAGACAAATATCGCCATTGACCCAATGACCTTCCATTTGGACTTGGAGAGAAATCAACTCTGAATGCGTCAGCGATAAATACTAGATAGCAAAGTCCCTGGCGTTGCTTGCTTGGTTTTATTGTTTCGTAGTTTGCAATGTACAGAAAACACATGCAATAAAAAAAACATGAGTTCAACAATCTTATCGCCTTATTAATATTATAAATGCAAAAGTTTGTGAGTATGTTTGTGTGTTTTTTACTCTTTAACGCAAAAACTATGGATTATTGAAATTCGGCACACAGATAGTGCATGATCTACATTAATTTTTATAAGATTTAAGCAAACGAGCTTGCAGCCCACCTGATAGTAAGTGGTCACTGCCGCCCATCGACATCTTCTTGTAAAACATGGGTTTTACCGGAAGTCATTCACAAATGCGTTACTACTCCTGAGCACTAAGGTATAAAAGTGTGGCGACAACCATACCCTACCATCGAAACGCAAGAACTGCTTTACGATAGAAATAAGTGTGGCATTGATAACTGCTCGGTCGAATTACACTGGTTCTACCAAATGGTGACGTGAGCAAAGCAGCGAGAACAGCCTAGTCTAAATTAGAAATGACCTATCGCTCTCAATACAATCTAAAAGTTTTTGAATTATCCCAATCCCTATTTAGTCATCAAATTATAGCTTTAATCTTTCACATTTTGAGACCTAGACCTAGACCCAGCTGCAAAACATCAAAGGATTGCGATAAATATTAATGTTATTTTGGTAACACATAATTTGAAGATATTTCTGAACATACAAACACAATTTCAATATATTAATATTCTATGTGAATCGGTACCCGTGTGGGAGATGGGTCACAGTTGCCAAAGTACACAGACGTAATAATCGAATCGACTCTTAACTAGATAACTTATACCAAGTATAGCTAGCTCGAAAATCACGATCAATAGGTCGATAAACATTTTTTTTATAATTTAGATAGATATGTTATCAGGTGTACCACACCTATTTCTAGCTTGATGCATTTCTTGCGTTTCGATAAAAAAGGTGTGGTTGCCGGCTTACTTTTTATTTGAGGCGACCATCTCAATCCTCGGGGGTAGCAACGCATCTGTGATTTTTGCAGTCTGGTATTTTGTTTTTATAATAATTTGATGCTTTCAGAGCTAATCACGATTTACTCCGTATGTACCAGTATGGTGTCTAAACTTATTAGTCTCCAGCCCGATTCAATCACCTTGGTGTATGAGCTAATCAGCATGTAAGTGATTAACTAAGCACTCTGCAGTAAGTATAACATTGTCAGAAAAAGAAAACAAAATATAGACAGTAAGCAATCTTGTGTTGATCTTAAAAAATGCAATTTTACACTAGAACCAAGAAAAAATATTCACATTACCTGGTCTACTATCTATCTCTACTATCTTATTATGTAAATATTGAATTTTAAACATATATATTATAATACTATTATATGTAATCTATGAAACCGTTCTAATATATTATTGTAATTGATTTTATGTACTTAACTTTAATTATTATCTTTGGTATTAGGAGTCAATTTAGATATTTCGTTTATAAAATATATCTATCAATCGGATTAGTATTAACTTTAACACCTCAGCAATCCACTAATGTAAGTCATAGATATTGGATTCGTATCAAGTTTTCAAGGCTCTCACTTTTATGTAGCCAAGGGTCACGTATTTCAAGGTTTCAGATTCACAAATATGACTCATATTTCGATATTTATACTGACACCGCAGGGACAACAACGGTTGTGTCATAAACTTTAGGTGAATTCAAATAGTTGTATGATAATTTGGTGGTTTGGCAAAGGGAGATCTCCCGCCAGGCTGGGTGATCAAATCTTGTTCATTGTTAAAATTTTACATAATTAATGGATATTATAAGTAATCCATATATGTATAGGTACTAACACATTAGACTGAATCTACTAAGGAATTAGGCTGTACTGTTAGTGAAGTTGACTAAATAAATAAATTGTTCTTGTATAGCTCGGAGGACTCCGATTGTGTTCACTTGGAGATCCCGGAGTCCTCCACGTAGCACTGAGGATGGCCATCGGGGAGGTTTTGTTGCGGTAAAAATTCCACATAACCGTGAGTCGCTCCCACGGCGTCGGATACCTTTTTAAGGTTTCCCCCTCGAAAACAAAAAAAGGTAGCAAAGCATCAGTGGCAAATTTCAGGTAAGACTGATTTTAATTGGGCTTGATTACTGACGTCCATGAGCAGCAGTGTCCACTTACCATCAGATGGACTACAGCTACAGCTCGTTGACTTCTTTAATTTAATCGTAAAAACAAGTTCTATCTTAGTCCTTGAGCGAGGAAGCGCACGTAATTTCGTTCAGGTAATCTATTTGGCATTGGTCACTGATATCTGAGAGAGTGATTACTTAGCGATAAGTGGATGGGATCTCTGTTTGCTATTTCTATTTCTTATATAGTACATGTGAAGTTACGTAATGATCCGTATACATCGTGAACGATAGTAGTATACATCATGATTTTTATAAACTTGAAATAGCAATCCAAAATACTTGCCATCTGATTGTAAGTGGTTTTTACCACCAGTAGTAAATGTTTTTTCAGGTGGTAGAGCCATGGACACAAGACGAATACACAAACACCCAGAACATGAATTTTAACTCATCATTCAGATACCTGTTTGGCCGGGATTTGAACCCGGGCCCCATTGCGCGTCAGACCGGTATGGTAAACGTTCCGCCACGCGGGTCGTCAAATGTTCGTCAAATATTCGCAGCATATATTCTGAAGCAATTCTTGCGTTTCATTTGAAGGGTGTGGTTGCCGACTCACTTTTATAAGAAGCGACTATCTTAGTTCTCTTGAGTAGTAACGCATCTGTGATTGACTTCAGATAGAAACCATGCTACTTCAGTCTCATATAATATATATTACCAATCAATGTATGACAGCAAATATAAATTTCTTTCAATAATATAGAGATACTCATTGGACATTAAAATACGGTAAATCAAATACATTGCTGACAATTGATAAATCTTGCTAGCTTTTGTTATTTTAAAATCAACTATCTACCATAAATTGCACTTGAATGAAATATAAAATGATTCAAAAATATTATTGTATGCGACGTAATTTTATGTAAATCGCGGATTCTTTCACTGAAAGGTAGCGCATTCTTCGAAACGGAGGCGCTAGATAACGAGCCTTTGACTTGCATTCTTGATTTAATGTCGAGAATAAATTTAAAAGAAAATTAAATAAACCACCATACATTTTTTTCCTGTAATGTTTTTGCTACGTTGAAACGTTCTATTAAATTACTATCCAGTATAATCCAAAGACTAAGTAGTTTTATTTAACTTTATCTTCTACTTTTACAATGAAGTCTGCTTCCGACGATCGACTGAACGATTAAAATACTTTTTACTTTTTGTTGTTTTAGTGATTACAGACATTATTCCTATATTTTACGCGCATATTTTTACTAAGTTTTTAGAGATCAAGTTGATTTTTCTAATATAATTTACATGAATAAAATCTTTATAGTTTCAGTAAATTATTCATTCTGTCGAACAAAGTTAGTGTATAGATAAGTCGTTTAATATTAAAATGAACTTGGCGCTGCAAATTTTATTAAACAACTCGTTTAATATAACGGAAATTCAGAGCGTTGTACAATTTCTTATATTCAAATACGGTCTTTATTGCTTTGGAAGAAGGGCGACAGTGGCGTGATATAAGTCACGTTCCGTCGAAGCAGGAAGCCTACAAAATTCCGTATGTAAACGCATCTGCATACACAAGGCTGGAACTTTATTAAACGAAATAATGTAGTGAATACGCGGACTCGTTCCGGCATAATGAGCAATCTCGTAGCGCGCTACGCTGTAGCGCTACGCCGGCCGCTACGCCGGAGCGCCAGTCGCGACGGACGCCGCGCCGCGAGCGCCCGCTACGCGCAACATGTTCCTTTCGTAGCAATTATTACAATTAAATTGAATCCGATGTTACGTGTTTCGCATTATAATTACTGTTACGCGACGCGAAATTAAATTCGTGTTGAATTTGTTCTGTGAACTGAATTAGTGAAGATTCATAGTTTTAGAGTGTTGTTCCATGTTGGTAATTTTTTAAAGGGAAACCTTTGCGTCGAGTTAATTAGAAGTGTTAAATTAAATGATCGAGATGAAAAGGATTTACCACCTCATCTTCCGCCTGCTATTTCTCCTCGACGGTAAGTCTTTTAATTCAATCTTAAGATATAATGAGAGGAAATTTTTAATTTAAACTTTCCCGCAGTATTTTTTCAGTGTTCGCAAGATCCTGCTTATTTAATTAGAGAGTTCACCGAGAATGATGTCCCAATTAACTTCGTAAAAAGGTGTAAAGTTAGGACTAAATAATAGGGTAGAAGGCATTACGAAACTTTTAACTGAATTATTCGAACTCCCGATTAATTTATGAGTAGATTTCGATTTTTATGCAAAATAGCGCCTTATATTATCTAATGCGGGCCGATATGGTTTTTTTATTGTAAAAGTCACTCATTACATTCAAAATTTTCATTAATCTATTATTTTATTCAAGTATTATATAAGATAGGAAGGAGGATTAATAGACAGTAAAGACATTAATAAAAGTGCTATATGCATAAACTTTATTTCATTTTTAATTGCGACTTACTCATATGTTTTTATTATAGTTTTTAGGCGGTAGCTTAACAATATTAAATCGTCAACAAGATGAATATTTTTTATTTCACGTTAACTTATTTTAATATTATAAGCCAATGTCATCAAAACAGTAAATACTTAATAAAGATTCACACAATTGATTTGGTACAATTTTATAAAATTTTAACTTACTCATCATTTTTATTATATAGTTTTTAGGCGGTAGTTTAACAATATGAAATCGTTAACAAGTTGAATATTTTTGTTACGTTGACTTATTTCAATATTATAAGCAAACGTTAACAAACAAGAAATACTTCATATAGATTCACACAATTGATATGGTACAATCATATAATTTTCAGAGTTCAATTATTTGGTGTTGATATTGATATCAAACCCGAAATTGGGTATCGGGTAACAAAACACGGGCTATTTATTTTGCTGATGGCACAAATGATCCGGGGATAATTTATTACGTTTTAATTTCCTCCCGAAGCCGCGGGCAACGCTTGCGTTCCTATTTCTACTGCTCATCCACTTCCTATGTTTGACTGAGCCATAAAACAATATTAATACAAGGAAACCCTTTGTAAAAACTATAGAATATCCTTTTTGATTGCTTTGGTTTTTCTGTGAAGTTTCAAAAGGCTGGTACTTATTAAAATATTAGATTTATGTTTCTTAATTTCTTGGTAAGTATTTTCTAAAAGTGACTAAATCTAAAATGTAATATATATCGTCGTAAATTGTATAATCCCGATTTTTTTACTAAATACGCTATTCTTTAAGAATATATTATTATTGCGTAAATAATCTATGGATACAATAACCTGTACGATATTTTATTTAATGATATAACTTCATGTCGCATATTCTGTAGTTAGTGAGTTTTTCTGTCACCCGATGATGATACAAAACAAAAAGTTGTGTGATGTTTACGGAAACAAAAAAAATATTACTGGCTTATAATTACTGTGTGAATTTAACAAAGTAAAAAATTGATAAAATAATACATTTATATTTAGGAAAGAATTATATCTTTATTTATTTAAATCCATGGACCGAAAATTCCAAAAATAATAATAAATATCAACTTGAAATGTGACTCTTAGTAAAAACAGGCTTTTGTGAAATATGTTATAAAATATTCATATTCTAATTTCCTAAATTTTTTATCTAAATTTGATAAAATTGGAAAGTGCCCTAAATGACATGCAATTTATCTCTTTAAATTTTCGCGCGGAAACACTATCCGCAACATTTTTTTACTGGTGATATATAGAGATATTTTCTATTGATGGTGATATACTTATTTATTAGTGAATAGTGTAAGCAAACAATATAGTATATACAAATCAACTGTCAAACTTTTTGTACTAAGAGACGTCATATTGACATCAAAATGATGTTTAGCATGATTCATAAATTAGAAAAAGGTATTTTTTGCTTAATTATTAAAAAAAAAAACGATTTTTTTATTTTTTATAAATTTTATTTCTACCAATGTGCGCAACACCCCATGGTACCTCTTAATAATTAAACCTCTCATAATGCAACATAACTATATACCTAAAACAAACTTTGTCATAATTTACTGCTCAGATACCGCTGAACCGTGCAAAAACCAATCTTCCCATCCGACTCACGATACGAACTTGTGTTAAAATGTTCATTTTGTTATGACAGCCCATTTATGTCAGCACAATGCGACCAGACGCGGCCGCCTGTCGCCCTTCGTGACAGCATGTTTCTGTTTCACTGCATAGTACACTGTATGAACATGTCACATGTCATAGTACATAAACATGTCCGAGGTAAAAGTGATGAGTTTTGGCACTTGAACTGTGATAAGTTTTCGATCTAGGGTTGGGACATTGAAGTAATGTCTGTTGGATGATACAAAAGAAAAAATATTAATTGGCGACCCGCGTGGCGGAGCGGTTACCATACATGCCTGACGCCTTGGTCCGGGTTCGATTCCCGGCCAGACAGGTATTTGAATTAGTTTAGATTCATGTTCTGGGTCTGGTTGTTTGTGTATTCGTCTTGTGTGTGTCCATGGGACCCACGACACGAAGAAAATCCTAGTGTGGGGCTATGAGTGTAGAAAGCGTGTTGTTTTTTAAATTAGTCAAGTAAAATGTCTTGAGGAAATATTTAATTAAAAAGATATATGTGAATTTATTTATTGTTGATTAGTGCCTTTTAAGAATTTTATGACCTTCTTGGTCACGTGGTGAATTGATACGCATATTTACTAGCTCATATAAATGACTAATTAAGATATTTTCCTGGTGCTGATTTTTAGCGTACTTATGATCAAGGACGGACTATGACAGGGGGAATTGTAGAGTCGAAAATATCCTGAAAGTTTTCAAAGTCGTCTCGGCAGTCACTCGGCTTATAGACACTCGGATTGAGATAGACAAATATAAACCAAAGTTTACTTTAAAGCTGGTCTTTACTAGGCCTATATGTATACTCGGGACTCTGTGTGACGATTGATTGGTTAATCGTTGTTTATATGTATATACGATCTCTGAATGTAACACATTTAGGGATAAGTAAGACATTTCAAATGTAAGCAACGAGAGCACAATGGTTGAAACTTGCCCTTTTGATCGGGAGGTCCAAGGTTCAAACTCAGGCACGTACCACTGATTTTCATAAAATTATGTGCGTATTAGAAATAAATAATCACTGCTTTTCGGCGAACGAAAACATCGTGAGGAAAACTACACACTGAGAATTCTTAAAAAAAAGTTCTCGGAGGTTTGTGAAGTCCACCAATTCGCACTTGATCAGCGCGGTGGACTATGGCCTAAAACTCTCATTCTGAGAAAAGACCTGTGCCCAGCAGTGCGACAATAATGGGTTGGCAAGATAGAAAAAGACATGTCAGATAATTATTTATACCTTTAAACTAAATGTACAATCATAATATACGGCCTTACTATAACTAAATTATTATAATTGCATAAGTTGATAAAAAATGCTATGCAATAGCTTTACCGTGGCAGTCCCCGAGTGGTCCCTTTCTTATAGGTAACGCTACGGAACCCTTTGTGCGCGAGTTAGACTCGTACCCGGTTTTTGTTATGTACAAATGACGACCACCATTTTTATCTACTAGATTAGTATAGGGCAAACCATACGATTATCAATTTAATCGTAATTACAGTTAAATTGCGTCCAATTTAATTGTAATACGTGAAGTTTGTCCAATTGTCCATCACCTTGACGTGACGCGCAGTTTCTGTTTCAACAAAGGCTTGTCTTGAGTTTAAATGACAATAGATTTCGAAGGTACAAGTTGTAACCTCGAAGAGTTGAGATACTTGAGGCCAGCTGAGCTTGGATTCTTGGAATGACGTCTGGATTAATGATTAGAGGCGTAGTCCATTGAAATGTTACTATTTAAGGACCGAATATTTAATACTAGAGGACGCAATTTTATTTTGGCACATGTGTGGTCAATATATATTTGGGGGGTCAATAGAAGTTTAACCTTAAGTTTGTGGGGTTGCCACGCCACAAAAAGGGGTGAAAACACTCTTTTCGCGATATCTCGGAATTGTAGCAAATTGTTTTGTCTAAAGCAAAAAAGCAAAAAAGTAAGAATTTTTTTATATTTTATTTTTTGCTCTAAAATTTTTTATACATTATACAAAAAAAATACCTCAGACCAATCTTGTAGATGATCTTTTGAGCACAACTTTCCGCTATGTTTTTTTAAATTTCATACATTTAAATCGCTGCTACAGTGCTCCAAAGTTTACCGGGTTTGTCAATGCTCATGAGAATTCGTTCGAAACGAAATGTTTAACTTATTTTAGTTTTTTTAATTGTAAATATATTCTTACATTTTTTTTGTTAAATTAAGCTGTGTGTAATTTGAATCACCAATAAACCAAAAGCTTTAATTAAAAAACAGAAGTTTTACAATCCATATAATGAAATAACATTTACTCTTTCTTTCCTTAAATAATATTATAACTGTCAGTTATAATATTCATAAGTGGGTACTTATGAATATTAGTTATAATATTCATAATATTCATACATAAATGTAGGTCTGCAAATGAAAATATTTTATTTCTCGTATCTATCTGTCTATCGTTTTACTAGTTATTCAGTTATCTTTGTGCTTGTATTTTATTTATATGTAATATATTTTTAATTTATCTGAAGGTAATAGAGCCAGTGTAGTTCGACCGGGGAAGTACCACCGCCATATCTATTTCTAGCGTGACACATTTCTTGCGTTTCGATGGAAGGGTGTGGTTGCCAGACCTATGATTGTCTTGAGATAGAACCCGTGTTTTATATGAAATCGCTTACAGATATCTATGGGCGGCAGTGACAACTTACCATCAGGTGGACTGCCTGCTCGTTTGCTACTTCAATCAGATAATAAAATATACGTCTCTCTTAATCTTTAAAACGGAAAACAGCAGCACATAACACTGATTTATAAACAAAATAGCGTTCATTTACGTTTTTCAAAATTAAATTTCAATTTGGAACGCAATACAGCTCGGATTGCAGGCGCATACATCGGGTCGGTAATGCGAGAACGAGTGTCATGTTGGCACTAGAGGCGTTCCGGAGCCTCTCAGGGGCGGGACGTGCTCGGAATACGTAGCTTATACGATCATGATTGAAACTAGCACAGTTGTATGCTTTTAGTTTGATTTTGCACATGTTTTATGTAAACTGATTTTATGGGAGTTTTGTTATTTTTAAATGTTTTAATAAATGGCAAAAAGATTGACAATGACGCAATTTACCTAAAATCTTTTTTTTGTTACTTTATGATTATACGTTGCTCATTAATAAGCTAGTTGTAAGGACTTAGAAATAAATAAAAACAAAGTCATTAGAATTTTTCAATGCAGGTACAACATAGTTCATATATAACTCTTCTTACTTTTTGAAAATTCATATATTAAATAGAACTATGATATAAGCAGTTTCAATTTAATATTTATCAATTCATAAACTAGTTATAAACAGCTCTAAATTTTTAATAGAAGTAACAACTCTTTATATAAGTCTTGTACTCTTCGTTTTTCAAGAGAAAAACAAAAAAGTCTACAACATATTAACATGTATTCCTTATGAGATGATCATCGTAGTGGCAAAGCAATAATCTTTCAATAATACCTCTGTTCTTTATGTAATTGAGTTCAAATGTCTATATACAGCAATGACCACATACTATCAGATGAACTGCATGGTGGTAAAACCAATGTAGTTCGACCGGGGAGGTACTACAGCCACACCTATTTCTAGCGTGAAGCAGTTCTTGCGTTTCGTCCTCGGGACTAGCAACGCATCTGTGATTGACTTCAGATGGACTCCATGTTCTGTATGTAGTTACTTACAGATGTCCATAGGCGGCAGTGACCATCAGGTAGACTGCATGCTCGTTTGCAATTTCAGTCAGATAAAAAAAAATGTTCCATATCAGATCAGATGAGCTTCATTTCATTTAACAAAAAGTTCAAAACAAAAAATACTTTGTTTTTAAAAAGTGTCAGCTAATCCCATCAGCAAAACCTGTGAAACTGCGGGCCAGACAACGCAACTTAATTACGCGGCAACTCTATGAAACGGACTGACGCGTCCGTTCCTTTTTTTGGAGCAAGTGCCCGGACTCGCTAAATAACAGAATGTAGGAAAGTGGGTTAAAATATTCGCGCGTTCGGTACAATGTTTATTTTTCTAAGCGTACGGCTATTTCTAAGTTGGTGTTTAGTTAGTTATGGAACTGTAGTAACATGCATTTTTAAGCTATTTAGCATAGCTTTTATCCGGGCTTTGAGCGCGCCGACATAATCAGGAAATTCCATAACGAAAAAACCTAACACTCCCACTCCGCCTATATCAAAGAAAAAAATACTGCATGAATAAATAAATAATGATAGCATAAGTTGATAAAAAATACTATGCAATAGTTTTATCGCGGCAGTCGCCGAGTGCCGCACGTTTTTTTTAATATTGGATTGTAATAAGTATATTTTTATATTTATTTTATTTATAGGATGGAGATAACAAACAAGCATACATCTCACCTGATAATGTGTGGTAATTACTGCCCATGGGCATCTATAACCAACACAACTACACAGATCAATGATTTTACCTGTAGTTAATCTCTTACGACAAAGTTATTCTCTCAGCCAATCTCTGTCTTTGGACTTCGAAGCGCCCGGCAGGCCAACATCCCTATCAAATTGTTCTTCGTCAACTTCGTATAAATCTCTTTGCTTCGTCCTTCCTAAAATGAAATGCCAAGGAGACTTGTAGTCTTGTGTTTACCGACAAGTACCACCTGGAACATTCCAAGGCACAGAGTAAATATGCTCCTTCTAGGCAAGCATGATACATCTTTGGAATCATGATCGCTTATCATCAGAATTCTGAATATTGGGATCATCCAATTTCTACAACCCTGCCCTGCCTTTGCAGTGAGGGATTGAGCCCTTACTCCAAATGCGTCTGAATTAACCAGTTCATGTATGTATAAAGATTTTTTTAAGTTACCAGACGCGTATAAAATTTTAACATTAAATATTTTCAAACGTAGAATTACAGAATGGCTTATGCAACACTGCTTTTATGACATTAATCAATATATAGACTAAGAATGACATGCATGTAATAATTAATTAAGATGTAATTTTATAATTTTATTCCAATTTTAATTACAATTTATTTAATATATATAATCTCACAATTGACATGATTGCACACCATTGTCATGGTAGAATGTACGATCTTTCTTACTGTAACCATCTTTGTACTACATTCTTGCAATAAATTAATTTTATTTAATTTCGTTTCGTTTCGTTTCATTTCGTTTCGTTTTGTTTCATTTCGTTTCATTTCGTTTCGTTTCGTTTCGTTTCATGTCGTTTCATTTCGTTTCATTTCGTTTCATTTCGTTTCATTTCGTTTCGTTTCGTTTCGTTTCATTTCGTTTCATTTCGTTTCATTTCGTTTCATTTCATTTCATTTCGTTTCATTTCATTTCATAACCCAGCTAAGTTATTATAAAGCAGAAATAAGTGTGACTGTGATACCTACGCTAGTCAAATGGTCACAAATCTTGTGACAAGTTCTTCTCGCAAATAGCAATTGGAACAGTGCATTTGGTTTTTCAATCTCCGTTTTCACACTATAAAATCTAATACACAAGTCACTAGATTGATTCAATTAGGTATTCTGTCTGTGGTTGAAACGCGCCACCGAACGAACTGAAATAAAACAAAAATAAAATGCGCCAAGGGTGAGTCGGGCTCACGAGCTACGGGCTCCGTATCATTAGTGATTGTTTTTTATGACTGAAGTAGCAAACGAGCGTGTAGTTCGCCTGATGGTAAGTGGTCACTGCCGCCCATGGACACCTGTAATCAACTTCATATAGAACATGGGTTCTATCTGAAGTCAATAACAGATGCGTTGCTACTCCCGAGGACTATGATGGTCGCCTCATGTGAAAGTATGCCGGCAACCACACCCTTCTATCGAAACGCAAAAAAATGCTTCACGCTAGATATAGATGTGGCGGTGGTACTTCCCCGATCGTACTACACTGTTCTACCACCTTAAAACAAAAAAACAGTTATTTTTGTAATATAAGTTCAGGATTACTGTCGTAAGTTACATATAGTATAGTCGTATTAATTATACTTAAAATTTTAACGTTTTTAACACTGCGTTTATCTTTATTAAAAGATAGGTAAAAATGTGGCTTTACTTTTTTCGGTTTTTGTTTTTCATATATTTACTAAGTTAAAAAAACAATTGCCACTAATAATATACTTTCAATGATACAAATAGGGTAGACAGACAGTTTTAGTCTTAGTACTCCTTTCACACGGAACCCTTAACTGTGAAAATTGAATGTACAATGTACATGTCCATGTGAACACGACAACTCACAAAAAACGAAACACCGATCGTTTTAAAAATTTAGAAATCGACCAGTAGCTCTTTTAAAATGATATATGGTCGAAAAAGAATATGATACGATACTGCAGAATATTAACTGTATATTCTTCTCTCCTCTTGGTGCCAACCCACACCACACCACCCACACCAATGGGACAATATCCCACTGGTGGTCACGGGTCTTCTCTCAGAATGAGAGAGTTTTATTTTTAGGCCATGGCCCACCACGCTGGCCAAGTGCGAATTGGTGGACTTCACACACCTCCGAGAACTTTTTTTGAAGTGAAACTTCTTTAGGCGCATGAGGGTAAAATTTTTACAGATGAAACGTCACGCCG
Source organism: Spicauda simplicius (assembly GCA_949699795.1). Lineage (NCBI taxonomy): Eukaryota > Metazoa > Arthropoda > Insecta > Lepidoptera > Hesperiidae > Spicauda > Spicauda simplicius. The sequence goes on along the minus strand of OX453081.1, from coordinate 14,467,652 downwards.
GTATGCAACGGAAGTGTCGGAAAAGAGAGAGAGAGAGTGATCGAGACCGATTGAGAGAGAGTAAGACAGGGCGAACGTAGCATGAGCAACTAGCCGTGGAGTGAGAGTAGGGAGCAAGCGAGTGAGAAAGATTGAGAGAAAAAGTGAGACAGAGCGAACGTCGTATCACGCCTTTTTCCCTTCCTCTTAATCTTGGAAATTTAAAGTTTTAGATTTGTATAAATATAAACAAGATTTGCATGTTTTTTTAAAGAACTCTCCGGTATGCAGGTTTTCGCACAGTGTTTTCTATCACCGAAAAGCAGTGATAAATAATTTCTAATACGCACGTATTTTGGATAAAGTCAGTGGTGCGTGCCTGGGTTAGAACCTCGGACCTCCCGATCGAGAGGGCAAATTTCAAACATTAGGCTATCACTGCTCTAGCGATAATTAATTTCTGCTCAGTGATAATTAATTTCTCTTCTCTTAGTATGAGATTACAACTCTTCATAATTATCATTGTACGTCTTTAATTATATATTGCAACGCACCTACTCAATATGGGTATCAAATTATATGGCATTAGTAGCATACAATAGACAACGCACGCTTTCGCTTTCTACACCAATAGCCCCACACTAGGATTTTCTCCTGAGTCGTGGGTACCATGGACACACACAAGAATCTAAGCTAATCATTCAGATACCTGTCTGGCCGGAAATCGAACCCGGAAACCACTGCGCGTCAGACCGGTGTGGTAACCGCTCTGCCACGCGGGTCAATTTTGCTACTTCTGATTCGCTTATCAATAATAACATTCTCTCACAATATAAAGAGCGAGGCACAATCAGTAACCCCATTAATTTAACGTTTTTATTGCCGGCCGGAGAGCTGTAAGACCTGGATCACGTCCTGCGAGTAAATTTACTAAAGTGACATCTGTACTGTTCAGTTCAGGTTTTTGTGATATTCTAGCTTAAATTTACCCTCGTTTAAGCCGATTGTATTCACTACTGACATTGTTTCACTACTGGGCATAGGTTTCCTTTTAGAATTAGAGGACTTTAGGTCGTAGTCAAAACGTCCCTGTAGCCTCGGGGTCAGAATAGGGCTACGGTATCCCCTGCCTGTCGTAAGAGGCGACTAAAAGGGGCGTCCGGGGTTGCAGACGGCTAGAGTGGGAGCTCGAACAGTTCGGTCAGGCAATCCCGGGAAGGACGGCGGTATGTGTGGTCGCATACCGTCGTAAAGACTAGACGGAGCGGTGGGCCCAGCCGCCCATCTGGGAGGAGCCCGATGGGGCAGCGCGCTCGGAGGATTCCGGTTGATGTCGTTTCGAGATCCCGGAGTCCTCCTTTTCAGCGCCGAGGACGACGACCGGGGGGTTTTAGTGCTGTAAAAATCCCACATAACCCTGCGTCGCTCCCACGGCGTCGGGTACCTTTGGAAGGTTTCCCCCTCGAAAACAAAAAAAAAAAAGGTCGTAGTCAAAAAGCGCCACGCAGGTCGTAAAAACACGAAGGAAATAAAGGACAAATGCTCGATGGTTGCCGTAAAATATTGAAGATAACAGATATCACCCATCCAAAATAGGTATCAAATGAAAGAGCATTAGGTCCTGGGACAACTAAATATTAGAAAATAAAATAATATTAAAAAATATTTTTTATAAAACAAAGTTTTATTTAATTAGACTGAAAAAAAAAATAAGATTTGTAGTAGTCAAACCCATCATTTTGTTTCATGGTTCAATTTCACTATCATATAAAAGCTTCTAGCGAGAATAGTTCACGAAACCACACAAACCACCCAGATTTGAATAAATCTATTGTGGACAATCTCCACCATTCAACGAAATGATGGGTTTGACTACTACAAATCTTATTTTTTTGTCAGTCCAATTAAATAAAAGCTTGTTTTAAAAATATTTTTTTATTATTTTATTTACATTTTTTTTTTTCAAAAATCGGTTAATTTACCGCTTTTGAGCCATTTGTGTCAATTCGGGTACCCTTTGAAAAAACACCCTCTATATTATTATAGCTTAATATAATTTCATTGCAGAAAAGACGACGTTTTCCCATTGTACTTTATTTTTACCACTTTACGGTGTAAAAAAAAAAAAAAAATATCTTAACATTAATTAAGCTAAGTAACAATAACAACAAACATGACATACAATTTGCTACTATAGTTGTAGAGATGATACTTTATATCTCAAAGACTTCTCCAACTCTGTCACCTTGTGCAGGTATTTTAAAAATCTTACGCGTAACTTGAGAATACGGACTCAAAGGAATAAATGCTAAGTATGTGCGACATATTTACGAAGGCTTTGAAGGCTTGCCGTAAGCAAACAGCGTGCGAGTTCAGAATCACGTGTAAGGATTAATTAAGTTTCGCCTGAGTTTGATTTTGCGCGTTGGTGCTTCGTTTATTTTATTCAGTTCTCACTTTATGAATTATAAAGTTGGAATGCAAAGCTTTGAAGTTCACTGTATCGTGTTTATTAAGCAAACTTCTTTGCATCTTTGCGTTTCTTTTAATTTTTATTCCAAAGTAAAATAAGATAGTACTTAAAATACTTAAGTAATTAGTCAAATTATTTTTTCATAACGTCTTAAAATTACTTTACGTAACTACGATAACCGAAAAAAGTCTAACTTCAACGTAATAAAAGTAAATACAAATTACGTAGATTATTAAAGAATATAAATTAAATCATGAAGCTCAACCACCATCAATTAGACATTAAAATATTCATATTTATCCTGGTACAGGTAAATATTTACTTAAAAGGATGCCTCAACTGTAGTTTCTAAAATGTAACGTAAAAATAAAATAACGCTACATTGTTCAGATAAGAAATAGGATTATGTTTACGAATTAAATCCATAGTCCAAAAAGACAGAGTCTACAAAAATGTTATTTAAAATGTTAGTTAAGTTGACTTAGCTCGACTTATATAAAAATCTCATTGAAATGAAATGAAATGTCTTTATTTTATATAGGCCTACGGAGACACTTACAAATTGTCAGTTACATTTTTTTCTTACACTACCACCGGATCGGAACACGACCTCAACTGAGAAGATCCGGCAAGAAACTCAGCGGGTTTGTCTTTTTTCTTATTTATATCCATTTTTTTTTATATAATTACAATCATGGTTTTTTACATGGTAATGAAAGTTAGCTGAAGAATCTTGCCTTACAGTTCAGTAAAAGAGAACCCGTTTGGCAAGATACACTTTGACATTTATTAAATATATTATTATGCATATTATTATTGCTCAGTCCCAAGCTGTTTTGTCTTCTATGTAATCAGAAATTTTATAATACGCTTTACGCCAGAGTTTAATCTTAATCAATGCTTTGAACTTATTCATTGACAAATTTATGATTTCAACAGGAAGTTTATTATAAAAGCGTTTACATTGACCCATAAAGGAATTATTATTTTTTTTACTTTCCTATGTTAATTTTCCTATGTTACATTACGCCTCGGTAATTGTTTATTGAAATAGTTATCATTGCAATTATGAGATTTGTTTTATATTTCAATACGAGAACAAGAAACATTGTTGTATTACTCAAAATTTTTAATTTGTAATTATTTACTTAATTTAAAGCGTTAATTTTGCGTCAAAGCAGTAATAAAAAAAATTATAATGCTTCCATCCATCCATCCAGCCATCCATCAGCCCTTTGATGTCCACTGCTGGACGTAGGACTCTCCTAAATGGCGCCACTCCAATCGGTCCTGTGCCCTCTGAATCCAACGGTTTCTCGCTGTCTTCTTCAGGGCATCGATCCACCTGGTAGGGGGGCGACCTGTACTCCTTTTGCCTAAACGTGGTCGCCAGAAATATTTATAATGAGTTACTAATAATAATAATAATATAATGAATATTTTAATGCTCATATATTTGTAATGATCTACTTGCTTTCATTTAATATTCATATTGTTATTATAAAAAAATCATTTCTTCCTCCACTTTTTTTTCTAATCGCAGGCGCCACATTTAAAAATTATATATAGCATATGTCACTCTCACAACTAACTCGTTTAAAAGGGTATGTCATATGTTACAGTCCATCAGGCTATTTGGGTTGTAGCGCGTGCCAAATCAATGGACATACGTACATTCGACATTTTAGTTCGACCGGGGAAGTACCACCGCTACACCTATTTCTAGCGTGAAGCAGTTCTTGCGTTTCGATGGAAGAGTTTGCTGCCGGCACACTTTCACATGAGGCGACCATCATTGTCCTCGGAAGTAGCAACGAATCTGTGATTGACTTCAGGTGGAACGCATTTTCTGTATGAAGTTGCTTACAGATGTCCATGGGCGGCATGACCACTTACCATCAGGTGGACTGCATGCACGTTTGCTACTTTAGTCAGATACAAAAAAGTACATTTGAAAAATGTCACCCGCCCTCTGACGCTGTCGGAAAATGCAACCCTTGCTTCCTAATTTTCCAACTAAAGGAATACGCGTCTGCTTTAATAAAACAACATTTTTGAAATAAAGTGGAAAGGGTCGGAATATTTCGACCGGGATTCTTGTTATTAGGGAAGCATTTAAAATTTTTCAACAGAAAAATTCCCAACTTTATTTTCGCGTTACAATTTTCCCGTTTGTTAATACGCTATATGAACTTGGAGAAATTATTTTTTGGGTCAAATATTCGACTATTTTGTGTTTTTAAAAGCGTGTTGACTACCGTGAAATTGATGCGGCTTGTTTAAACTATTTTCACGCTATAAATATAAGCCAAAGAATGCACTGACTGGAAGGACTTTTATTTATTTTTCCCGTAACGAAACAATACTGTCGTTTGCTGAAATTTCTTGTTTTGAATTTCACTATGGTCAGCGGCATTTATGATTTTTTGATTGGTGTATCACAGCAGGAACATGAAGTCTATCTGATGGTAAGTTAGTGCTGTTCGTAGACATCTGTAAACATCATATGAATATTTTTTTCTACATGAATGGACATCATATAGAAAAAACTATTCACACAGATGCGTTGCTACTTCCAAGGACCAAGATAGTCGCCTCAAATAAATATGAGCCGGCAACTACACCACTGCAATGCAAGAATTAGAATGAGGAAACAGAAATAGATGTGGTGGTGTAAATACCTCCACACCTATTTCTATTTCTAATATCGTACTATATACATTCTACCAACTAGCAATTTACCTAAATGTGTAAAAAGACATTTTAAAGTTATGTTACTACTTTTAAACGCAGGTCAAAGCTAGTTTAATAGGTGGTAGAACCAGTGTCGCCCCGGGAAGTACCACTGCTACTCTTATTCTATTGTCTGGTAGGACTTTGATTGATTTGTGGTAGGTAAGTGAAACAATGGGTAGCCATCGTCACATTTTGTTCACAATTATAGTAACAAATCTTGACCGTAGGTGAATTTTATCCCGCCCTGTAGTTCCGGGATCAGAATAGGAAATCATCCCAGGCATCCCCTGCCTGTCGTAAGAGGCGACTAAAAGGGGTTGCAGACGGCTAGAGTGGGAGCTCAAACCGTTTGGTCAGGCAATCCCGGGAAGGACGGCGGTATGTGTGGTCGCATACCGTCGTTAAAGACTAGACGGAGCGGTGGGCCGAGCCGCCCATCTGGGAGGAGCCCGATGGGGCAGCGCGCTCGGAGGATTCCGGTTGAAGTCGTTTCGAGATCCCGGAGTCCTCCTTTTCAGCGCCGAGGACGGCCACCGGGGGGGTTTTAGTGCAGTAAAAATCCCACATAACCCTGCGTCGCTCCCACGGCGTCGGGTATCTTTGGAAGGTTTCTCCCTCGAAAACAAAAAAAAAGGTGAATTTTATCAAAATACTCTCTTCTAACTTCACTCACACTTCCCACTTTCTTATTCCTGTTTTCCTTACCCTTTCAATGCATAGAGAAGAGATCTCTGCCTAGCGATAAGACCGCCTATTGCATACGACTTATCTGTATTGTATTGTACTGGAGCTAACTTTTGTTACCCATGTAAAAACAAGATGGCAAATAAAAATAAAAAAGGATATACAAAGAAAAAAGACAAACCCACTGAGTTTCTTGCCGGATCTTCTCAGTTGAGGTCGTGTTCCGATCCGGTGGTAGTGTAAAAAATATATATAAATGTAACTGACAATTTGTAAGCGCCCCCGAAGGCCTATGCAAAATAAAGACATTTCATTTCATTGTATGATTTTGTGCTGTTTGTCTGTTTCTAGTGTGCAATAAAGAGTATTCTATTCTATTCTACACTATTCTAGGAAAAGTCGTATTTAATAGATAATGTGGAAAAACGATCAGTGGTAAGGATTCTTTATAGAGCTCTCAGTTGGCAGAAGCGCAAGTGTAATTAAATTACTGAGTATTACAACTTACGGCGAATAAAATGGGAATGCAAATTAGTTCGGCGTTTAGTTGCACTATCCAATTCCTTTACAAGTAATTATTACTAGGAATTTATAATCAACTTTTTTATCAGATTGAAGTAGCAAACGAGCATGCAGTCCACCTAATGGTAAATGGTGACTGCCACTCTCGGACATCTGTAAGCAACTTTATACAGAACAAGGGTTATCTGAAGTCAATCACGGATGCGTTGCTGCTCCCGTGGACTAAGATGGTCGCCTCACATAAAAATGTGCCGGCAACCATCGAAACTCAAAAACTGCTCCACGTTAGAAATAGGTGTGGCGGTGGTACCTCCCCGCTCGAACTACACTGGTTCTACCTGGTTTAGTCCCGGGTTAGTTAAAATTAGGTCCCGGGAGTAGCAACGCATCTGTGATTGCCTTCAAATTGAACTCTTGTTTTATATGAAGTTGCTTACAGATGTCCATGGGACACCCTGACCACTTACCGTCCGTTGGACTGCAGGCTCGTTTGCTACTGCACTGTCATTAAAGAACTCAAGTCGAATGTAAGCTCTACGTTATATAACATTGATCAAGTCAGCTTGTTTTAATTCTCGCTGATTGGCCGATATTCGCCCATCTGCCCTCGCTCGTTCATAAGCGGGGTATTCATTTTGCGGATTGAGATTCATCACATACTCGCTTCAAATTCAATGTGTTTCAAATTAAAATAAAACAGTATTATATGATTATTAATGATTGTTTTAAGCTCATAAATAATTTTGAAGGTGGTAGAACCAGTGTAGTTTGGCCGGGGAAGTACCACCTTCACACCCATTTCTAGCGTGAAGCATTTCTTGCGTTTTGATGGCATGGTGTGGTTGCCGGCACACTTTTATATAAGGCGACCATCATAGTCCTCGGGAGTAGCAACGTATCTGTGATTGACTTCAGATAGAACCCATGTTCTGTATATAGTTGATTACAGATGTCCATGGGTGGCAGTGACCACTTCAGGTGGACTGCATGCTCGTTTGCTACTTCAGTCAGATAAAAAAAAACTAAACGCAAAAATGTGGATTAAGTTGAGATTTGAAAAAAAGACAAACGTGATTATTTCAAACTACCATTTTGAAATTATTGCATTTTCCATCCGCATCAACCCATTATTGTCCCACTGCTGGGCACGGGTCTTCTCCCAGAATGAGAGAGTTTAGGCCATAGTCCACCGCGCTGGCCAAGTGCGAATTGGTGGACACACACCTCCGAATTTTTTTTTTTTTTTTTTAAGAACTCTCGGGTGTGTTCCTCGCGATGTTTTCCGTTACCGAAAAGCAGTGATTATTAATTTCTAATACGCACATAAATCATTGGTGCGTGCCTGGGTTTGAACCTCGGACCTCCCGATCGAGAGGGCAAGTTTCAACCATTAGGCTATCACTGCATTTTCCATCACGACCTCAATATTGATGAAGCTATACATGCATACGGTACCTGTACAGTACCCTTGTACAATCAGTGCTAGTGAATGAATTTCAATCAAACTTACTAATTTGATAGACGAAGTTTCGCCCTGCTTGGCGTTTGAGCGGGTGGTTCAACTATTCTGCATACTCCATTAGAATATGATCTACATACGTTCAACCTTACACTTTGTTCGTGAAGTATTCAACTTAATTTGGGTTCTGTCAGTTTTAATTGAAATGAAATGAAATGAAATGTCTTTATTTTGTATAGGCCTGCGGGGGCACTAACAAATTGTCAGTTACATTTTTTTTCTTACACTACCACCGGATCGGAATAAGACCTCAACTGAGAAGATCCGGCAAGAAACTCAGGGGGTTTGTCTTTTTTTCTTATTTATAGTAATTTTTTTAATATTATTACAATCATGTTTTTTTTACATGGTAATGAAAGTTAGCTCCAGTATCTTGCCTTACAGTTCAGTAAAAAAGAGCCCTGTTTGGCAAGATACCCTACACTTTGACATTTATTAAATATATTATAGTAATGCATATTATTATAATATTATAATATTCCTTGGGTACAATCCATTATTGTTCCATTGCTGGGCACGGGCCTTCTTTCAAAATGAGAGAGTTTAGGACATAGTATACCGCGTTGGCCAAGTGTGGATGGACTTCACACACCTCCGAGAACTTTGTTTTTAAAAAACTCTCGGGTGTGTAGTTTTCCTCACGATGTTTTCCTTCACCGAAAAACAGTGATCATTAATTTCTAATACGTTCATACTTTTATAAAATCTGTGGTGTCTGGGTTTAAACCACGGACCTCCTGACCGAGAGAGGAAGTTTCAACCATTAGGCTATCACTACTCTTTAACATTTATTTATTAATATAGGAGGGGACCGTGGAAGTACCACCGTCACACCAAGAAAAAGGTGTGACGGTGGTACTTCACCCGGTCGAAATACACTGGTTGTACCACTTTTTGAAATACATATATATATATAGAGTACACTATATATTATATTTATTTAGAATATGACTTATCATTGTCTGTGTATGTGTATAAATCTTACAATTATTGTAAAACAAACAACATTTTTAATTAAAATAAATCTAATTATTATGATTACTGTACGAATAATAATATAAATAATTTACGTATATGTACTTCTGGGAGCATAATTTCCAGAGAGATACAAATCAATTCAATCATTCAATATATTTTATCATAACAATACACGAAATAAATTAAGTAGTTTTTCAATTGGTAAAGGATACAATAGGGCTGAGCCAGTCAATAGCTAAAAATAGGACAAAACAAATTGAAACAAAGAGAAAATGATGCTCGATTAATTTGTCCGATAGTTCATTAAAATGTACAGCAATTGTGTTCAGTGAATTTACTTAAATGTAGATGTTTTATTTGAATTTTACATTTACGTTTTACTTTCTATGCATTTTTTTCTTATTATTATTTATTTCATTAAATTGTATTAGGATTAATAAATATTTTTTATATAAACATGATAAAACGTACATAATAGGTACATTATTTATTATTAAAATTAAAGGTTTACGTTACTCAAAAAAGTGATCATGCTTTGATGAAATGATATGAGGACAATTACTTGTAGCATTAGAATTTAATAAAGGAAAGAAAATCCAAATTTTGTATATAAATATTGTGGACTCGAAACGAATATTTTTATAGGTTTTATTTTTCAGTTAAAGTTTTTGTCGAGTCTATATGACCTTCTGACGGAATTATTGATATAGATATTGATTAATTTTGTAAGGTATAAAATTAAGCCATGTATATGCTGACGTGTAAGAAAGCCTGATTCTCACTTGAATTTAACATAATCTTGTAAACGGCCTAAAACACTACACGTGTTTATTAGAGTTGTTGTAATGTATGTATGAATTTAATTAACAACTAAACTGACTCAATATTTTTAATATAACTTTTTTTTATCGATTGAAGTAGCAAACGAGCTTGTAATCCACCTGGTGGTAAGTGGCCACTGCCGCCCATAGACATCTATAATCAACTTCATACAGAACATAGGTTCCATCTGAAGTCAACCACAGATGCATTGCTACTCCCGAGGATTATGATGGTCGCCTCATGTGAAAGTGCGCCGGCAACCACACCCTTCTATCGAAACGCAAGAAGTGTGGCGGTGGTACTTCCCCAGTCGAATTACACTGGTTCTACCACCTGGATAACATACCTATATACCTTGTTATAATAACTTTATACAAAATACTTTTATATTAATTTTGTAAATACTTCACAACATAGAAAACAAGTTAAATATTAAAAGCTTACAAAATTCCTTTTACGCTTAACCCTGGCTCACGCAGGGCATTCCTCCAATAATTGTATCCCAGATTGATATTAAATTTTGCATTATTTGTATAAGCCAGCTTGTTAGCGTTCATTACGTGTTTGTGGGATACTCTCACCCGGAATCCCCCCTTCGTCACCCTCACCGCTCCTCACCCCGAGAGCACCGTCGAACTGTATTTAGTACTGGAAGCACGATAACAAGGCGGCCAATAAGTGCTCTTGGATTACATTTTTTGGGACTCTTTTGTTTTTGTACCAAAATATTTTTACTTTTGCTATTGTTTGTTGTGAGTCCCTTTCAGAGACGTAATATAGATTCTAAAACAATGATAGAGAGTTATATATATTTGGGAACGATGGATTGGATTGTCTAAATGTAATTCAAAGTAGTATTATGTGTGTAGTGTATGTATCTATTTAATAGATATAATTCATTGTCTCATAACTAGTTGTGAGGGTAGCTGTCAAATAGTCAGTCGACGTCAGTCGTAACGCCGAGGTAAAGGTACGTGCGCCCGTGCTATGAGCTAGTATAGAAGTGAGCCAGTGTTATTACATTACAAAACCACGGACATTACAATATGTTACATATCTATAAATTAATACGTGAAGCAAAAACTTGTGGTACATTTTTAATTAACTTGGCGCGGACGGAGGAGTATAAAATTTTGCACGGTTTTAGTTGACGTAGAGAAGAAGTACGGAATGTTAATATGTTTTCAAATAACGCATATAACAGACATAAAATCAACTAAAAACACATTACACACACTATCATGCATTTGCCACGAATACATAAACAATAAATGAAATAAAACATTCAACATATGAAAACACAGAACGTAAAAATGTCAGATGTCTTTATCAAAATACCCGTTATTGCTTTTTAATGCAGCTTTGTCTCCTAAAACTTTTTTTATCTTTCGGGTGTGTTAAAATAACCTGAATATTAATAAAAATTGAATTTAGGCCCTACTTTGGACAATATCAAGTTTAGTTTTTGAGTTGAATTACGGTCGAATTTCGACCGTTGCGACGCGTGGCTAGTTAAAATTAATATGAATTTGTATTAGACAATGTTATTCTTAAAATCATGCATTTGCATTCGTATGCTAAATAAATTTACGTAAACCGCATTTTCATCAAAAGGTTTTTAAAATAAGAGTGCTTACCATTTCCATTATTATTGAAAGAATAGAAACGCAAATGAAAACATCCTTATTTGGAATTGGTTATAGTTGTCTGTGCGTAGCCTTAAGCATTTACCTTCATTTGTAATGCAAGCTCGTTTTCCACTTCAATCTTGGGATCTAGTCGTTAGTATCCATAGACTTTCCAAAACCATATTCCAATATTCCAATATATCAAGTGTTTTTTTTTTAAATACAGTAATACCCCGAACTTACTCGGTGGGACTGACTGATAACCGCGTAAGTCGAATTCGCGTAAATTGGGGTACAAGAAATACGTAATAAAAAATGAAATGTAGCTGTCATACATAGTACATAGTCTGACTAGTCCGTACTCTTATTTAATAGGGTAGGAAAGTCAGGCTATGTAATCCATAATATAGAGTTTGTGTGACGCAGCTGGAAGTCAATAAAACAAATTGAGGAGATTTGAAAACCACGTAACTCCGAGTTCGCGTAAGTTGTGGTAGATTAAGTCGAGGTATTACGAGGTATTATGACAGAATTATTATTATAGGTGAGCAATGCAGCGCTACAGTTGAAACTCGACTTTTAATTAGGCTGATATTCGAAAACCAGGCACTATTTTTTTTTAAATGATGTGCGTGTTAAAAATTGATTATCGCTGATTTAAAAACTTGAGACCTTCACACAAAATAAATACTACCAATTCGCACTTGGCCTTTTTGACTAACACCTAAAACCCTCTAATTCTGAAAGAAAACTTATACCCAGTAGTGAAACAATAATGGGCTGAAACGAGGGTAAATTTAAGCTAAAATATCACAAAAACCTGAACTTAACAGTACAGATGTCACTTTAGTAAATTTACTCGCAGGACGTGATCCAGGTCTTACAGCTCTCCGGCCGGCAATAAAAACGTTAAATTAATGGGGCTACTGATTGTGCCTCGCTCTTTATATTGTGAGAGAATGTTATTATTGATAAGCGATTCAGAAGTAGCAAAATTGACCCACGTGGCAGAGCGGTTACTATACCGGTCTGACGCGCAATGGGTCCTGGGTGCGATTCCCAGCCAGAAAGGTAATTTTATACTATCTAGACTAAATAAAGGTATCTGAATGATGAGTTTAGATTCATGTTCTGGGTCTGGGTGTTTGTGTATTCATTTTGTATGTGCCCATAGTCGATACAGAAAAAAATCTTAGTGTTGGGCTATGAGTGAAGAAAGTGTGTAAGCGTGTGTAAATTTAGGAATTTACTTTATTCGGAATGGGATTTTCTGAGCGCGTAATCTACATAATAGTAAATGGAAACTGCCGCCCATGGACATCTGTGAGCAACTGCATACAGAACAAAGGTTCTACGTAAATTCAATCGCAGATGTGTTGCTATGCTCACGGACTTAGATGATCACCTCATAAAAGTAAGCCGGTTGATTGAAAATAAGTAACATAAGAAAAAATAATATAAATTGGCGCTCGTTCTGTTTAGTCGATCAACTTCAATTGGCTCCAATCATCTATAAAATAATATAATTTTAATGACAAACACCAAACAAGACAAACAAGACAAACCCGCTGAGTTTCTTGCCAGATTTTCAGCTGAGTCGTGTTCCGATCTGGTGGTAGTATAAAAAAAAATGTGTAAGTGACAATTTGTAAGTGCCCCTGAAGACCTGTACAAAATAAAGACATTTCATTTCATTTCAATGTAAACATTTATTTTAGTATTAATTTCTATTGTTAAACTTGTACGTTGTAGACAACATAGAGGCGAAATATCGCTGTTTAAATTGAATAACACATAACACAAAAAACTTATATTAAAAAGAAAGAAAATATTACATAATGTTTTTAACTTTTTATGATTAAAGTTTAATAATGCAATTATTATATGCTATATTGAATTTAAAATGCAACCAAGGGCACCAATTTATCAATTCCAGGCTTTTTTTAAGAAACTACATCTTTAATTGAAAATTGTAATTTGATTTATTTAACTAATATTAAAAGCAAAGCAGTGATAATCAGAGGGAGCTTTGACAGAACCTCCACCATTGTTGGTCTACTTAGCAAAGGAATTAAATCCAACTGCAAAATTTGAATCTAAAATCAAATCAGTACTGCGTGCTATAAAACCAGACCGGCACCACAAACAATCCTGCGTAGATTATTTCACCTCAAGATAATACCATTGAGTTTATTCGCTGAGCAAACGGAATAGTCGACAGGGCTGTCACAGCTCGTCAAGACGTCAAGTGCTCTCGTACTAAGAGCCCTTACCTCGAGGGCAGGCCACTGTTTGGCGAGCCCTCCAAGAATTCCTTCACCAAAACAGATTTCTACTGTTTGTATTAGACCCTTTTTATCCACGATCAAACTAAGTGTTTGTATTTAATTATCTTGATGTATTCGTGTTTGGATAAAGTGATTCAATACTGATGAATTGCTTCGTAAATGTTGAATGTGTTCGTTTATCTTTAACCCTTTTACGGCTAACGTTTGAACTCGTGTTATCAACTACCTACTGAAAGCATGGAGTATGATCTAAAATACTAACAATCATAATAAAACAAATAATTATATTTTACTCCTCTCATCTCCATCAAAGCCAAAATTCATCTGTACTCAACACTCAATCAAATAGAAAAAAGTTCCAAATCCAACCCAATTTAGATTCTTTTATTACGCATTAATTTTAATAGTTTTCCGACTACTGCTTTGCTGTAGGTACTATTTCTCTTTGAATTTTCTTTCCAATTACCTCCAAAACTTCAATATGTGGACCCTGTGGTGGATGCGGTGGATGCTGCGGGCCCTGCTGCCCATGCATCACTATCTACACGTGCTGCATGAAGATATGCAGCATCAGTTCATCAGTGCTGAATGCTCGCGTGTCATGTCTACAATGTCTATGCCGTTTTGTAAAAATATATCATAAATATATCATAATCAACATTCCACACTCAACAACAAGGTATTCCCGAGGTGCTACGACATGGGGTTCTTCAAGAAAGGTGTAAAAAGAGCTCTCCTCCAAAGCCGGCGATGCATTGGCGACTCCTCTGGTGTTGCAAATGTCCATAGGCGACGGTGACTGCTTTCCATCAGGTGGCCCGTCTGCCTTATCGTTAGGTCTTAATATAAAAAAAAACATATACATATATCCTTACAAAAAGCTGTCATATTATATACTTGTCATTGTGGGAAAGTTTATGCAAATAGATAAAGAAAATATCATAACAATACGGGTATCAAATGAAAGTTATCGAATACACCAACTTAAAATAATATAACAATATTATAACACCTTAAGTTACTATTGACTTCAAATATAAAATAAATAATAGTTTAAAAAAACTAAAAAACACGCTTTTTATAGAAAACTGAACTAAAAAATAGAAAATAAATTTAAATAAATTTAAATTAAGAAAATAGTGTTAAAAATTTCAATGAATATAAATTAATAATAGTGTGAATAAAAAAAAAATATTTTAAAAAAAGCGTGGGGTGCATGGTGTCAATGGTTATAGATATTTTATTGACAGATATGAGTAGAGTGATTATCATTTCCATAATATCTTAAAAAGCACCCCACGCTTTTTTTTAAATAAAATATTTTTTTTTATTCACACTATTATTAATTTATATTCATTAAAATTTTTAACACTATTTTCTTAATTTAAATTTATTTTCTATTTTCTACTTTTTAGTCAAATTAAAAAATGGAATAATTTTATCAAATTAGTGTATTGTCATCGGTCCTCAATAAATCTACAAAGTTTGAACGAAATCTGGCCGTTTAAAGTGGGTCAAAATCGCGCCCGAAGAAGTCGGTTACAAAGATACAGGTGAAGCTAATAAAAAGCTAATAATTAAATAAATGATAACATATAAAATCAAAAAATCACCTTAAAACAATTCTCTGAAACTGGAGGCAATCTTTATGTTCGCATGTCTTCATCTTTCATTCCTTCGACCTAATAATTTAACAATGTTAATTAATATATGATTTTAGACTAGTATTATCGCGGAATTGATACATTTTAATACTTAACGGGTACTCACGATATGCGGTTTTGAATTCTTATAGAATTCTTTTTGACACATTTTTTCCAAAAACCGCATATTGTGGGTGCCCGTTAAGTATTAAAATGTTAAATGATTACAAGTTTTCTGTATATTGGATGTGAGAACTATTTCATTTGGCCTCAAGCAGACATGTGTCCAGTGTTGCAACAAATCTGAGCAACAGAATGCATCTTACACCTTAAGCGTGAATTGTGGGGTCACACAAACCTCACGTCCGATACCTACAACTAATGATGTAACGAACATTTGCATTCGCGTTCGCATTCACGAGTATTCGCAAGTTTTTAGAAATTCGCATTAGCAAGAATTGTGTGAATGTTGAATTCTAGTGCTTCGCAAAAAAGGTCACCAAATCTATACAAATTTAATTCAAATTGCAGTTTATCGACCAAAAGAGGTTGCCAAATTTATGGCCTTCGGTACCCTACACCAAGAACTGAATAAAAACCATTTACTTTAGCTTAACGTGTCAATAGATAACACGTTAAGCTAAGCTAAACGTTTCAATTTAATTCAATAAACACGCTTTCTTTACTTTACAGTAGGATTTTCTCCTGTGTCGTGGGTACCATGGACATACAAAGACGAATACATAAACACCCAGATCCAGAACAAAAATCTAAACTTATTCAGATACCTGCTAGGCCGGAATCGAACCTGGAAGCCACTACGTGTCAGACCGTTATGGTAACCACACCTCCACGTGGATCGTTAAATGTTTATATGTATAGCCATTTCTTTGGCACGCTCTACACCTCAAACGATTTGATGGATTGATATATAAGATTGCAAACGACTTAATTTACAAAGTGATATAGGCTGATATTATTAATGGCGCGCGTAAATAGGAAAAAGGAGAAGACAAAGAAATCTTTTTTAATATCATTACATTATTGGTATCAAATGAAATGTAATAAATTATGATTAAAAAGCGTTAAATTTTTGGCGGCGGGAGATCTCCCGCCAGGCGAGGTGACCATGCCTGGGGAGCGGCCGTGCTCCGACAGTTGATGTTCGGAACTTGTATATATGCGGGGTATTGAGAAAACTTCGATTGCGTGTTTCAGACTAGTAGCACCATCTCTTGTTGAGTTGCGGGAGGTCGCCAAAATTAAATAAAATATTGTAAAAAAATACCTCACTTGAAATTTTAGTTCTAGCGATTGTGTTTTGTTTTACTTATAATTTAAGGTTCATCTGTAAGTTTATTCAATGAAACAGTAATGTTCCCCACAAGTCTTTCCACGTAATCCATTGTTAGCGGAGTCAGTGTTTTGATTCGAAGCCGTCTCGAGTCCCGGTTGTGTGAGAAAACACTCTCGTCTGTTTGTTTTGGTACAATAGCGTGTTCATTTGAATGTGGATGGAAATAAAATGGTTGCTCTCAAGTTCGTTTTGACATTTATTTATATATTATCTCGTTAACCTATTATTATCCCACTGCTGGGCTCAGGTCTTCTTTTAGAATGAGAGATATAGGCCATAGTTCACTCCCGGCCAGTTGCGATTTGGTGGACTTCACGCACCTTCGAGAATTTTCTTTAAAGAACTTTCGGGTGTGTAGGTTTCTTACGATGTTTTTTTTTCACCGAAAAGCAGTGGTAATTAATTTTAATAAGCACATCACTACATAGTATAAATCAAAATTCCTCGCTGTCTGTCCCTATGTATGCTTAGATCTTTAAAACTACGCTACAGAATTTAATGCAGTTTTTTTAATACATAGAGTGATTCAAGAGAAAGGTTTTAACGTATAAAACATGTATTATATAGTAGAGAAACACTGATAATTTTAGATTTCTGACTTTTAGGCGGAACGAAGTTCGTCGGGTCAACTGATATAGAATATATAAGCAACAGCAGATTGGTAGATCAATTATTTGAGCTTTTTAAATTTCTGGTACCAATTGAGATATTCTAGAATTGTATTTGTTTCGTATAAATTATAATTTAAACAAGTTTTTATACAATTTAGATGAATATATGTTAAAAAAAAAAACATTTTAAAACGACATAATAAAACATATCACTTCAATTTGTAAAATATTATTTTACAAATTGGAGTGATATGTTTTAAAGATCAATTGTACAATCAAATCCTTGCATACATACTGTCTATCAATCCTGGTTAAATTATTTAATTCTATACCATTAGTTTATTTAAATCTACTAGTCACCCGTAGCATCGTTCGAAATTCGACCTTAATAATTTCAAAATTCAAAAACTAAACTCTATATTGTCCAAAGTAGTACGAATATTTCTGAAATTCAAATAAAATGTAATAATTTTCAAGTTATTATGAACGCACCCGTTCAATATAAAAAGAGGTTTAATTAGCGAAGCCGCATTTAAAAGCAATAGCGGGTATTTTGACAAAGACAGAGACGTTTCTGGCGTTATGTGTTTTCATAGTAAGACATTTAATGTTATATTTCGTTTATTATTTGTGTTTTTGACAAATGCACGGTAATGTGTAATGTGTTTTTAGTTGATTTTATGTATGTTATATGCATTATTTGAAATAAATATTAACATTCCGCACACCTTTTCTACGTGTACTATATTTTTGCAAAATTTCATACTAATCCGTCCGCGGCATATTACTTAAAAATGCGTCACAAGTTTTTGATTTACGTATTAATACATAGATACTATTACTAAAAGGTTATTATGATTCCTTAAAAAACATGTATCTTGTCGTTCATCATTAAAAAATACATTGCATGTTACGACCAAAAACTAATACAATGTATGAGCGAAAACAGGAACAATCCTTGTTTTGAGGAAATATAATAAACTCCTAATAAAGATACGGTTTACAATTCTGTAAGCGGGTATCGAGTACAATGAGCAGCGCAGTCGGATGTGTACCGCGGAAGTGAGCTCCGGCTGTTTGTTTGCGATTTCCTACAGTTGCGATTTAAAACGTTTTGATACCTCAAAAAGTTGATTATGAAATTCTTCCGTTATTAAAACAAAGAGATATTTTGTTTCATTCATTTCATTACGTCTCATTTTATCTCATTACTTCATTGCACGTACTTTAAATTCATTACATTTCACTTCATTTCAATGCAATTGAGACCGGTATGGTGACTCCATTAATTGAAATGTCATAGATGTAAAGCTGACTCTTTACAATTTTGTAAGCGGGTATGGTCCACCAATTCGCACTTGGCCAGCGTGGTAGACTATGGCCTAAAACTCTCACATTCTGAGAGAACATAAAAACTTAAGACGCTTTCTACACTCATAGCCCCACAGTAGGATTTTCTCCTGTGTCGTGGATGCCATGGACACACACAAGACGAATACACAAACACCCAGACCCAGAATACGAATATAGACTCATCATTCAAACACCTGTCTGGCCGGGAATCGAACCCGGGATCCACTGCGTGTCAGACCGGTATGGTAACCGCTGCGCCACGCGGGTCGTCGTCAAGACTCGTGCCCAGCAGTGGGACAATAATGGGTTGTGGAGAGAAGCGGGTATGAAGTACAATGAGCGGCGCAGTCGGCGGATGTGTACCGCGGAAGTGAGCTCCGGTTGTTTGTTTGCGGTTTCCTACAGTTACGGTTTAAAATGTTTTGATACCTCAAAAAGTTGATCATGAAATTCTTCCGTTATTAAAACAAAAATTTCCAATTGCTTGAAAACGGTAGATTGCTTTTATTTTCGGTTGAGTGTGTTTGTAATAATTTGATTTAACGCTTTCTTGGATTTTCTTCTAAACTTAACATAAAAGTATTTTAATATATTATTTTAGTAGTCTCTTTGCATTGAATATCCATATTCTTTTTTTTATCTAACTGAAGTAGCAAACGAGCATGCAGTCCACCCGATGGTAAATGGTCACAGCCACCCATGGACGTCTGTAATCAACTACAAACAGAACATGGTTTCCATCTGAAGTCTATCACAGTTGCGTTGCAACTCCCGAAGACTATAATGGTCGCCTCATGTGAAAGTGTGCCGCCAACCACACCCTTCCATAGAAACGCAAGAATTGCTTCACGCTAGAAATAGGTGTGGTGGTGGTACTTCCCCGGTCGTACTTTACTGGTTCTACCACCTTCAAATTCTTACGAGATAATAATAAATGATTCCCTCCTTACCCCCTTTCACAGTCGATTTTATTGCTTTGTCAGATGTTAAAATCTATCAACCATGAGTTGTAGCATGCACCACAGAAATAGACATACACAACACATACATACACTCCATAAGCATGACCCTCCGGATGCAGTCAGGGCATAAAGCAATATCTAGTGAGGCCCTCAGGTCACAAGTCTGTAGGGCTATGTCTAACGGATTGAACCGTACTGTTTGCATAATTGTACTGTCAAAGGTTATTTGAGACGTATGTATATATCTCAGAGCCATAGGTCTTGGATCATCGTTTGGTTTGGTCATCGTTTTCGGCTATACGGATGAACGGAAACGTAAATATTTATTAAGCTATAGCTATATATCTATTATCGCGGGTTTTGAGCGCATGAATCAAGAAATTCCGTAACGAAAAACCTAACACTCCTACGCCTACCATGTAGCGCGGCCGAGCGTTCGCTTAACGTGTATGATATGGTTAGACAGTACGAAGCTCGGACGGATCGAGACGAGCTGCTCGGAAATCGGACGAATATGTAAGCAGCTGTTTATGAGAAAGTATGTAGTATCAAAGAAAAAAAAACTTGAATTAATATTTAAAAAAATACTGCATAAATAAATAAATAATTATAATTGCATAAGTTGATAAAAATGCCGAGTGCCGCACGTTTTTGGTTTTGAGAAAACGTATTAAGCTCGTACTAAGAGTACTGCTACACCAAGAAATACATATATAGTTTTAGCTATGCAAAATAGCGATATATTTATTTGGCACGCGCTACACATTAAACGGATTGACGGATTATAACATACTAGTTGAATCCCGCAGCTTCACCCACGTTAACGTGGGAATAAGATATTTTCCCACAGTACAAAGTAGCCTATATGTTAATCCAAAGTGTCAGCTAACTCCCTACCAAATTTTATGAAAATCGCTCCAGCCGTTTACACGTGAAGAAGTATGCACATTCACGAACTTTCGCCTTTATATTATTAGAATGAAGTACGGGAATAGCAACGCATCTGTGATTGACTTGAGATGGAACCCATGTTCTATACGAAGTTGCTTTCAGATGTCGCAGGGCGGCAGTAACCACTTACCATCAGGTGGACTGCATGCTCGTTTGCTACTTCAATTAATTCTTTGTTCAAGGTCAAGATTAATTCTTTGTTTTCGGCTGAGATAATTAATACAAAATGAGACAAACACTCTTTGACTCTTTCCCACTGCAAAAAATGTATATCCATCTATGGTTTTAGACCACCCGTGTGGTGGTGCCACTATACCGGTCTGATACGCACTGGCTCCCAGGTTCGATTTCCGGCCAGGCAGGTATCTGTATGATGAAATTAGATTTTTGTTGTGGATCCATGTATTTGTGTATCCGTCTTTGTTTGTCCAGGCACCCACGATACAGGAGAAAATCCTATTGTGGGGCTATGAGTGTAGAAAGTGTATTTATTATAATAAAAAAAGATAAACACCAATTTAGATAAATTATATACTAATAGATTAAGCTCTGAACTTTGTAATTAAGTAAAATGTTGGTATTTACTTAGTTTTTCTATGTTAATAATTATTTTATTTGGGATCATAACTCTGTCAGGACAATGAACTCCAATTTTACACTGTAACAAAAAGAAATTTATTTTGGGATAACAATTAAGTATTTCCACTTAATGTATATTGTTGTATGTACCAGCCGAGACGGTATTGTGCCTTCGAGGACTCCATGTATTGTGTTTGCCCTTTCGTTCGTAAAAAGAAAATTTATTGTATTTTGAGACAATAGTTAAACTTTGTATTCACTTTATTTTTGACTGGTTATTGAACTTAGTGTCTACAATCATACTAATATTATAAGGGCGAAAGTTTGTGAGTGTGTATGTTTGTTACTTCTTCACGTCTAAACAGCTGGAGCGATTTTCATTAAATTTGGTAGGGTGTTAGCTGACACTCTAGATTAACATATAGGCTACTTTTTACCATGGGATAATATCTTACTCCCACGCGACAATCGATACATCGATTTTTTAACGCGGGCGAAGCTGCGGGGTTCTACTAGCTTAGTAAAAAAAACTCTCTTGGCACTAACAAACTCTTCTGGTAACTTAAGTATTTAAGAAAATAAGTGAATTGGCCAAAAAAAATACACTAAATTATTTACACTAAATAAATTGTTCTAAAAACAAACAAAAAAAAAAGTCTGTAACGGTTAACTTTTCGATGGTTAAAACTAGCATTTAAGGCTACGTACTCAAGGCGCGGTTTTCACCCGCGGCCGCCGCGGTTGCGGGCCCGCAGCTTCTGTAGGATGCGGATATAAATGTAAAGCCGCGGGTGAAAACCGCTCCATGAGTACGTAGCCTAACAGTTCGCGTACTTTAGTAAGAAAATATATTGATAAACTACAAAAGAGGGAGATAAGCAGAAATTTTGAGTTCGTCAATTGTTAATATTCCGAGTCTTCCTACATATTAATAAAGAAA
The DNA here is from genome assembly GCA_949699795.1 of Spicauda simplicius. Classification (NCBI taxonomy): domain Eukaryota; kingdom Metazoa; phylum Arthropoda; class Insecta; order Lepidoptera; family Hesperiidae; genus Spicauda; species Spicauda simplicius. Next base: position 14,445,627 of record OX453081.1, on the reverse strand, counting down.
TATAAAAAAATGACATAATATTATATATTGCAAACTTGAAACTCGAGTAGGATTTTACTCGAGTGACTAGAAAACTCGAGTGAGGCATTAACATTGATCAAATGACTCGAGTCACAAAAATTCCATTTATTTCGCATCACTATTGTAGAATCGCGTAATAATTGCTAAACATGCATAAAACGTAACAAACAGATAACCTGATTCCTTTGGGAAATTAGTTAATAAAATAGAGTACCTACTGATTTTAATTAAAAAAATAAAGTTTAAAATTGTACCAAAAACCTCGCCGGAATTAGTAGAGCAATTATTTGTTAATTGATATTTCGATAAGAGCTTTTTAATTACTCGGGACTCTACGCAGCCTCCGGAGAACTCTACCGGAGTTTAATTCCCGTGAGTGGGGTGAGGAGGCTTCGCGGGTCATCTATCAGTGAGAGGGGATTATGGCGCTACATTTTTCTGCACAACGCCCCCATTTCTCATGTCCTCTTACCGCCGATCGACTCTATGTAGAGCGCTTGCTATCGCCTAAAAGGGGACTAATTGCTGCCGTCACGGATAGTGACAATCCACTTTCGTCGACTTTTTTGTGTATGTTGATGTATGGACGTATTTGTTTTCGCTTGTTTGTTGATGAATAACATCTTTGGATAATTTCATGCTGCTACCCAAATCCTGGATTTAATGGAGGTGTGGCGACGGTACTACCCTGGTAGCACTACTCGTATACTGGTTCTATCTGTAAAACATAGTGCCTAGATTAAAACATATAATACTCAATACCGTGGGAGACGACTGAAGCGGAAATGAGCTAGTTTAATTACGATAAGTGATCTTGAATCCTTACGTTTATATTTTTACTTTATTTCCGTTTTATTTTGATGTCCGCATAAAAAGCGAATTTAAACTAGAGGTGTTGATAAGCAACGATAAACGACCCGCGTGGCGGAGCGGTTACCATACCGGTCTGACACGCAATGGATCCCGGGTTCGATTCCCGGCCAGACAGATATCTGAATGATGAGTTTTGATTCATGTTTTGGGTCTGGGTGTTTGTGTATTCGTCTTGTGTGTCCATGGTATCCACAGCACAGGAGAAAATCCTAGTGTAGGGCTATGAGTGTAGAAAGCGTGTGATAAACTACTCTATCTATACAATCTTACACGTCCATACTTGTATTATAAATATAAAAATCAGTATTATAATACTTAACTGGTACTCACAATATAGAACAGTGATAGCGTAATGGTTGAAACTTGCCCTCTCAATCGGGAGGTCCGAGGTTCAAACCCAGGCACGCACCACTGATTTATGTGCGTATTATACATTAATTATCACTGCTTTTCGGTGAAGGAAAACATCGTGAGGAAACCTACACACCCGAGAGTTCTTTAAAAAAAAAGTTCTCGGAGGTGTGTGAAGTCCACCAATTCGCAGTTGGCCAGCGCGGTGGACTATGGCCTGAACTCTCTCATTCTGAGAGAAGACACGTGCCCAGCAGTGGGACAATAATGGGCTGACGACACTCACGATATGCGTTTTATGGTATGTCCTAAAATCATAAATATCAGTGTAACCTATCCCGATGTGCGAATATCTAAATCTTCGCACATTTCAGTTGAATCTGCGAATACCGGCGTCATAACCCATCCATCACGCTGTCCGCCCCCGATTTGTTCAGATAAAGTATGCTCTCACCCACTTAATCCTAATTATCACTTGTCAGCATTATAATTGTTATTTAGTAATTCAGATGATAGTGAAGTTATATCTTAATACAAGAACATAATACACGTATTGAAGTTTTTTTTTTTTTATATTTCTGAAGTAGCAAACGAGCATGTAGTCCACCTGATGGTAAGTGGTCACTACCGCCCATGGACATCTGTAATCAACTTCATACAGAACACACAGATCACAGATGCGTTGCTACTCCCGAGGACTATGATGGTCGCCCCATGTAAAAGTGTGCCGGCAGCCACACCCTTCTATCGAAACGCAAGAAATGCTTCACGCTAGAAATAGGTGTGGCGGTGGTACTTCCCCGGTCGAACTGCACTGGTTCTACCACCTTCAAAGTTTCATAACCCATGTTAAAACAAGATGGTAGAAAAAAGATAAATCCGCAAATTCTTGACGGAACGTCTCAGTTGAGGTCGTATTCCGATCCGGTGATTGTGTAAGAAAGAAAATGTAACTGAAGATTTGCAACTGAAGTATATCAAAGTAAAGCAAAGATTATATATTGAAATGAAACAAATTCTGTTTCATTTCACTATATAATCTTTATCGTTTATCTTTATTATTCTTATATTTATTTATTTCGTCAACTCGTTATTGTCCCACTACTGGGCACGGGTCTTTTCTCGGGAATGAAAGAGTTATAGGCCATAGTCCACCGCGCTGGCCAAGTGCGAATTGGTGGTGATTATTTTTTGCACTCACAGTGTTATAGAATTCCATGTTACTAAAGAGAATGACTTAAAGTTGTAAAACGGGTATAATTCGGCTGGTGAGGTACCACCGCCACTTATTTCTAGCGAAGCAGTTCTTGCATTTCGATGGCATGTGGTAGTTCACATCAGACAATCGTCACAGTCTTCGAGCGAGACACCTGTTATTGATTTTACAAATCAATCAATCAATCAATTAATAATCTTTATTTGCATATAAATAAGGTACATAGCGGTCTTATATATTAATTACACATCCTCTTATTCTACCTTAAAGGCATGCAAATGTCATAAATTCTAATTTTAATAGGCATTTTTACGCAATTGAACATAATACAATTCATAACATTACTATAATCAATAATATGAATACTAAATCAATTTAATAAATGCAATCTATAGGTCAATATATCTTAATTATAATCTAAATAATCATTAATACAATAAAAACATTTATCTAAAATCCACGATGTCAATTTTTTTAAACTTGTTATATGTCAAGTGTTTTATTGAATCTGGTAATTTATTATACATTTTTATCGCCATAAAATAAGCGTTTTTTTATAGATTTGCAGTGCACAATTAGGAATTAGCAACTTGTTTGGATATCTTATGGTTCTAGTGGAATAATCTGACACTTTTTAAAGTATTCAGGATATCGATGCACTAATAAGCTGATATCCCTAATGTACAATGAGGGCAAAGTTAATATTTTATATTTCTTAAATAGCTCAAAGAACTCATGTTCTTTATAAAGTTGCTTACAGATGTCCTTGGGCAGTAGCGACCACTTACCACCATATGGACCGCATGGTCATTTCTTACTTCAATCTTATAAAAAAGAAGCCGCATAGCAAGTTAAATAAACATTTATTTATTTTATTTATTTATTTTAAGACACACCAACAGTAACACATACATGACATTAAAAGAAACTTATTATATAACAATTTTCTAGTATGTTTACCAATTAGAGGCGTGTACAACACTTGCCATTAGACGTATAACTGCAAAGAAAAAAATGTCAATATTCTATTAAAAAATCTAATTACAAACTAAGGTTACTAATAATTTTATTTTCTAAAATGAGGAAAGAATCATCGTAAATATCGATGTTAGGAATTAATGTACATATCGCACCTTTAAAGTGAAACCGTTACTAAACAAAAATATCAAATTTTACAGGAGAGCCAATATTCGAAAAATGACACTGTTTTTACTTCATAAAGTCGAAGCACAGGGTTCTTTAATCTGTCAATGAGGTTCAACGATAGATCTCTGTTTATATTTTGACGCGTGATTTAAAAAACTTATTTTATTTATTTACATTATTAATTATTTTAATTTTAATTTTTATAGTAACACTTTAGTATTAATTATTGGTTCATTAATTTAGTATAATTACTATGAAATTACTTTGCATTAGTGTTACTAAACAAGAATCTATATAAAATCTCAAATTACAATAATATTATTGGTTATTAATTAACCTAACTATTATTTTATCTTTATTATTAAGTAACTACAAACAAAAAATGTAACAAACCATCTGGAAATAGCTATAAATATATTATTCGATTGTATTCCGCATACATTCTTCGAATCGGCGAATTTTTGAAGAGGTTGGTTTTACTAGCAGGGATGTGGAAGATATTTGTTAGCAGACGTCGAGGATATTGGTAAGGGACGTTGAGAGATATAATTAACACGCTTTCTACACTCATAGCCCCACACTAGGATTTTCTCCTGTGTCGTGGGTACCATGAAAACACACAAGACGAATACACAAACACCCAGACCCAGAACATGAATCTAAACTCATCATTTAGATATCTGTCTGGCCGGGAATCGAACCCGGGACCCATTGCGCGTCAGACCGGTATGGTAATCGCTCCGCCACGTGGGTCGTCGATTTGTATTTTGTAATATGTCACTGCATAGTATTTTTCATGAAATAAGTATTTATAGGTACATGCGAGAGTTTGTGAGGATGTTTGGCTTCCACTCTCTCCAGTGGTTGCCGGCTCTCTTGCCAGCTTTTTTCGAAGACTGTGAAAAAGAGATGCAACGCATCTATGATTGACTTCAGATAGAACCTCTGTTCTGTATGAATTTGCTTACAGTCCATGAGCGGCAGTGACCTCGTACTATCAGATGGACTGCATGTTTGCAATTTCAAGCAGATTAATAATTAATCATCTAGTATAAAATAATAGTTACGAATGTTTATTGAGATTCCTATAATAACTCGTACATAGTGTGACTCGCTTGTACAATCCCCTTCTGTGCTAATCCATCACAGCTGTCTGCAATGCCGATATATAAATCTGTAAAGATCAACTTTATTATATTCCATTGGATCTGGGTCTCCACATGATGGATATCTGGATTAGTGTACGCTTTCCTTGATTGTTTGCATTGACATATAATTCAGACATAATTTACAAAATTATTTTTAAGCTACCGAATCAAGAAATTCCGTAACGAAAAAACCTAATAACCCCCACTCCGTCTACCATGTAATGCGACCGAGCGTTCTCTAAACGTGTATGTATCTGGTAAAACAGTACAAAGCTCGCACGGATCGAGACAAGCTAATCGGAAATCGGACGAATATGTAAGCAGCTGTTTCTGAGAAAGTATATAATATCAGAGAAAAAACTTGAATAAATATTGTATAAAGAAATAAATAATTATAATTGCTTACGTTGATTAAAAAATTGCTATGCAATTGCTTTACCACGGCAGTCCACAAGTGCCGCACGTTTTTTTTGTTTGAGATACTTGACTCAGCTATTATCTGTATACTAGTTTGTTCGCCCGCTTTGATCACGTTGATGTGTATCCCACGTGTTAATCCAGGGCTTAAACTATCGCAAAATTTTAACGAGATACGATCTATATTTTTGACGTGACAACGACTTCGAACGATCGAATTATAAGTAATTCGATGGAGCCGGCTGCACATACCAAAGAACATTACTCATGCGGCGTTACCTTGCTCTGAGGCGTTCCATTTAATGTTTGAAGTGCAAGCGAGAGCGCGGAACGAGCGACAAAGAGGCACAATCGGCCTCCGCATACGGCAGCGTTCGAGATCTGTCTCTCTCCTACTCGAGTGAGCGAAGCGTCCGCGTGGACAGCGTACAACCAAATATACTTAATTAATTCCATTGTGATTTCCATTAACCTCCTTCTCTATGTCATCATACAATATATCTATCAAACAAACAACATTAAAATTTGCATATGAAAAATGCAACCGTTGCACCAGTATTTTCTAATGACGTTGTCACGTTCAATCATTGTCAGTAAACCGAATTTACAGACAACCGATTTTTTTACGTAAAAATATAAGTAACCCATGCATCCTCTCAATTTTTAAATTTATAATATTAAAGATAAGATAAAAGAGTTTGATCTATATTCAAAAAAAAATATATTATTATATTTTAACTAAAAAAAAGTTTATACATAATGTTAATTATTATATTAATTATTTTTAAATTCGATTCGATGTTAATTACTTTTGGCTACCAACTGATTTTCGGTTGATCAATTAATCAATGAGTAATTTACAGTTTCATCGATTCGAAGTAAACAAAGTCCTTATAATTACATCTTATTGATCCTTTGAGCACAGCGATACAAACCTGCTTAGTTTGGATAATTACACAACACAAACACGCAAATTTTATTGGAGAGCCAGGTAAAAATTAACAATACTCTGTGATTCGTCTTTTCAATTAATAAAGTTGAAGTAGTAAAAATAGTCGGATTTTATTTATTTTATTTTATTTATTTGTTTAAAGGCAACCTAACGACACTTTACACATAATACACTTCATACATATAAATAAACAATTTTCAATATTATTGAGAGTGAAGACATCACTTAAAAGGAAGCACAACTTACATATATAGCAAACTTGTCAGATATCAGATTGAATAATAATAATAATAATAACTTTATTGACACAAAAAAGTAAGTACATTTCAGTCATTTGAAGCCTCTGGTCCCTGAGGTAGTCGAAACTGTGTTTCAGGGTCCAGCGTCTTCTCCCATTTTCGTTTGTACAATATTACTTACATAAAGAGACATGTTAAGAAAAAAAAAAGAAAAGTATTTACGTACGTGTGTGTGTGTGTGTGTGTGCGCGTGTGTTGTGTGTGTTGTGTGTGTGTTGTGTGTGTGTGTGTATGTGTGTGTGTGTGTGTGTGTGTGTGTGTGTGTGTGTGTGTGTGTGTGTAGTGTTTATGTGAATGTGTGTATGTGTTTACATACTACAATTGTAATTGACATACTACTTAAGAAAATCTTCTACCTCTTCATAATCTAGGTCTTTAAGCCAGGTAAGTATAACTAAGCAACTGGAATAACTTAGCATAATATACAAAATAGACATTTCATTCAAATATAGTCGGATCGTCCTATCTGGTAAAAAAGGAAAAAAAGATATACAAAGAAAAAATACAAACCAATTAAGTTTCTTTCCGGATCTTCTCAGTTGAGGTCGTGGTACGATCTGCTGGAAGTGTAAAAACAATATATATGTAACTGACAATTTGTAAGTGCCACTGTAGGCCTATACAAAATACAAACACTTCATTTTAAGATTTTAATCATTACACAATCAAGTTTTCATTTCTAAATCTTTTTACCCGACTGCCTCAGAATAAGGTAATGTTTATTGAGCTTTTTTATGCGATTGAAGTAGTTAACGAGCATGCAGTCCACCTCATGCTAAGTGGTCATTGCCGCGCACGGACATCTGCAAGCGACTTCATATATAACATGGGTTCCATCTGAAGTCAATCACAGATGCGTTGCTACTCCCGAGGACTAACATGGTCGCCTCATATAAAAGTGTGCCGGAAACCACACCCTTCTATCGAAACGCAAAAACCGTTTCACGCTAGAAATAGGTGTTAGGCTATTTTTTATATTCTTTTATCTGACTGAAGTAGCAAACGAGCATGCAGTCCAACTGATGGTAAGTGGTCAATGCTATTAATAGACATCTGTAATCAACTGCATACATAACATGGGTTCCATCTGAAGTCAATCACAGATGCGTTGCCACTTCAGACGACTAAGATGGTCGCCATATAAGAGTGTGCCGGCAATCATAGCCTGCTTCACGCTAGAAATAGGTGTTAGGCTATTAAGACTCGCCCATTTCTTTGGCCAAAGCTACAGTCAAAATGGCACGGTTTGTAATATGAAATATTAACACGCAATTCTTAGAATCAAGAACAGTAATTAATACACATGGAAAGTTCAAAGAAAAATATAGTGGGCGGAGTGTATAATTAAGTATAACTTATGGCATCAAAGCGGAGAGGTTCCGTAACCTCTTTATACGCGTTAGGAAATGGAAAATGTTCAGCGCTAAATCCATTGAGCTTCCGGTTGACTCGACCTCAATTCTGTGGCTCTAATGAAAATGAGTGTAAGTTTGTTTTTATAATAATGAAGTAGCAAACGAGCATGCAGTCCACCTGATGGTAAGTAAGGTCACCGCCTCCCATGGACATCTGTAAGCAACTTCATATAGAAAGAAAGAAAGAAAGAAAATACTTTATTCGGTACAGTACAAAAAGTTATACATAAACAGACACATCTAATAGCAAACATGTGTTATTATTATTAACTATTACTTAATGATGTAAGTTACATTACATTGACCGAAAGGGTCTCCACTCAGCTTATTGCTGCAGGTAATTGAGGTCTCCTGCAACGCTGGTATTCTTACGAGCCAATTTTCTTCGCTTGCGCGCATATAGAACATAGGTTTTATTTAGATAATTTACTTTAGAGTCAATCACAGATGCGTTGCTACTCCCGCGGACTAGGATGGTTTGATTATTTGATGGTTTTAGTCTGATTTCACCAAATTATATTTTGGTACAAAATTGTATTTATGGAAAAAAACGTTCTTTGAAAAATACGTTAGTTTTTCTATAAAACAAAACTTTTTTACAAACGTTTTTCACCGTATCTCCGTTTTTCTAAAATTAGTTTTATTGATTGAACTCCAGAGAAAAAAGGATACTTAGTAAAGTTGATTACGACGTTACTGCAAGTACATCGTGTTAGTTAGGTTGTTATAAAAATCTCCCGATATTTCTCCGTTTTCAACTGTAACCGTTCAAAAAAACTTCAATTTGACAAACATCGAACTTGCGCCCGTTTACACTCGGGCATAGTAATAGGGTCCGTCCATACTAATGTAATGAAATTAATATTTTTTAAGTGACATTTATTGAATATTGTACAGAATTTTGGAAATAAGTGTTTCGAAACCGCATATAAAATTATATTGAGAATCCATTGAACCATACGCCATTAGTTACTTCTATATATAGAAATACATCCAGATTATAGTTATACTTCACTAAAGGAACAGTATGAATAAAAAACCTTACCGTATCCACAGTCAGTGTTAATGAAGGCTGAGTGCGGGAATAGTCACACGTGTGGAGCTGGACCTTTACAATTTGTACCAAGTAACTAGGGAGAATTAGTGGTTCTTGACAACCCATTATTATCCCACTGCTGGGCATGGGTCTTCTCTCAGAATGAGAGAGTTTAGGCCATAGCCCACCACGCTGGCCAAGTGCGAATTGGTGGACTTCACACACCTCCGAGAACTTTTTTTTCTTTTAAAGAACTCTCGGGTATGTAGGTTTCCTCACGATGTTTTCCTTCACCGAAAAGCAGTGATAATTAATTTCTAATACGCTCATGAATCAGTGGTGCATGCCTGGGTTTGAATCTCGGACCTCCCGATCGAGAGGGCAAGTTTCAACCATTAGGCTATCACTGCTTTCTGAATTAGTGGTTTGTAACTTTAAAACTGTTTGTACCGTTTGTACGTTGTTTGTAGACGTTTTACAAAAACATAGGATTCTCTTTATGAATAAAAAGAACTATTTTAGTAACTTGTAAGCCTTTAAATTGATATCTTATTGACTGCAACGCGAGCGAAGCTGTGGGTAAAACGTAGTTATATTGTAACGGAGATACCGTTATAGTGAGTGTGTACCTCGAGCATGTCCACGGTCAGTGTTATTGAAGGCTGAGTTCATTATCGCACGTGTGGCGCTGAACCTTTACAATTTATACCAAGTAACTAGAGAGGATTATTGGTTTATAGCGTGGGAAATTTTTAAAATATCATCTAAGCATAGATCTAATACTTATAATATAGCTTGAAGTATATAGATGGAATTCCTTAGGCTTAATCGACATCTGAAGCTACAATTAGTTTAGGCGTGATAAGGTCAATCCTTCGTTTTTTATTCCCTCCTTCCTTCATTTCTAATATTTTTTTCAAATAATGCATAAAACATACATAAAATTAACTAAAAACACATTACACACACTACCGTGCATTTGTCACAAACACATGAGTAATAAACGAAGTAGAAAATTTTGGAAAAACCAAAGAAATTGACATAGGAGTACATACGTACTAGTGATGGGAACATTCGCTAATGCGAATGCTGATGCGAATATGTTTTACCGTCATTCGTGAATCTTGCTTTTTTGCGAATATTGCTTTTTTTTCAGTTTTTGGTGTAGGGGGCAGAAGGTGTAGATTTGGTTATTTTTTTACCCGACAAACTGCAGTTCGATTTCTATTTGGATAGATTTGGCGACTCTTTTATCAAAGCACTGCAATTGAATAGCCGCAAAACATTCACACAATTTGTACAATACACTACACTAAAATACAATACAATACAATACAATATCATTTATTTGTTAAAATAAAGTATACTACAAGGATGGTCAATAATATGGTGTAGGAGTCTGCTTACTTTACCCGTCATGGGTGTATAAATATAAATAGGAATTGTCAAATTACATATCACAGGATAAAAATTAAAAAAAAAATGGATTACGTAAATATTACAATGAATTAAAATTACAATATACATCGAAAACAATAATGTTATTAAATCAGACATTATCACGGTCATTTATAAATTAGTTTATACTACAATACATTCGTTGTTACAATACAACGTTCCGAGCAAAATACCACGTTACCCATGCAAAGTTTTTCAAACCAAGAAGAAAAAAATAAAATAAAAATAAAATACAATACAATACAATAAAAAAAATACATATTATTAGAAAAATACTTGGTCGTTCCTCACCTGTTGTCCGTGTCTCTCGTCTGTACAACGAACATGAATAGAAAAATCCAAGCCTTGTATACATTTTGATACCATTTGTGAATTTAAGACCAAACTAAAAAATATGTCAAGCCCAATTTGCAGTAGCTTACGTTTTACTAAATATTTATTCAAGTTTTTAATTTCTGTTAAAATAATTTTACGACATTTTAATTTAATTTGAATGACATTTCCGATTTTTATGAGAATTTGTATTTTAATTTTAATTTTACTAGATGTTCTGAGCATGCTGTGCTTACCTTATAATCAAAAGTACAGTTAAAATTGTTAAAGCGAAATATTACACGACATAACTTTGTTGCTGTTACTTGTGTTGGTGATCCAATAAATAAATGCTATAGTAACATAACAGTAAGGCAAGATATTGGAGCTAACTTAAATTACCATGTAAAAAAACATGATTGTAATTATACAAAAAAAAAATGGATATAAATAAGAAAAAAGACAAACCCGCTGAGTTTCTTGCCGGATCTTCTCAGTTGAGGTCGTATTCCGATCCGGTGGTAGTGTAAGAAAAAAAATGTTACTGACAATTTGTAAGTGCCCCGGTAGGCCTATACAAAATAAATACATCTATTTGTTAAGTGTAGTTAAACACATGCGATTATCTGCGAATGCAAATGCGAGCATTCGTTACTTAATTAATACATACAAACTCTCGAAAAACATTTTCCTTCGATGTAGTCAGGTAAAACTGTTAACCCGTTCTCACTGATACCCAAATCCCTTACGCTTAATTTAACAAACACCATGTGATGACGGTGAACACCGGCCAACACGCGTAGCGAACAGCGGGACAATTGAGGTGAAACGGTGGATTTTCAAAGTATTTTTCTGTTTTTAACCTGCTTAGTACGAGTTTATCGTGATTTCCCGAAACAGGTATTATTCTTGTTGCTGAATAGGAAAACGTATACATGCAGTGTATGAAAACTTTACCGATTTTTTTTTGGAAAATGGTACAAAATATATCTGTCACAACTCATTACTCTACTGTTATCAATATAAAACATTTTTGGAAGTTATACGAAATACAAAACAACTTCGTTCGACAATATTCATAAGCACGTGAATACATCTAAATGAACAGCGAAACGTGACAATGGTGGACAGCGAGACACGTGTTCAAACGAACGACGTGACGCGTCACTGTATTTCGACTCCGCTAGTTTCGGAGTTTGATAAGGATTGTAAATCAATTTCCTGAGTTCCAATATCGTACAAATTAGTACAAGTTATTGTTATTAAGTTAATTCAATTTAGTTCTAAATAATGAAGATATTGGAAAATATTTCAATAAACTTCTATACGAAATACAGTGACGCGTCAATGTATTTCAACTCCGCTATTTTCGGAGTTTGATAAGGATTGTAATTCAATTTCCTGAGTTCCAACATCGTACAAATTAGTACAAGTTATTGTTATTAAGTTGATACAATTTAGTTCTAAATAATAAAGATATTAGAAAATATTTCAATAAACTTCCATTTTTAAATCAATTCTGGTTGAGAATTTAAACTCCAAATTTTTTACTGAGCATAATGTAAGTTTGATTAAAAAAAATTTTTTTTGACATACGTAATGATTTTTATTCATATCTTCAGATTTTTACAAGTACAGAGATTTTACAAGTAATACAAAATAGTACCTAATTATCTAGATTACAGTAGATTATGGAATCTAAATTATACGTATTTTTTACAAAAACATTATTAGACAACATTCATAAATATTGACCATACATTGACCATACATTCAAATGAACGGCTAAACGTGACAACGTTAGACAGCGAGACACATGTTCAAACGAACGACGTGACGCGTCACTGTATTTCGACTCCGCTAGTTTCGGCGTTTGATAAGGTTTATTATTCAATTTCCTGAGTTCTAACAACGTTCAAAATAGTACAAGTTTATTTAAGCGAATACAATTTAGTATTGCGTAATAAAGGTATTGAGAACATTTTAATAAACTGTCATTGATCCAATCCAAGTCAAGCTTTGAATTATTTATTAACTTAACGTAATGTCAAATTAGGTAAAAAAATGCGTGATACTGCAATGAAATATTTTGACTATCTTTATTATAATGTGTATGTATAATACACACTTTTTTGTATATATGTACATTTTGTAAATAGTTTTTCTTTATATATTTTTTTATTTAAATGATTAGTATACTATTAATGTAAACACGTATATGAAAGTCAATAAATATGATATTCCTCATACACACTCACACTCACAGATTTTAGATGTATAGTACAAAAACTAGTTCAATTTTAGTTTCACCTCTAGTAACGAAGATGTAGTACCTTAGAGGCACATCAGAATAATAGATTGGTGTAAATTAATTTTCAATAAATATTTATAAATGGGCTTCAAAATATGAACTTGACACAACAATGTAAATATTTGAAACTCACTTTTAAGATATTGAGAAGAGAGAGAGATTAAGAGATATATTATCGTCATAAACCAAATATTATCAAACAGATGAGTGCGGATCTTCTAGTATCTTAAGAGAAATTAAGACCATATTTGCCGCGGTGGTGTACTCAAAATATGAAACCTTCTTTAAAGCACTTCCAGTTGTATAGATTTTCTTAAAATATTTTTTTTCTCGAAAAAACAATGATAATTAGTTCATAACAGTCCACCAATTCGCACTTGGCCAACGCGGTAGACTATGGCCTAAATCTCTCTCATTCTGAGACCCGTGCCCAGCAGTGGGCCAATAATGGGTTGATGAAAATATGTCCATCATATTAAGAAAAATCAGTAGAACCTGAGATTCTAACCGAACATTGTGAGGTCATATTCAAACTGTGAGGCGTCACTGCTCTATAGATCTACATAGATTTAATTTAATCAGCTGAACGTGTTGACGAGGGACAGAGTGACACGTGCTGTAACGCGGGCGACGTGACGTCACTTGCGTGTCGCTCGCCGTACAATTTCGGAGTTTGATGAGTTTTATAATGGGGTTTTGATAGATAAGGTTTTTGGAACCGAAAGTTTATAAAACTTTAATATGTGTAATTTAAATGCCATTAGAGCTAAAGCATATTTTATTTATAACATGAATAGCAAACGAGCATGTAGTTCATGTGCGTACTATGTATGCACCGTGCAAAAAATATAGCAAGAAGAGTCTTGGACGCTAATAAGTTCTTAGTAAGCTATTTTTGTCCTAGTCATGTGGATTCGAATTCTGGTTACAAGATTTTAGATTATTTATAGTAGAGATACGATATAAAATCGACCTTCACATATCTGTGTAATGGATAAAAAAGTACTCGATAGGTAGTTTCGACGACGGCATGTGTGGCCACATGCTGTCGTAAACACCAGGAGGCGCAGTGTGTACAATGCTCACTGGGAAGAGCCCAAAGGGGACATCGTGCTCGGAGGACTCCGGTTGTGTTACATTGAACCTTGGCCAGCACAATAGACTATGGTCTAAAACTCTTTCATCCTGAGAGAAGATCCGTGCGCAGCAGTGGGACAATAATGTGTTCAAAATGACTCTTTTGTAATAATGAACTAAGTACTACCGTACACAATAATGGTACAATAGTGTGAAACATGAACGTTCTAAAGATTTAAACAATTCACACAACGAACAAAGGCAATGAAGTCTTACAGGATTGCAGCCATTAGCATTTAAGATGAGTAGTCTTGGCTTATCAGCTCGTAATCTCGCTACAAATTTACAACACTAATATGATAATTTGTATCTCTATCTCCGTCTAGGCGTTTCAACTTTGCATTCGTATATATATTTTGGGAGACTCTCATTTTCAAATTTCATTATATCGTTATGTCGGTAAATGGTCTGAAAGAGCCATAAAATCTTTATGCAATAAACATCTATTAATTATTCCGATTTCTGAAATATCGAATATATCGAATATATCATAATTATGAAGGTGTCTCCCTTGTAAACAAAAAAAAAATATATATTTTATACATTAAACTTTTAATTAAAACGGCAGTCACCACGTTTAAATTCTTCTGCTTAATTTAATTTACCTAATTTAGCGTTAAATCTAAATGTGTTTACACACATATATACATTTTTACACATACACTGTTTTCTTGAATCAAATAAAAAGCACCCACATTCAGGTAATGCGTACAATACGAAATTATTGATCTTTTAACCAAGAGTTTATTCAGAAATTATTCCAAAGTCCCTATAGCGATCAATTACGACCCTTAATATTTAGGACCGAGGGCTACAGTTGGGATATATAAACTGTTATGTTATAACGATTATGTTATAAAGGCTGTCGTTATCATGTTAATGGCGCCATTACAGGGGTTATGTCCCGGGGAAGGGTTAATTCATTAAAACATTCGACTTGGAGTCATTCGGCGTTTAAGAGTTTCTCGGGCACCGGAGATATCGAATTACGAATTTCTTACGCTGTTCTGAACTGTCTTTTTGGGTTTGTTTGTAATCTTTCTTTAGGGTATGTATAAAGTGAATGTCTATATTGTAAAGCAGAAAAGATTGTTATTTGTTTGTTTAAAATAATTGGTTAGTTTTGATTTTAAAACAAGTAAACTAGATGTTATTACGTTTTAAGGTGGTAGAATCAGTGTAGTTCGACAGGGGAAGTACCACCGCCACAACTATTTCTAGCGTGAAGCATTTCTGGCGTTTCGATGGAAGGATGTGGTTGCTGGTACACTTTCTTTAGAGGCGACCATCGTAGTCTTCGGGAGTAGCAACGCATCTGTGATTGACTTCAGATGGAACCCGTGTTCTGTATGAAGTTGATTACAGATGTCCATGGGGGGCAGTGGCCACTTACCATCAAGTAAACTGCATGCTCGTTTGCTACTTCAGTCAGATAAAAAAAATATTACGACAACAAAACAAACTCGACTGCTAAAACTAAAATTTGCAATTGATTTTTTTAATTAACCCTTACACAAATATATATGTATATTTGTTATGGTCTTTCATTTGATAGCCATATGAGATCAAAAAAGAAATCTTCGTCCTTGTTATCTCATCGCAGCCGCCATAATTAAATAAAATGAATTGAGAAAATACTTTTATTTCAATGTACTCAAAAGAAAAAAAAAATACAGCGGTCAAACTCATATTTTTTTGCATTGTACAATTTTCTACCATATAAAAGCTTTTTGCGAGAATAGTTGAGGAAATCACAGACCTAGATCTGAATACATCTAATGTAGACAATCACGCGACAAGCGTTTATATGAAAGAAAATTGTACGATACATACAAACGCTCGAAACACAACACACTCCATCTGACGTAGTCAAGTAAAAATCAAGGCATTTAACGAAAAAAAAAAATAGCAAAGTAATTAACGATAGCTCTTAAATTCATAGCCGGTTCCTGCTCGATCCCATTAAGCCTGCCGGATCAGAAGCCTGTCGGATGCCCTTACGTGAAACACATAAAACTTTAAAATTTCGGAACAGACGTTTAGACCGTTAATTCTCACTGACTTTTATAAAGAGCTGGCCAAGTGCAAATTGGTAGGCTTCACACGCCTTTGAGAATTTTAAGCTATTGCGTAGCTTTTATCGCGAGCTTTCAGCGCAGCGACTGAATCAAGGAATTCCGTAACGAAAAACACCTAACACCCCCACTCCGCCTACCACGTAGCGCGGCCGAACGTTTGCTTAACATGTATGTATAATATATACTGTTTTACCGTAAAAAATGAATTAATACCAAAGAGAAAAAATACTGCATCAATAATTATAATTGCATAAGTAGATAAAAATGCTATGCAATAGCTTTACCGCGGCAGTCCCCGAGGGCCGCAGTTTTTTTTTAAGTACTCTCAGGTGTGTAGGTTTCCTCACGATCTTTTTTTTTCGCTGTAAAGCTGTGATAATTATTTTCTAATACGTACGTAATGCTAGTAAATCGGTTCAGCGTGCCTGGAATATGAACTTTGGACCTCCTAATCGAGAGGGCAAGATTCAACCATTATGCTATCCATTATACCATTATGCTATTAACCAATTGGTTAATAAGAGCAGTGATAGATAGTTTATTGCTGGTTAACTTAAACCTTCAGTTCAACCAGCATATGTTTCTCTTCATTATATCCATTTATAGCTTCTTACCACATTTTATGAAAATCGCTCCAGGCATTTACACGTGAAGAAGTAACAAACATACACACTCACAAACTTTCTCCTTTATAATATTAGTTTAGTAAAAAGTGAATAACAGTATATCACATTAAAACCAGCTACTGATCATAATTAAAAATGTGATGTAAATTGGGATATTAAAAACGATACCTCTTTGGGATTACCGCCACCGGAAGCGACGCCATATTAATTTCCAAATGAACCGATAATAAGCGAAAATGTTGAATGGAATTCAATTTTCGAAAGGCTTACACCTTTTTCATCGGTAATATTGGTATAAGCTTACATAATTTAGCTTCGTATGACCAGAATTAACGCAGATTCTGTCGTGAAATATGTATATTAATTAGTTCAATACCAGTAACATTTACGAATGGATTAAAACACATATATTAGGTATCTCACAGGAATGACAATTACATTCTAGATTCGTTGTGAATATCCTTTTGTATTGCTGTTGCGTACGGGTCTCAGGATATGAGAAATTAAAAAAAAACACGCTTTCTACACTCATAGCCCTACACTAGGATTTTCTCCTGCGTCGTGGGTACCATGGACCCACATAAGACGAATACACAAATACCCAGACCCAGAACATGAATCTAAACTCATCATTCAGATACCTATCTAATCGGGAATTGAACTCGGGACCCATTGCGCGTCAGACCGGTATGGAAACCGCTCCACCACGCGGGTCGCTTCTGAGAGAAGACTCAGAATTTCTAGTATTCTGAGACCTGAGTGTCTAAAAGATAGATAGATAAAATATTTTTTCCATGACATAGTACATACAACACAAGACACAAAGAAAACCAATTAAAAATTAAACTTAATGACAGTACTAACAACCTAAACACAATACCAATACAAACTAAATATAAAAAAGACACCTACAACAAAAAAAAATAGACGAAGAGGGACAATAACAGAATAATAATTTGAAGGTGGTAGAACCAGTGTAGTTCGACCGGGGAAGTACCACCGCCACACCTATTTCTAGCGTGAAGCATTTCTTGCGTTTCGATGGAAGGGTGTGGTTGCCGGCACACCTTCACAAGAGGCGACCATCATAGTCTCGGGAGTAGCAACGCATCTGTGATTGACTTTAGATAAAACCCACGTTCTGTATGAAGCTCATTACAGATGTCCATGAGCGGCATTGACCACTTGCCATCAGGTGGACTGCATGCTCGTTTGCTACTTCAGTCAGATAAAAAAGTATCATAATAAAAATCATTATTGCGCCGTAGAATAATTATTAGGTTAATTCGGTATAGAATTAAAAATGAATAAAACGTGGCTGTACCGTGCATGGCTGAGATGAGTAAGAGTGAGTGCTGGCACCGACAAACCCCGACATATCTCGCATCGCTGTCGATGTCGGGAATTGGATTTTGTGACGGATCTCGTGATTTGAGCCGCGCCGTGAAATATTCCGCGATGTATCTTGCGGAATTAACGGTGCGCTCACCATGCTGGTTATATTTTGTCGGACGCTTTATGAAAGCGACTAGTACTTAACTACACTACTACTTTTTTGTGACACACTATTGACATCTATTACATTACAATAAATGATGGATGGAACAAGTTATAATACATTATTAAATTATGAAACACATACAAACGGAGAATTTATAAATCATACATTTCATTTAGTTCCAGGTGTTTGCTTTTAATTTCAGTCGGATTTTAGTGTCTACATAAATTAACATACATACTCTTATTATGACCGTTTCTTTGGTACGCCCTACATAGGTACATTGATGTGTACATGCATACTCTCGACAAACATCACTTTCTTTCGCAGTCAATAAAAGAAAAAACTATTATTAAAATTATTTAGCCGTTCCCTTCCATTATTATAGAATAAATAATCAATGAAAAGTTACTTCTCTCCAAGCGGGCGACGACAGCGACGAGCCGACATATCGCTCGCATCGCTGTCGATGGCGGGAATGGGATTTTGTGACGGATCTCATGATTTGGGCCGCGCCGTGAAATATTCCGCGATGTATCTTACGGAATTAAACTCGGCGCTAACCATGCTGCTAATTCGGTCGGACGCTTTTATGAAAGCGACTAGTTAAGTAATTTTTGAGACACACTATTGACATCTATTACATTACAATAAGTGATGGATGGAACAAGTTATAATACATTATTAAATTATGAAACACATATAAACGGAGAAATTAAAAATCATACATTTTATGTAGTTCCAGGTGATTGCTTTTAATTTCAGTCAGATTTTTTGCATCTACGTAAATTAACATACATACTCTTGTTAGACCGTTTTTTTGGCACGCCCTACATATATAGGTAATATAGGTACATTGATGTGTACATACATACGCTCATCATCACTTTCTTTCGCAGTAAATAAAAGAAAAAAGATATTATTAAAATTATTAAGCCGTTCGCTTCCATTATTACAGAATTAAGAATAAAACATTACTTCTCTCCCAGCGGGCGACGACAGCGCCGAGCCGACATATCGCTCGCATCGCTGTCGATGGCGGGAATTGGATTTTGTGACGGATCTCGTGATTTGGGCCGCGCCGTGAAATATTCCGCGATGTATCTTGCGGAATTAAACGCGGCGCGCTAACCATGCTGGTAATCTTTTGACGGACGCTTTATGAAAGCGACTAGTTAAGTAATTTTTGAGACATACTATTGACATCTATTACATTACAATAAATGATGGATGGAACAAGTTATAATACATTACATTATTAAATTACCTATTAAAAAAATATAAACCGACAACTTCAAAAAATCATACATTTCATTTAGCTCCAAGTAATTGCCTGGAACTAAATCAAATATATAATTTAATTTCTGTCGGATTTTTGCGTCTACGTAAATTAACATACATACTCTGAGTATGATTGTTTCTTTGTCACGCCTTAAATATATATGTCGGAGAACAAAACAGGACAGCTGACGCATCCAAATAAAATGCGTGCCTGACATAGTCCTCAGACCCTTTTTATAGGATAAACAAATACTAGAAACAGGGTCGATCGTTTAGTATCCACTGGTGCACGTGCGGCCATTGTGACGTCATCGTTTTAACATTTAAACTGCCATTCCGACATATACATTGATGCGTACATACATACGCTCGACAAACATCACTTCAGGTAACCAGGTAATAAAAGAAAAAATACGCTATTAACATTATTAAGCGTTTCTCTTACATTATTATAAAATTAAGAATCAATAAAACGTTACTTCTCTCCCAGCGGGCGACGACAGCGACGAGCCGACATATCGCTCGCATCGCTGTCGATGGCGGGAATTGGATTTTGTGACGGATCTAGTGATTTGGGCCGCGCCGTGAAATATTCCGCGATGTATCTTACGGAATTAAACGCGGCGCGCTAACCATGCTGGTAATGTTGTGGCGGACGCTTTATGAAAGCGACTAGTTAAGTAATTTTTGAGACACACTATTGACATCTATTACATTACAATAAATGCTAGATGGAACAAGCTGTAATACATTATTAAACAATCAAACAAATATAAACCGAAAACTTAAAAATCATACATTTTATTTAGTTCCAGGTGATTGCTTTTAATTTCAGTCAGATTTTTTGCATCTACGTAAATTAACATACATACTCTTGTTAGACCATTTTTTTGGCACGCCCTACATATATAGGTAATATAGGTACATTGATGTGTACATACATACGCTCATCATCACTTTCTTTCGCAGTCAACAAAAGAAAAAAGATATTATTAAAATTATTAAGCCGTTCGTTTCCGTTATTATAGAATTAAGAATCAATATAACGTTACTTCTCTCCCAGAGGCGACGACAGCGACGAGCCGACATATCGCTCGCATCGCTGTCGATGTCGGGAATTGGATTTTGTGACGGATCTAGTGATTTGGGCCGCGCCGTGAAATATTCCGCGATGTATCTTGCGGAATTAACGTTGTGCTAACCATGCTGCTAATATTTTGATGGACGTTCCTTTGCAAGTTACCATACCGGTCGCGCAATTGGTCCCGGGTTCGATTCCCGGCCAGACCTGAATGATGAGTTTAGATTCATGTTCTGGGTCTGGGTGTATTCGTCTTGTGTGTGTCCATGGTACCCACGGCACATGAGAAAATCCTACTGTGGGGCTATAAGTGTAGAAAGCGTGTTGTTCTTTTGCAAGAGATTAGGCTATTTTTGGATACTCCATTGACACCTTTTTATTCATATTGTTTAATTAAGAGAAGAAATGGATATTCCAAATAAGTAGAACCGGAGCATTTTACTAAGTATCCGCTATCTGTCATCGGGCTCGATCACTTCAATCATGATAAATATCCATAGAAATTTCAATTCTTTGCAGTTTGTGCCACTTTGACAAGAAATTTGGTATATTAGGAAAAAGTCAATATGCAACATAGGTATGTATTTACTTCGGTAATTGCTATGAAGACGACTTCTAAAAATAAAAAATAGTTTAGTGGCAAGGAACTCTCTGTGTGCGTATTCGATTCACACTTGTCCAATTATATAAAATTAATGAACTCTTTAGAACAGTGCTAGCCTAATGGTTGTAACTTGCCCTCTCAATCGGGAGGCCCGAGGTTCAAACGCGTATTAAAAATTAATTGTCACTGCTTTTCGGTGAAGGTAAATATTGTGAGGAAACCTACACACCCGAGAGTTCTTTTAAAAAAAAGTTCTCGCAGGTGCGTGAAGTCCACCTAAAACTCTCTCATTCTGAGAGAAGACCCGTGACCAGCAGTGGGACAATAATGGGTACCCAATTTATTTTATTTTGTTTTATTCGGAAAACATACAGTGTAATTACATAGACAAAATAACAAAATATAGACTTCTATACACCATCAACATGTTTTCGCATATTGAATGAACTTTTTAACTTTCAATCTGGAATGAAAACATTGTATGATTTTTTTGTAATCAAAATACACATTGCCATTTATTGCCATTTATATTTTCATGACATTTATAAACATACATGAAATTTAATTTCACCTTCGCTCTACATATCTAGAATTAATTTTGTCTGGAAATTTTCCTTTGTATTTAAGGAAAATTTCCAGTAGCGCTGTCAACCTACTCCACACTACGGCTGACGGGAGATATATGCGCAAACAGCTCGGGGCATTTAAATACCTTGTCAAATGAGGTTCACCACGTTTCCTCAGCCTGCAGGACGCTTAATTTGTGGCCATTTATTTATTTTTTGGTTTTCATGTGCTGCGTCATATATCTGTTTTTTTTATCATTTTTAATGCAGTACCAAAGTTAGTATATTATTCATTATTATTATTATTTATCTAATTGAAGCAGCAAACGAGCATGCCCTCCATGATGGTAAGCGGTCATTGCCGCCCATGGACATCTGTAAACAACTACATACAGAACATGGGTTCCATCTGAAGTCAATCACAGATGCGTTGCTACTCTCGAGGACTATGATGATCGCCTTATATAAAAGTGTGACGAAAACCACACCCTTCTATCAAAACGCAAGAAATGCTTCACGCTAGAAATAGGTGTGGCGGTGATACTTCCCCGGTCGAACTACACTGGTTCTGCCACCTTGTAATATTTATGTAGTAAGTGATACTGTACTGTAGAGTACTATTTATCAAAAACAGGTCAAAAATTCAATTAACTGGAGCCACATACTAAGCTGTTCATTGATATAGAACAAGATCACACAGAAATACTAAACCTTATTCTCTACTGTGTCGCGGTTAAAAATGACATGAGATAGAAAATGCGAGAGTAATAACCGCGATGGTCCCGCGACATGCGCAGACAAATGACTCCTCGCCACATGGCTTTATAAAGGACAAGCTGCTGGCATCAGTACTGTATATTTTTACAATAAATATGTAGGGAATGATGAGATGATGCCTGTCTAAAGGCATTTGTAATCAACTTAATGAAAATATAATGTTTTTTCTTGTAAGATTGAAGTAGCAAATGAGCATGTCCACCTGATTGTAAATGCCCACTGCCACCCAAGTACATCTGTAAGCAACTTCATATATAACATGGATTCTATCTGAAGTCAATCAAAGGTGCGTTGCTACTCCCTAGTACTAAGATGGTCGCCGTATATAAAAGTGAGTCACCAACCACGCCCTTCCACAGAAACGCTAGAAACCTAGAATTAGAAACCTTCCACGCTAGAAATAGGTGAGAGTGTAGAAAGCGTTTAAGTTTCTCCACTCATAGTCCCACACTAGGATTTTCTCCTGTGTCGTGGGTACCTTGGATACACACAAGACGAATACACAAACAACCAGTCTCAGAACAAGAATCTAAACTCATCATTCAGATACCTGTCTGGATGGGAATCCCTTTATTATCCCTATATATTTTACTTTAGTCTGACGTGCAATGGGTCCCATTGCGCGTCAGACTAAAGTAAAATATAGTTAACATTTTAGTTTTTTTCTATTGTGTCATTTCTATAAATATACAATAAGGCAAAGAATAACATTTTTAAAAGATTTTTAGCTTTTTACGCCATAGAAGCATAAGTACACACACTTTCACTTTTTCAATTAACAAACATAACACTGCTATCACCAGTCCGTTAAAACCGTGTTCACATCCTATTTCATCCCCAACACCTTGCTTTGTGTTGTTATCGGTCGCTACGTCTTTTTGTCGTTAGCCCTCATCCGGGTTCGGAAGCGCGACGTCCGAAAGGCTTCGGGAAGTGAATTCCAAAGATTTGGTTACACATACATTACCTACGTCTTCGCTGAGCAAACGGATAGGGTTGACGCTTTTGGTATATTTTTACGTAATTAAAATATTGTTAAGCTAATGTCCGTTTAAAATAAGATATGATTAAAATAAATAGGAAGTATAATATGTAGGTTTTTAAAGGTTAAGATTTTGTGTTCATTGTTTGATGAAATCTCATCATTTTGGTTTTGAAAATATCGGAGCTGCTAACGCACAGTTACATGTAAAACAATATACCTATATATTTCTAAGATTGATAAAACTGCAATTCACAAAAAATGTATTATGAAATCGTGATACCGGTGTAACTTTTGCGGGCGTGGGCCGCAGATGTGTCAGATAGAGCAAGATAATTATAAAAAAATATATCGTCGTCGAAAAATAAAGTTTAACTAAAAATAATTTATGTGTTTTGAAAGGTAGTAGAACCAGTGTAGTTCGAGCGGCGAAGTACCACCGCCACACCTATTTCTAGCGTGAAGCATTTCTTGCGTTTCGATAGAAGGGTGTAGTTACCGGCACACTTTCACATGACCATCGTAGTCCTCGGGAGTAGCGACGCATATGTGATTGACTTCAGATGTTCCCATGTTCTGTATGAAGTCGATTACTGATGTCCATGGGCGGCAGTGACCACCTACCATCAGATGGACTACATGCTCGTTTGCTAGTTCAATCAGATAAAAAAAAATGTTAAATAATAGATCTTCTTTTAAACATAACTCTTATCATAAATCTGCTGAAGCCGTGTTCACATCCTATGACTGACGCGCAATGGGTCCCATTGCGCGTCAGACTAAAGTAAAATATAGTTAACATTTTAGTTTTTTTCTATTGTGTCATTTCTATAAATATACAATAAGGCAAAGAATAACATTTTTAAAAAGATTTTTAGCTTTTTACGCCATAGAAGCATAAGTACACACACTTTCACTTTTTCAATTAACAAACATAACACTGCTATCACCAGTCCGTTAAAACCGTGTTCACATCCTATTTCATCCCCAACACCTTGCTTTGTGTTGTTATCGGTCGCTACGTCTTTTTGTCGTTAGCCCTCATCCGGGTTCGGAAGCGCGACGTCCGAAAGGCTTCGGGAAGTGAATTCCAAAGATTTGGTTACACATACATTACCTACGTCTTCGCTGAGCAAACGGATAGGGTTGACGCTTTTGGTATATTTTTACGTAATTAAATAATGTTAAACTGATATCCGTTTAAAATAAGATATGATTAAAATAAATAGGAAGTATAATAAATAGGTTTTTTTAAGGTTAAGATTTTGAGTTCTATGTTTGATGAAATCTCATCATTTTGGTGTTGAAAAATATCTGAGCTGCCTAATAACGCACAGTTGCATGTAAAAGAATATACTTCTTACATTTGTTACATTGATAAAAATAAAAATCACAAAAAAATGTAGTACAAATCCGTGATACTGGTGTAACTTTTGCGGATGTGGGCCGCCGATTTATCAAATAGAGCAAAATAATTTCGTCGTTGGAGACATAAAGTTTGATTAAAAATAATTTATGTTAAATAATAGATCCTCTTTTAGACATAAATTTATCACAAATCATCTGAAACCGTGTTCACGTCCTATTTTGTCCCCAATACCTTGCTTGGTGTTGTTATCGGGTTCTACGTCTTTTTGTCGTTAGCCCTCATCCGGGTTCGGAAGCGCGACGTCCGAAAGGCTTCGGGAAGTGAATTCGAAAGATTTGGTTACACATACATTACCTACATCTTCTCTGAGCAAACGAATAGGGTTGACGCTTTTGGTATATTTTTACGTAATTAAATATCGTCAAGCTAATATTTGTTAAATATGAGTTTTGAGAGAAAATAAGAAATAAACGGAAGGAAATGATAAGTTTGCTTAAATGAAAAATCTGATTATTTTGATGTTAAAAAGCTCTGTATCTGCGTACATTTTTATGTAAACCAAAATAAATGTTTGTTACTTTGAAATAATGGTATTTTATCAAATCAAATCAAATCATTTATTTGCTTGAATATAGTTTAATTCAATGAAAAAACCTTTATGTGATTTTATGAAACGATGTACTGATGTACGATACGATTTTGTGACAACTTTTGCAATTGGTGGACGCAGCCAATTTGCCTTTATATTCTGTCGAGTGCCTTTCACTTTCCCCTTTCCCGCAACCGAGTGTAATGCGACATGCATCAGATATACCAAAAAAATAGTAGTCGAAAAAAATATTAAATAAAATAATATAGAGAAATACTTTTTATAACAAGCTTTTATTTCCATGCACTGAAAAGGAAAAAATAAATTTTGTTGTAGTCAAACCTATCATTTTGTTGTATCGTACAATTTTCTGTTATATAAAATCTTGCCGCTTGTTTTAATATATAGAGTGATTCAAGACGAAGCTTTCTATGTACTCGTATAAGACATGCATATTATTGTGGAGGAACACTAATAACTTTAGATTTTTGACTTTTAAACGGAACGAAGTTCGCCGGGTCAACTAGTTTTAAATATAATAAATTATTGTCAATGACAATAAAAACTTTTTAACAAAAAATATCTACCGACTTCCATGTCACAAAAAAGTAAAAAATAATTTAAATATATTTTGGTCTAGAACATACTCAGTACTTAGTACATAGTCCTGAAGTCGGTGCTCGACATATTTCGCTGGACGACGGTAACTACGTCCTATATGAGCACCGACTTCAGAACTATGTACTAAGTACTGAGTATGTTCTAGACCAAAATATATTTAAATTATTTTTTACTTTTTTGTGACATGGAAGTCGGTAGATATTTTTTGTTAAAAAGTTTTTATTTTACACTTTTTAGTGATTATATTTTTATGTTTGTATTTAAATAAAGCCTCTAAGTTTGCTTTGTGCATCTACATATTCACAAAAATTAAACATAAAACACTTTTACAATTCATACAAACAGGGCGCCCCCTCTGGAAGTACCCCTCCATCATCAGGGTTGAGGAGTTGAAGGTCAAATTTTTCATCTTATATTGTTGCTTAGTAATCTTATAACATATACGTTAGTACCAGGTGGCTAACTTCTATGGCTCAGGCTTGCAGTACCCTGCATCATCAGGGTTTAGGAGTTGAAGGTCAAAATTTTAATTTTGTGCCTCTGTTTGGTATTATTTTTACATACCCGTAAGCACCAAATTGCCAACTCCTATGGTTTAGAATTGAAGTACCCCTTCATCATCAGGGTCGAGGAGTTGAAGGTCAAAATTTTAATTTTGTGCCTCTGCTTAGTATTATTTTTACATAACCGTAAGCACCAAATTGCCAACTCCTATGGTTTAGGATTGAAGTACCCCTTCATCATCAGGATTGAGGAGTTGAAGGTCAAATTTTTGATTTTATATTTTTGCTTAGTATTTTCTTTACATAACCGTAAGCACCAAATTGCCAACTTCTATGGCTTAGGATTGAAGTACCCCTCCATCATCAGGGTTGAGGAGTTGAAGGTCAAATTTTTCATCTTATGTTTTTGCTCAGTAATCTTATAACATATACGTAAGCACCAAATGGCTTATTCCTATGGTTTTGGCTTTAAGTACCCCTGCATCATCAGGGTTGAGGAGTTGAAGGTCAAATTTTTGTCCCATGAATTTGCTTAACAATTTCATTATATATTCGCAAACATCAAACGACCAACTTTTATAGTTCAGGCTAGCAGTACCCCTGCATCATCAGGATTGAAGAGTTGAAGGTCAAATTTTTCATAGTAAATACCTACATAGTAATTTTATTCTATATTTTACTCAATTGGACTTTTCCAGCTAAGGTTCGGCCGACTATCACTAATTTTATTATTTTGCTCCAAAAAGTTGAAGATCCTATGATTAGAACCTTATCAAACTCTTATCAGACTACCCCTGGAGTACATCCTTTCTAATAAAAAAAGAATCATCAAAATCGGTTGGCGGGATATTGAGTTATTCATACATTTATCGCGTACATTGAAAATGCAAATTTAAGACTTATGCGTTTTTCTTATGGATGCCCTAGTCAAAAAAATACTAAAAAAAAATGGGACCCTATGACACGCACTACCTTTCAAATAAAAAAAAAATCATCTAAATCGGTTCACCCAGTCCGGAGAAATGAGGTAACAAATATAAAAAAAAAAAAAAAAAAAAAAAATAAAAATACAGACGAATTGATAACCTCCTCCTTTTTGGAAGTCGGTTAAAAAGAAAACAAACATCAAATTTAAAAGATTTCAAAAATTCCAGCAAACATATTAACTGTTAATGACTTTGTGTTTCGTGTTATTTGATCTATTCGTTATTATTGAACCTAGGCCTCGGGGTCAGAATAGGGCTACGGTATCTCCTGCCTGTCGTAAGAGGCGACTAAAAGGGGCTTCCGGGGTTGCAGACGGCTAGAGTTGGAACTCGAACCGTTCGGTCAGGCAATCCCGGGAAGGACGGCGGTATGTGTGGTCGCATACCGTCGTAAAGACTAGACGGAGCGGTGGGCCCAGCCGCCCATCTGGGAGGAGCCTGATGGGGCAACGCGCTCGGAGGATTCCGGTTGAAGTCGTTTCGAGATCCCGGAGCCCTCCTTTTCAGCGCCAAGGACGGCCACCGGGGAGGTTTTAGTGTGGTAAAAATCCCACATAACTCTGCGTCGCTCCCACGGCGTCGGGTACCTTTGGAAGGTTTCCCCCTCGAAAACAAAAAAAAAAGACAACTCCCATCTATTGACAACCCTACTACCGGATGAATCTTCGTCTACATGTCGAAGATTCAACCGTACTTTGCAGATTCAGTCATCAATCTTCCTGCGAGCTCGTTATTCATCATATTTCATCACATTATTATAACCTACTTTTGGGCACTAAAGAGGCAACACATCTGATACTAGACTTAATTTAGGCTATAATTGCTTTTGATAAATGAAATGTCTTTATTTTCTATAGGGCTACGAAGATACAATTGTCTATACTACCGGATCGGATAACGTTATCGACTGAGACGATCCGGCATGAAACTGAACGTTTTTGTTTTTACATAAAGTGATTCAAGATGAAGGCGTTAATACACGCTGTCTACACTTATAGCTCCACACTAGGATTTTCTCCTGTATCGTGGGTACCATGGACACACACAAGACGAATACACAAACACCCAGACCCAGAACATGAATCTAAACTCATCATTCAGATACCAGTCTGGCCGGGAATCGAACCCGGGACCCATTGCGCGCCAGACCGGTGTGGTTACCGCTCCGCCACGCCAGTCGCCTTTAATGTATAAAACATGCATAATTTAGAAGAGAAATACTGATAATTTTCGATTTTTGACTTTTAAGCGAAACGAAGTTCACCGGGTCAATTTGTATTACGTAAAAACATTCCTTTTGAATCACTCTATTAAAAAAACTGTTAACATCCGTAGCATAGTTTTAAAGATAAGCATACATAGTGACAGACAGCGAGAAGCGATTGTTTTATACTATGTAGTGATGGTACAAGACGCTTTGTGCGGTTTTTTTTATCTGATTGTAGCAGCAAACGAGCATACAGTCCACCTAATGGTAAGTGGTCACTGCCGCCCATGGACATCTGTAATCAACTTCATATAGAACATACGAGTAGGCTCTATCTGAAGCACTATCGCACTGTGGTAGTCCGAATCGCACTGTGACGCTTTTATTTCAAAGACATTCTTAATGTAGTCTAGTAAATTCGTATTAAAAGTTTCCAAATAAGCCATGTAGGTCACTGACAGTTATAAAATGGTGGCTTCATATATACACTTTCTACACTTATAGCCTCACACTAGGATTTTCTCCTGTGTCGTGGGTACCATGGACACACACAAGACGAATACACAAACACCCAGACCCAGAACATGAATCTAAACTCATCATTCAGACACCTGTCTTTTTTTTTTTTGTTTTCGAGGGGGTAACCTACCAAAGGTACCCGACGCCGTGGGAGCGACGCAGGGTTATGTGGCATTTTTACCGCACTAAAACCCCCCCGGTGGCCGTCCTCGGCGCTGAAAAGGAGGACTCCGGGATCTCGAAACGACTTCAACCGGAATCCTCCGAGCGCGCTGCCCCATCGGGCTCCTCCCAGATGGGCGGCTGGGCCCACCGCTTCGTCTAGTCTTTACGACGGTATGCGACCACACATACCGTCGTCCTTCCCGGGATTGCCTGACCGAACGGTTCGAGCTCCCACTCTAGCCGTCTGCAACCCCGGAAGCCCCTTTTAGTCGCCTCTTACGACAGGCAGGGGATACCGTAGCTCTATTCTGACCTCGAGGCTACAGGGACGAAACACACAGACCTAGAACATGAATCTAAACTCATCATTCAGATACCAGTCTGGCCGGGAATCGAACTCGGGATCCATTGCGCGTCAGACCGGTATGGTAACCGCTCCGCCACGCGGGTCGTCATATGCCAAATATGCCATATGCAAGTTACTGACATTTCATTTTACATAACAATCCGTTTATTACCGCGACTGGCAAATTAAACTACTGATGACAAAGCTTAAGCTTGTATTAACAGTAATCCGTTGCCCATTTTCGCTTATTTTATATTTGCGAATTAATATGACGTCATTTCCGTTCACATTGCCCGAACCAATCGGTATTGATGCTTGAAATTATTTATTGTCGTTTTTAATTTACTGCAACAAATTATTTCGAAAAATTGATATTAAGTGTTGTAGTTACGTGGATATTGTTATTCTTATTTATGGGTACCCATTACGTATTAAAGAATTCTCTTTAAGTTTACAAAGTTTTTACATATATTTATTGTCATTTTTAATTTATTGCGACAAATTATTTAGAAAATTGATATGAAGTGGGTAGTTACGGCGATCCGTGGATATTATTATTCTTGTTTTTGCATCTTTCCGATGTTAAGTGGTAACTGCCGGCTACGGACATGTGTAAGTAATATAGAACACAGATTATATTTTGTAGTCAATCACAGATGTGTTGCTGCTCCCGAGGACTTAGATGGTCGCCTTATTTGAAAGTGAGCTGGCAACTACATCCTTCCACTGAAAGCAAGAACTGCTTCACACTAGAAATAAGTGTGGAAAGGGTATCTTCTCGGATGAACAACACTGATTCTACCACCTTGTAGATTATATTGGTACCCAACTTAGTAGAAGGAGGGTAGGTAATATTTTTAGAGCGTATGTAAGTACCTAGGTATGTCGTTTTTAAGGTTCCGTATCAAAAGGGTGAAAATGGAACCCTATCTATGCATACCTATTAGTTGTCGTGCCGTTATTTATTTATTTTTTCAAAAACATTCCTAATGAGATTTGTAGCTGTTAGGTAGTAATAAAGATTGTGGCTGCATATTCCATACGCAAGTTTCTGACATTTCATTTTACATAACAATCCGCTTATTACCGCGAATGTCAAATTAAACCACCGATGACAAAGCTTAAGCTTGTATTAATAGTAATCCGGTGCCCATTTTCGCTTATTTTATATTTGCGAATTAATATGACGTCATTTCCGTTCACATTGCTCGAACCAAAGGTATCGGTATTGATGCCTGGAATTATTTATTGTCGTTTTTAATTTATGTTGTTTTTAATTTACTGCAACAAATTATTTTGAAAATTGATATGAAGTGTTAATTATTATTCTTGTTTGCATCTTTCCGATGTTAAGTGGTATTTGCCGGCTATGGGCATGTGTAAGTAATATAAAACACAGATTATAGTCAGACACAGATGTGTTGCTATTTCCGAGGACTTAGGTGGTCGCCTTATTTTAAAGTGAGGCGGCAACCATATTCTTCCACCGAAAGCAAGAACTGCTTCACACTAGAAATCAGTGTGGAGGTGGTATCTCCTTGGTCGAGCAACACTGATTCTACCACCTCGCAGACTATATTGGTACTCAACTGCGTAGGAGGGTAGGTAATATTTTTAGAGCGTATGTAAGTACGTAATGTCTTTGTACGTATGTCATGTTAGGTATACGTTAAAAGGGTGAAAACGGAACCCTATCTATGCACACCTATTAGTTGTCGTGCCGTTTTTTATTTATTTTTTCAAAAACATTCCTAATGAATTGTGTAGGTGTTAGGTAGTAATGAAGACGGTGGCTGTATATTCCATATGCAAGTTACTGACATTTCATTTTACATAACAATCCGTTTATTACCGCGAATGGCAAATTAAACCACTGATGACAAAGCTTAAGCTTGTATTAATAGTAATCCGTTGCCCATTTTCGCTTATTTTATATTTGCGAATTAATATGACGTCATTTCCGTTCACATTGCCCGAACCAATGGTATCGGTATTGATGGCTGGAATTATTTATTGTCGTTTTTAATTTACTGCAACAAATTATATCGAAAATTGATATTAAGTGTTGTAGTTACGGCGATCCGTGGATATTGTTATTCTTATTTTTGCATTTTTAACCGACTTCCAAAAAGGAGGAGGTTATCAATTCGTCTGTATTTTTTTTTTTTTTTTTTTATATTTGTTACCTCATTTCTCCGGACTGGGTGAACCGATTAAGATGATTTTTTTTTTATTTGAAAGGTAGTGCGTGTCATAGGGTCCCATTTTTTTTTAGTATTTTTTTGACAAGGGCATCTATAAGAAAAACGCATAAGTCTTAAATTTGCATTTTCAATGTGCCCGATAAATGTATGAATAACTCAATATCCCGCAAACCGATTTTGATGATTCTTTTTTTATTAGAAAGGATGTACTTCAGGGGTAGTCTGATAAGAGTTTGATAAGGTTCTAATCATAGGATCTTCAACTTTTTGGAGCAAAATAATAAAATTAGTGATAGTCGGCCGAACCTTAGCTGGAGAAGTCCAATTGAGTAAAATATAGAATAAAATTACTATGTAGGTATTTACTATGAAAAATTTGACCTTCAACTCTTCAATCCTGATGATGCAGGGGTACTGCTAGCCTGAACTATAAAAGTTGGTCGTTTGATGTTTGCGAATATATAATGAAATTGTTAAGCAAATTCATGGGACAAAAATTTGACCTTCAACTCCTCAACCCTGATGATGCAGGGGTACTTAAAGCCAAAACCATAGGAATAAGCCATTTGGTACTTACGTATATGTTATAAGATTACTGAGCAAAAACATAAGATGAAAAATTTGACCTTCAACTCCTCAACCCTGATGATGGAGGGGTACTTCAATCCTAAACCATAGAAGTTGGCAATTTGGTGCTTACGGTTATGTAAAGAAAATACTAAGCAAAAATATAAAATCAAAAATTTGACCTTCAACTCCTCAACCCTGATGATGAAGGGGTACTTCAATCCTAAACCATAGGAGTTGGCAATTTGGTGCTTACGGTTATGTAAAAATAATACTAAGCAGAGGCACAAAATTAAAATTTTGACCTTCAACTCCTCGACCCTGATGATGAAGGGGTACTTCAATTCTAAACCATAGGAGTTGGCAATTTGGTGCTTACGGGTATGTAAAAATAATACCAAACAGAGGCACAAAATTAAAATTTTGACCTTCAACTCCTAAACCCTGATGATGCAGGGTACTGCAAGCCTGAGCCATAGAAGTTAGCCACCTGGTACTAACGTATATGTTATAAGATTACTAAGCAACAATATAAGATGAAAAATTTGACCTTCAACTCCTCAACCCTGATGATGGAGGGGTACTTCCAGAGGGGGCGCCCTGTTTGTATGAATTGTAAAAGTGTTTTATGTTTAATTTTTGTGAATATGTAGATGCACAAAGCAAACTTAGAGGCTTTATTTAAATACAAACATAAAAATATAGTCACTAAAAAGTGTAAAATAAAAACTTTTTAACAAAAAATATCTACCGACTTCCATGTCACAAAAAAGTAAAAAATAATTTAAATATATTTTGGTCTAGAACATACTCAGTACTTAGTACATAGTTCTGAAGTCGGTGCTCATATAGGACGTAGTTACCGTCGTCCAGCGAAATATGTCGAGCACCGACTTCAGGACTATGTACTAAGTACTGAGTATGTTCTAGACCAAAATATATTTAAATTATTTTTTACTTTTTTGTGACATGGAAGTCGGTAGATATTTTTTGTTAAAAAGTTTTTATTCCGATGGTTTGCACGCTCGTTTTTGCCACGGACGTGCAAGTTGTGGAATGAGTTTCCTCCTGAGGTATTCCTGGAGCGCTATGACATGGGGTTCTTCGAGAAAGGTGTGAAAAGAGCTCTCCTTCACAGCCAGCCATGCATTGGCGACTCCTCTGGTGTTGCGAATGTCCATAGACGACGGTGACTACTTTCCATCAGGTAGCCCGTCTGCCTTATTGTTAGGTTAAATTATAAAAAGAATGTTAAGTTGTATCGGTTATTTATAATCTGTGGTTATCTATAATCTATAATCTGCGGTTATGGACATGTGTAAGTAATATAGAACACAGATTATATTTTGTAGTTAATCACAGATGTGTTGCTACTCCCGAGGACTGTCCACCAATTCGCATTTGGCCAGCGCGGTGGACTATGGCCTAAACTCTCTCATTCTGAGAGAAGACCCGTACCCAGCAGTGGGACATTATTGGGTTGACGAAAGAAAAAAATCCGAATTAATATGACGTCATTTCCGTTCACATTAATTTCGAACTAAAGGTATCGATATTAATGCCTGAATTTATTTATTGTCATTTTTAATTTACTGCAACAAATTAATACGTAAAGTGAGATTAAGTGTTTTCGTGGCGGGAATTCATGGATATTATTATTCTTATTTATGGGTACCCGTTATGTATTAAAAAGTTCTATTTAAGTTCTCAAACTATTTACATATATAAATCCAGGGAAACCACCTGCTTGCAGTTCTTGCGTTTAGCTGGAGTTTTTAGTTCAATGTCATTATCATGTGACAAACTTAGTCCTCGAGAGGAGCAACGAATGTTTTTGACTTCACATGGAATCATTTTTTGAATAAAGTTTCTTTTTGGCGGTAGTCTCCACTTCCATCCGATGGCTATTTGTTTTTTACTTCAACCTTACACATAGATAGTACCTAGCTATTACGGTAGGCAATAACTTTTTTTGTTATCGAGGGGGAAACCTTTAAAAGGTACCCGACGCCGTGGCAGCGACGCAGGTTTATGTGGGATATTTACTGCATTGAAACCCTCCCCGGTGGCCGTCCTCGGCGCGAACTCGAATCCTCTAAGCGCGCTGCCTATGGGGCTCCTCCCAGATGGGCGGCTGGGCCCACCGCTCCGTCTAGTCTTTAAAACAGTATGCGACCACACATACCACCGTCCTTCCCGGGATCGCCTGTCCGAACGGTTCGAGCTCCCACTCTAGCCACCCAAAACCCTGGAAGCCCTCTTTTAGTCGCCTCTTACGACAGGCAGGGGAGGCCGTAGCCCTATTCTGATCCCGGAACTACAGTGACAGCGGTAGTAACAGCGGTAGCAATAACCTAAACTTCTACCTCTCCGGGAGTGGACACATGCCCAACAGTGGAACACAAATGAGCTATCAAGATATACAAATAAATCACTCATTTGCTATCAGAAGTGCACAACATTTTTTTTTTATGTTATTCAATCTTTGAACCATGAAATATGGGTGACGGTTTGTCGGAATTTTCATCGAAAATTCAAATATTGCACAGATATCCAGGGCGCGCTCATGACCGGAAATTTCACAATTTGGCGCACCGGCCCCGGGACATGAATAAAAGAATGAGCACAAAATGTCAATTCCTACTTGTGACAATGCGTATAGAAATAAAACTATGGAGTGCTTTTGCAGGGATCATAAACATATTCTCGTATTTTACTTTAATATATCAGATATATTTTTTTATTTATTTTGTTTTAACTTATGATTTGCAAGGTGGTAGAACCAGCGTAGTTTGTCTGGGAAGGTACCACCGCCACACTTATTTCTAGCGTGAAGTAGATTTTGCGTTTCGGTGGAAGGGTATTTTTCCGGCTCACCTTTGTATGAGGCGACTATCTTAGTCCTCGGGAGTAGCAACACATCAGTAATTGGCTTAACATTGACTTTTATATATGAAGTCGCTTACAGTCAGTGTAGATCAGTGAGAGCCTAATGGTTGAAACTTGCCCTCTCGATTGGGAGGTCCGAGGTTCAAACCCAGACGCACCACGGATTTTTCTAAAATTATGTGTGTATTAGAAATTAATTATCACTGCTTTTCGGTGAAGGAAAACATCGTGAGGAAACCCACACTTTCGAGAGTTCTTTACAAAAAAGGAAAGTTCTCGGAGGTGTGTGAAGTCCCCCAATTCGCACTTGGTCAGCGCGGTGGACTACGGCTTAATCTCTCGCATTCGAAGACCCGTACCCAGCACTGGGACAATAATGGGTTGACGAGACAGATGTCTGTGGGTTGCTATAACCACTTGACATCAGGTCGATGCTCGTTTGCTACTTCAATCAGATAAAAAATTACATGCGGTTCATATAATGGCGAGTGGCGATAATGGCGACTCTTACCCTCGATGTAATGAATTTAAAGAAGGATTGTGGTAATTGAACTCCTAATTGAGATTAGAAATCTTAGATATATATTTGTAGATAGATCAGATATAAACCAGAAATACGTGTGGCGTTGACGTCTCCTAAATTTACTCAACACAAAGGGTTATTTTCCCAGTAATTGGTTTAATTAATACGTTTAATCGCAGAGTCAGTTTACTCTGATAACACTCTTTTTAAGGCAAAAAATGTGTTGTTGGTATGTGTGGTATTATATTATAAGCCATACTAATAGTATGGCGTCTTAGTCTTCACTTATGACCTATGGCTATTCCCAGGTGGAATTCCAATTTTATTTCGCTGATTACAAATACGTAGCATACACTTAGTAAAGACAAAAAGTATCTTAGATGTCTTATTGCATACGTGTTTGCAATTTCGTATTTTCTAAAAATATAAAAAAGCACGCTTTCTACACTCATAGCCCTACAGTAGGATGTTCTCCTGTGGGTATCATGGAAACACACAAGACGTATACACAAACACCCAGACCCAGAACACGAATCTAAACTCATCATTCAGATACCTAGGAATCAAACCCGGGACCCATTGCGCGCCAGATAATAGTGATGAAATCTTCAATTTACGTAATATGATACGAATTATTTCCACTATTAAAGAAATTCGAAATTATCCAGGATAATAATTTTCATACCTTACAGGTCGGTGTATTTATTTAGCAAGATACAGAAGGTCAGGACTCTTACAATAGATGTGTCTGCAACAGTCCTTTCCTCTAGCGAAGGCGGAAGGTCAAAGAACCAACATCCCACCCCTCCAGTCCATAGTTTTCTTGTCTGAATTGACTGTTAGACTTGCCACCGAAAGCTGTTGAAGCTAATAGGTCCAACAATAACTACATATCGAAAAACCTTTTTTTTGTTAGCGAGGGGAAAACCTTCAAAAGGTACCCGATGCTGTGGGAGCAACGTCGGGTTATGTGGGATTTTAACCACACTAAAACCCCCCCGGTGGCCGTCCTCGGCGCTGTAAAGAGGACTCCGGGATCTTGAAACGACCTCAACCGGAATCCTATGAGCGCGTTGCCCCTTTCAGGCTCTTCCTTGGTGAGCATTTTCGCTCACCGAGTCTCCTGGTGTTTACGACGGCATGCGACCACACATACTGCAGTCCTTCCCGGGGTAATTTGGCTGGGCGGTTCGAGCTTCAACTCTAATCGCCCGAAACCCCAAAAGCCCCCTTTTACAGCGGAACAGAGGAGCAGCCCCGGTACAGAGGAATATCGAAAAAAATCTAGGAAAATAAAGACATATATCAAACTAACTAAATAAAAACAAAGCAACATATGACTTGGCACTTCACGAAGTTCCGAAGCGACATAACAATAAGATCGAAGCGACGCAACTCGTGCGAAGCAATCCAATTGAAACTCGATAAGCGTTTCGGATCGCCCGTTATCGTTATGTGGTTATGTCCATAACGGATATAATGAAACTGAGATAAGCATGCACTGCGCGGGGCAAACTTTATCACGTTAGGTTTTAAATGCGCTTGCATGTTTGTTGTTTAAAATAAATGTTGGGAAACTCACACTGTTGCACTAGCATAGTTAGCGTATTAGTTTATCTTTTACAGCTCTAAATAATAAATGAAGAAACATACTCTGTCTAAATAGAAATAGTTCGTAGATTTTCGTGATGAAATGGTTTTGTTATGATGCTGTGAAAATGCTGTATATTTTCTAATAAGCCATATTAAAGCGTCACTGTAGTACCGGGATTAGAATAGGGCTACGATATCTTCTGCCTGTCGTAAGAGGCGACTAAAAGGGGCTTCCGAGGTTGCGAGTGGCTAGAGTGAGAGCTTGAACCGTTCGGTCAGGCGACCCTGCGAAGGAAGAGGCGTATGTGTGGTCGCATACCGTCGTAAATACTAGACGGAGCGATGGGCCCAGCCGCCCATCTTTGAGGAGCTCGATGTGGCAACGCGCTCAGAGGACTCTTTAATATGATATCAATCAATATTTGTTAAATTATGAACATATATTTATAAGGTTAATAAACGCATCTAATGAATTATGGTACCAATGAGGTATGGTGGTGGAATTATGGTATGGTGGTATCGTACATGTATGAATTATGGTATTAGACACGTCCATACCAATAAAAGTTCTTTATAAGTATGTGTGGTGCTTACCTAACGTCTTAGTAAGTGTAATAAGTCTTAGTAGTGTGTAAAGGAAGAAAATTATCATTAAACAAAAATAATAATATAATAATAATAATAATAATTTTCTTTATTTACTCCCAAATAGTCTTAAGTACTAAGTTTACAAATTTGGTAATGTTACATTCATAATTGGGAGTCAGGAACCCAAACTACGATACCCTGTGCTATGAGCTCCTGGCTACCCCTCTGAGATAATTTACTTAAATCAATATGTGAGTATGTATGCGTATGTTTGTGTGCGTCATGTATATATAGGTGTGATTGTGTTGTGTGTGTTGTCAATTACGCTGTAACAAATGTGTAAAATGTCTCTTTACACCAAACTTTAGAACATCAAATAAGTTTCGTTCCACACAAGCCCCATTCAATTCTCCGCGGACTCCATCAACTTGTCAAAATGGATTTACTTATTGCGTTACTAACTAACGCTGAAGTTTGCGCTCTAACTAAATTATTACCCAGTGGCTCCGTGTGGAATAAACCTTTGCTTTGGCCATACGTGTTTTGCATAACAGGAGCGATTGTATACTTGATGTTACGTGAATTAATTACTTAATAAATTAACAGATAGAGCTGCGATAGGATTGTACTTAGTACGAGTTTCGTCAAAATGGTTATTGTTTACGTTTTTGAATATATCTTGCGATATACTTTGCAATGTCTCACAAGTATTTTGTAGCACAAACCAGTTTTTGCGTTTCAGTTGAAGGTTGTGGTTGCTGGGTCACTTTTATATTTATATAACGAAACAAGTTTTATATGGACAGACGAAACGAGCATTATCTTAATGATATTTTATGTAAATCACAAATACTGAAGAGTTTAGTGCGTAACGACACAGTAAGTGTTGTGTGACGCGATATGGATGGAAAGTGGAAGGAATGAGCAGTGACAGCCTAATGGTTGAAACTTGCTCTCTCAATCGAGAGGTTCGAGGTTCAAAGCCAGACACGCACAACAGATTTTTTTAAATTGCGCGTATTACAAATTTATTATCGCTGCTTTTCGGTGAAGAAAAAAAAACATCGTTAGGAAACCTACACACCCGAGAATTCTTTAAAAAAAAGGTCTCGGAGGTGTGTGAAGTCCGCCAATTCACACTGGCCAGCGCGGTGGACTGTCGCCTAAAACTCTCTCATTCTGTGACAGACCCGTGCCCAGCAGTGGAACAATAATGGGTTGTACCTCTACTGCAGTTATCGCGTGACCACGAACTTTGTCGAAATATCGGCAAAAGATGAGTATTCGTTACAAATTAAAACAAAGAACTCTCCTTATCTTAATATCAGCTATGATCTACATAAACCGTTCCACACTCCAGCAAGCTATAATGTGCAAATGGGTTGCAGCTCTTAAATCTGCAACGATACATAACCAAGTGGTACAGTCAGCGGGAGCCGCTGCCAAGCACAGCGGGAAGCTATAACGACTCATCTCGCTCATTATACGAAGCAAATCGAGTTCTCGTCGGAATGAAGACACAATGTCGCTTCACACGACGCGTCTGGCAATGGACCAAATCCCAATGTCTTGGTATGGTACGAGTGATGAAAGTTAGCGGAATCTGTAAAAATAAAACATAAAATAGTTCGTGATTTTGTCTTAAACTGTACTGCTGGATATGGACCGCTACAGAAGTATTTTTATCGATTGCGTTTTATTGTGCGTATAGAATTGGTGATGCTGCTTCGTATGATTTGTTCTTCACAACTCGTATTTATGCCCAATGACATGGCTATAAATGTGCTGTATTCTGGTTTGAAGGGCTACCGAGATAATAAAATTGAGTGGGTTCTCACAGTCCTTCAAAATGCTGTAAATTTTATCACGGTCCTCAAAATGGCAACACATCAAATTTCACATAATTTGCTATGGAGGTAAGTCGATTGTGTAAACAAAGACGAACACAGTCACCCCGATAAACAGCAGAAGTCTTAATCGTTACCATTCTATTGTCTTCTCTGTTTGGAGATCTGATCATCATACCGCAGGGTCACCAGGGTGCTCACCAGAGTGGTCACCATACCGATCGTGTCAGAGAGGTAGAGTACTGCTCCCTTAAATGTGTTGTCGTATTTGGAAGAATTTTAGTTTCAACACTTCAACATTACGATATTAGACTTGACAATCGTTGATTCTCATAACAATAACAATAACTATAAACAAATTCAAATTGCATCGTTTTTGGCACTATCCGACCCGCTGTCGCTCATAACTCGGGCAGGCTCATAAAAAGGGAATTTATTATTAAGTGTTGGTAGTCCGTTCTCTTTATTTACGCCTAGTGCTGGCAACACTCCTAACTGATACGAATCGACGTCTGTGTTGCTATGCCGTAAAGCTAAATGATGCCCGTCAACTGGTTGCCAGCCTTCGACATATTGCTAAGACGGCGCTGTTTGGATGACTTCCATCTCGGAATGAGGATATGAGCAAATTTGTTTTGAAATATTGCATTGGTCGTAAAGATATATGAGAAACAGTAATCTCTAGTAGTAAGAGTAGGTAAAGTATCTTAATTTAGATCTACTAGTAGTAGATTAAAGCGTAGAGTCTTTTTTTGTACTAGAAGGAGAAACCTTCAAAAGGTACCCGACGCCATGAGCAGGACGCAGGGTTCTGTGGGATTTTTACCGACCTAAAACCTTGGCGCTACAAAGACGGCTCCGGGATCTCCAAAGGAACGCAACCGGTGAAAGCTTCGAGTCTCACAAACAAAATTCTACTAATCTATTGCTTTTTAAGTTACAAGCTAGATGAACCCCGCAGCTTCGCCCGGGTTAAAAAGTATCAGCTAACTCCCTACCAAATTTTATGAAAATCGCTCCAGCCGTTTAGTCGTGAAGAAGTAACAAACATACACACTCACAAGCTTTCACCTTTATAATATTAGTATGATAGTACAGTATAGTATAGTATAGTATGATAAATCCTGAGTCTACCAAGCATTTGCGAGGTAGTAGAATAAGTATCATTCGACCTGTTACAGCTGTTTTTATGTATGTGGAATTATAATTTTTTCGACTATTGTAAGAAATATATTAGCAGCATGCTGTCTTTTTAATTATTTCAAAGATTCCTAAGAGAAATCATTTCAATTTTCTATGCTAAAGGACCGCGTGAAATTTTCATATTGTTAAGCTTCTATGCGTAATTAAAATATTTAATCACTTACTTTAAACAAAACAGTCGTGAATAAAACAAATTAAAAATAAGAGACCTAGTTACCATAGTTCTTATATACATATAATGTTCTCGTATATATATTATCAATTCATTACCATTTTTTTTGCTAATGCTCACTTATAATAGTGTGTTAGTCATTAAATTATATATGAATCAGACCACGACGATCTTTTGAGTAGTAACACAAAGACTGTAATCGATACCAGACACAATTTCTATTCTATTTGATATCGGTAGCTGATATTGACCGCTGACCAATTTGAAGCCGGCACATTTTATCTTAGTCACCAACTCAATAACTAAGGTTAAAGGCCATGCAATAAATAGATTTATTTTTATGAGTTTTATGAAGCAAACAAGCATAAGAGCGCTTTCACATTAGGTCGCAAGTAGCACGGCTGAAGCGCGTCAGCCGCGCGACTGCATTAAATTCTTTTTTATTACAACTATAGCCGTGGGAATTTTTTAGATTAGGGTGGTGCGCTGTACTCCTATAATGAAAATAATAATAATAAATAATGAATAATAAATTTAATAATAAGAGAGCATCCATTGCAGTCGCGCGGCTACCGCGCTGTGACCGCGCTACATGCGACCTAATGTGAAAGCGCTCTAAAATCATATGTGATCATATGAAGTCATTGCCTTCTATTAACCTATGTTTGAAGGTGGTAGAACCAGTGTAGTTCGACCGGGGAAGTACCACTGCCACACCTATTTCTAGCGGGAAGCATTTCTTGCGTTTCGATGGAAGGGTGTGGTTGCCGGCACACTTTCACATGAGGCGACCATCATAGTCCTCAGGAGTAGCAACGCATCTGTGATTGACTTCAGATGGAACCCATGTTCTGTATGAAGTTGATTACAGATGTCCATGGGCGGCAGTAACCACTCACCATCAGGTGGACTGCGTGTTCGTTTGCTACTTTAGTCAGATAAAAAAAAAACATCAGTTTTTCATACAGAATTTAAGTTCTATCTGAAGACTATGGCCGATGCATAGCTACTCCTGAAGACTAACTTGGTCGCCTCATATGAAAGTGAGTAATGAAATGCAAGAACTACTTCACTCTAGAAAACAGCGGTGGTGCCTTCCCGGTCAAACTACACTGATTCCACTATTTAGTCATTACAACAAATTTCAACTATCATACTTCATACTAATATTATAAAGGAGAAAGTTTGTGAGTGTGTTTGTTACTTCTTCACGTGTAAACGGATGGAGCGTTTTTCATAAAACTTGGTAGGGAGTTAGCTGATAATTAGGATTAACATATAGGCTACTTTTTACCGTGGGAAAATATCTTATTCCCACGGGACAATCGATTTATGGTTTTTTAT
The DNA here is from genome assembly GCA_949699795.1 of Spicauda simplicius. Taxonomy (NCBI): domain Eukaryota; kingdom Metazoa; phylum Arthropoda; class Insecta; order Lepidoptera; family Hesperiidae; genus Spicauda; species Spicauda simplicius. The sequence continues at coordinate 14,402,807 of OX453081.1, read as the reverse complement.
AACGCGGGCGAAGCTGCGCGGTTCAAATAGTATTAAATAATGCGAAGTGAGATAAATTTTACTAATGAGAAAAGTTCAACCTGAAATGCTAAAACGTCCATTTTTGTAGTAAGGAGCTAATGATCTAACGCATGAATAGATTACTGTAACCATACCTAAAAATATAAAGAATAGATATTACTACTAAATCTTCGTTCCAAACAAAAAAGCGCGGCACTCGGGGACTGCCGCGGTAAAGCTATTGCATAGCATTTTTATCAACTTATGCAATTACAATTATTTATTTATACAGTATTTCATTCTCAGATTTTAATTCAAGTTTTTTTCTTTGATACTATATACTTTGTTACAAATAGCTGCTTACATATTCGTTCGATTTCCAAGCAGCTCGTCTCGATCCGTGCGAGTTTCGTACTGTCGTACCATATACATAAGCGAACGCTCGGCCGCAATACATGGTAGGTGTATAGTTCGTTACGGAATTTCTTGATTCGGTCACCACGCTCAAAAACTTGAAAATCTATTTATTTATTTAAAAGCTATGAAGCCACAGACATACAGATACACATTAATTTATCACACTCCTCGTTTTGTAGCAGGATTACTAACAAATACAAAAGCATTCAAAACCGAATAAGCAACAAGAAAGGGTTATCATGGCGAAGTGAGAGCGCACAATATAAAACTCGTGAACCAATTAGAGAAGGAAGTTGTCCGAAAGTGTTCCGGGGATTAATTACGAGGGCTTGAGGTCACCGCGTGATGCCGGCTGCTGCCCCATCGCCTGGAACTAATGCAATTGATGAAGTTTGGCTGATGCCGAAGATTTGTACATAATCGATGAAAACGAGTATGAGACAAGTGATTACCAAAAAACTTTTTAACAAAAATTTCTATCGACTTCCATGTCACAAAAAAAATAAAAATTTTTTTTTTTTTTTTTTTATCAGCTACGACTCCACAGATGGATCGTCGTGCCCTTTTATTAATTTTGGTTTAGAACATACTCAGTACTTAGTACATGGTTGGTGGCTGACTTCTACACGATGCAACGCATCTGTTATTTGATAGATCCTGTGTTCTATATGAAGTTTGATATGTCTATGGGCGGCAGCGACCGTTTATTTTCAGACGAACTGCATGCTCATTTGCTACTACAGTATTTAAAAAAAAAAAAAAAACTAAATAAACACTGTTGTGCATTGCATAAAACTGCACGATGAACATATACAAAATATTTTCCACACTTTCGTACTGCTTTAAGAGAAATAGTATAAAGTTATCCGAACTAGCTGTAACAGAGCAAAAGAAGGAAAATAGTACAGAAACATTAATAGAATACTTCGAGAACTCTTCAGGGCAGCAACGAGCTGCAAATGGAAAACAACAATTTGAACTCGCTTTGAAGATTCCGCTTCCCTGGCTTGTCACACTGTGAGCGAGCGAGCGAGAAGATAGATTGTAATTAATAATGTGAGGGAGAGAAGCTGACTGAAGCTCAGTACCTTTAGTATGGGTTTACTCGAGTGACTCCAAAAACAACAGCTCGACGACGGGCGATTAGTCCGATTTTCTCGACATCGATGATGGTCACCGACAATGAGGATGATGAGGCACCAGCCCTTGTAACCACAGGTTGAGTAGGGGGAAGGGATGTTGTGTATGTGTGCGTGTATGCGGCGGGCTGTGTCCCGTACTTAGTTTTATTAAAGCAGTGTGCATCTTACGCTTGTGTTTTAATGACGTGCTACCCTCCTATTGCGATAACAATACACGACATTTTGTTTTCCAAAAACAATAATTCTTTACCTTTTTACCTATAATTTTAAAGTGCAATGAAGATATGACCGAAAACAAAAACATAAGGGTAAATTGTACATTGCAATGTGTTCGTAATAAACCGATTTCATATTAAAATGACGACCCGTCAGACCGGTCTGGTAAACGCTCCGCCAAGCTTTTACCAGGCCGATCTGACGCGCAATGAGTCCCGGGTTCGATTCCCGACCAAGCCAGGTGTCTAAATAATGAGTTTATATTTATGTTCTGGGTCTGGGTGTTTGTGTATTCGTCTTGTGTGTCCATGGTACCTACGACATAGGAAAAAACCCTAGTGTGGGGCTATGAGCGTAGAAAGCGCGTATAAACCTGGTTGATCTGTGGTCTACGGACCGCAGTGGTCACTTATCTTTTTATGCACTGCCTGCTACTGCAATACTATAAGAGAAGTAGTTAATAATTCGTCATTGACTTCGTCATTGTCCGGTTCGTCATTGACTTCGGATAAAAAGCTCGTTCTGTATAAAGTTGCTTACAGATGTCCATGAGCTTCAGTAGGCACTTACTACCAGGACGATTGCAAGTTCGTTTGATACTTCAAAAAACATTATTATAAAAAAACATTATTTTTTCATAAGATTGATAAAACATCTCTGATTATCTTTGCTCGCTGACGGTCGACCAAGTTCAATTGAGCGGAGCGTCACAAAGCTATTGTGACTGCAGGTCCGACTGAGCGCTCGCGATAACTTAGGTGATGTTTACTGCGCTGAAACAATAATACTAATGCTTGAAAATACGTAGCGTTGACTTTTACGTGTTAGTGAAAGATCAGTATTAGAGTGAATGCAGTTGTTGTCAAAGCAATACGCTCGCCGACGGATGAAGTTCCATCCACATCAACTGGATTCGTGGCGGTCCTCCACGGTTTGGTTTGCGCGCTCGTTCCTGCCACGGACGTGCAAGATGTGCAATGAGCTTCCTTCTGAGATATTCCCGAAACTACGATATGGGGCTCTTCAAGAAAGGTGCTCTCCTTCAAAGCCGGCGATGCATTGGCGATTATGCATGCATGCATGTCGGATCGAGACGAGCTGCTCGGAAATCGGAAGTATATAGTATCAAAGAAAAAAATACTGCATAAATAAATAATTGTAATAGCATGTTTCAAAATGGTAGAACCGGTGTAGTTCACATAGGGAAGTACTACCGCCACACCTGTTTCTAGCGTGAAGCATTTCTTGCATTTTGATATAAGGCTGTGGTTGCCGGCGCACTCTCACATGAGGCGACCATCGTTGTCCTCGGGAGTAGCAACGCATCTGTGATTGACTTCAGACGGAACCTATGTTCTACATGAAGTTGATTACAGATGTCCATGGGCTGCAATGACCACTTACCATCAGGTAGACTGCATGATCGTTTGCTACTTCAGTCAGATAAAAAAAAGCTTTAGCCCGCGGTCCGCGGCAGTCCCCGAGTATCGCACGTTTTCTTTTACATTACATCCTATCAAACTACAATGCACTAGCATTTAATACTTCGGTTTTAAGGTACAAACGAGTGTCGAGGTCTTTACCGTTAAACCACAAAGAATTCTTTCCCCTTACATAATTGTATTCCTTTTTGCAGTTAAATCTATTATAATAAATTTCATGTTGTTCCAGTATTTCATCGGAGTGCAAAAGGCTTTAAGAAAATTCTATTTCCTTCTTTCTTTATTCCTTAGCAATTTTATTTCCTTGAAAAATTGCTTAATATTTTTACTGCGATCATATCTTACATTGTAAAGGAAATAGTTTAGTAAAAAATTTGCTTAAGGCATAGTTTTTGAAGCCCTGTAGGTACGGCAAAGTGTCTGAAACCTGCTAAAACTGATTATTTTTTTTATTAAAAAAATCGGTTGTCCTATACATTCGGTTTACTGACGATAGTTGTACGTGACAACGTCATAAAAAATACTGATGGAATGGTTGCATTTTTCAAATGAAAATTTATTCAAAAACAATTGACACCACATCACTTTTCACTGCACTTCATACTTGATGAAAACATGTAAATGTATTATTGTACAGCAGTTGTCCACGCGGACGCATCGCTTACTCAAGTAGGAGAGAGACAGACGTCGAACGCTGCCGAAGGTAGTGCCTCTTTGTCGCTCGTTCCGCGCTCTCGCTTGCACTTCAAGCCTTAAATTGAACGCCTCAGGGCGACGTAACGCCGCATGAGTCATGTTTTTGGTGCGTGCAGTCGGCTTCATCGAATTTGTCACGTCGAAAATGCTTAATACTTTTACCGGACTGTGTCAGAAGTAGGCGAGCGTATGTAGGTATATTTACTAGTTTAGATATATATCCTTTGGTTTGGCACGCGCTACATCCCGAGCGGGTTGACGGACTTGTAACGGCCTGTAACGTACTCCATATTATTGGAATCGACTCAGTTTGCTGAGTGAAATAAGCTGTATAATCTTTAGCTATGGCGACTTCTATCAGAATAAAAGATATCACAGAAAAAATACTATCTTATTTATTGTCAAATTATTTTTAATAAAACAGCATAGCTAACTGAAAATTTAAATTGTAGCTTTTTGAATTTTATAATAATTTATTGTAGCCTCACATCTCGCCTCTTATTATTACATTATAGCCTCTCATCATCAATTTGGCAATAATCTTGCTTAAATCAAAGTTGCAGAAGCCCGAAGGTACGAAGGGTGTAAGTGCTACCAACACTGATAACTGGTTCGTGCAAAAATTGCTTAATATTTTCACCGCGGTTATATCTGACACTGTATAAGGGAAAATAGTTTTACCAAAGTCTTGCTTAACGCATAGTTTTGGAAGCCCAGGCGTCCAGGTACGAAGGGTCTGAGAGCTACTAAAACACACATAAACTGTTTACGGAATCTCCCGTTCCGCAAATTTGGACCTCAACAACGGAATGAATTCGGCAAGTTGGGTCAAAACGGCCCATCTCGGGGATCGAATAGTTATCCCACAATTTAATACAGTCCTCGGTCTGACCCGCTCCGAATAATCAACACAAACTATGCCAATTGTGACCGCATCGCGCCTAATTGTAACCCGAAGGGGTTTAACCTTGAAGTGAAGATTTGTTTCGGCTTTTTAATCGCCTTTCATGGCTAAATTATACCTGCTATTTCAAAGGACCCAGAATTATTATTTTAAATTTAGTAATAAATTGACCATTTTTACTTACTTAATTTTGTTTTTAACCTTTTTAACTTCTTAATATACCCCTTATTCGAGAGTACCTGTTATTTTATTTTATTTTATTTGCCTTTTCTGGCACTGATTTCAAACTAGAGGAAATATGTTTCTACCTCGTACCAGTATTATACAAGTCGTAACCCATAATAGTCGCTTATTGTAAATATAACTTTTATAAAGTTATCCAAACTTTATAAAAGTTGCTTAGTATTTTTTCCTTAAACTTTCTTAGAATATACATGTATCTTGTTTACCTTTAAAGGAACTTACAGTTTTTTTCTCATATAACTTCCAAAATTCGTAAGCTCTAATACTGTTAATAGTACTAATTGATCTTGTGCCCTGAGTGAAAGAAGATCCTATGGTCACATACAAAAAAACAAACTTCTATTCGACCCATGTGGCGCAGTGGTTTCCGTACCGGTCTGACGCGCAATGGGTCCCGGGTTCGATTCCCGGCCAGACAAGTATCTGAATGATGAGTTTAGATTCCCGTTCTGGCTCTGGGTGTTTGTGTATTCATCTTGTGTGTTTCCATGGTACCCACGACACAGGAGAAAATTTTAGTGTGGGGCTATGAGTGTAAAAAGCGTGTGTATTTTAAATAGCCAAGTACATAACGACTTTAAATTTACAAAAATCAAATGCTTCAAAAGTTTTCATTGGCTATAATTTCTCTTGATTGTTTGGAAGCAATCGGATTTTTGTTTAAAATAACTGTTTTCTTTGCTTTTGCGTCAAAATCTTAACATGCTCATTTACGTTTACAGCACTACATACATACATTGCAATGTACGACCACATGGCACTATTTAAGCAAAACGGTGATAGCATTTTATGTAAGTATAATAAACTTACACTAAATGCATAGTCCAATTTCCATTTTTTACGCACAAAAAGCAAGCTACTTGTTTCACTTACGCTTATAAACTCTTATCCTGAAAGAATTTAACTTTTATCTCGAGAAGGCATATTGTTTCACGCTCAGTGACTTCTCAACGAATCGTGATGGAAGTAAGTGCAGTTTAACTGGAAACTGAAATATAAAACGATGCATTCCGAGGCATTCTCAACGGTGAACGAAACGAAAATTGAATTTGCTTAACGTAAACAAAAACGACTTTTGGACGGATTTTCACGAGTAACTTGCGAATACCACCGCGAAATACAAATTTAAAAGTATGTAAATCTTCGAATAGCGTGGTGAAGTGAAACCCGTGCCCATTATTAAGGCATAGAAAGGTTACCCAGTTGTAGTAGTTCCGGGATCAGAACAGGGCTATGGTACCCCCTGCCTGTCGCTTAAATTGGGCTTCCGGGTTTGCGGGCAGCAAAAGTGGGAGCTCAAACCGTCCAGCCAGGCGAAGACGGTATGAGTGGACACATATCGTTGTAAAAACATAGGGCCCAGCTACACACCTGGGAGGAGCGTGACAGGACAACGTGCTCAGGGGACTTCAGTTGCGTTCTTTTGGAGATCCCGGAGTCGTCCTTGTGGCGCCAAAGACGGCCAACGGTTTTAATGTGGTAATAATCACACATAACCTTGCGTCATTCCCACGGCGTCGGGTAAGTTTTAAAAGTTTCTCCTTAAAAAAAAAAACATTTTTTTTGCAAGATCCTTTGTGGTTCCACTTCGGAGACATGTTGTGTTCCGGTTTAAAGGTTGTGGCACGTTATCAATAGAAACTGAGATCTTTATAATAATTAACAATATATATATTAATACGTGAAGCAAAAACTCGTGGTGCATTTTTAAGTAATATGCCGCGGACGGATTAGTATGAAATTTTGCACGGTTATAGTGGACTTAGAGAATGAGTGCAGAAGTGAGTGAGTGTGCAGAGTGTTAAATTTTCTTCAAATAATGCATATATCATACATTAAATCAACTAAAACCACAATAGACACACTACCGTGCATTTGTCACGCACACATACGTAATAAACAAAATAGAATATTCAATGTCTATGAAAACACATAACTTCAAAAATGTCAGATGCCTTTGACAAAATACCGCTATTGCTTTTAAATGCGGCTTAGCTAAATAAACCTCTTTTTTATATTTAACGGGCGCATTCAAAATTACTTGAAAATTATTAAATTTTATTTAAATTAGAGAAATATTGGTGCTACTTTGATGATATGATGACTTAGTTTTTTAACTTATATTATGGTCGAATTTTGACCGCTACGACGGGTGACTAGTTAACAATAATACTTGTATAGCTAATACTTCTAGAGCAGTGATAGCCTAATGGTTGAAACTTGCCCTCTCGATCGGGAGGTCCGAGGTTCAAATCCAGGCACGCACCAATGATTTATGTGCATATTAGAAATTAATTATCACTGCTTTTCGGTGAAGGAAAACATCGTGAGGAAACGTACACACCCGAGAGTTCTTAAAAAAAAAAGTTCTCGGAGGTGTGTGAAGTCCACCAATTCGCACTTGGCCAGCGCGGTGGACTATGGCCTAAACTCTCTCATTCTGGGAGAAGACCCGTGCCCAGCAGTGGGCCAATAATAGGTTGTTGCGATAATACTTCTACTAGTGTCAAATCACCTACAGCTCATTTTCTACGTACAAACAGCTTTCCATTTTATGAAAACTCATTCGTGTGCGTAAGTAACTATTCTCACGTCACGTATTGTTCACAAACTTGTACAAACAGTGGGAAGTTACGCTTGAGTAAATAGCTCAGGAACTTGCAGCTTGCTTTGTGCTACTTAGGATGATACCTATTTATTATAGGAGACAAATATTTATTTTTGTTTACGTTAAGCTAATTTAATTTTCTTTCACTTTCACTGCCTATGAATGCATCGTTTGATATTTCAGATTCCAGTTAAACTGCACTCACTTTCATCACGATTCATTGAGAAGTCACTGAGCGTGAAACAATATGCCTTCTCGGGACAAAAAGTTGTTGGACATGAGTTTATAAGTATAAGTAAAATAAACAACTTAACTATGCACTTAGTATTAGTATATTTCAATTCTTCAAACAGATCCATAGATTCGAGTTCAATTTCAGTGGGAAAGACGTTTAAATGTGATAAAAATAAAAACAATAATGAATGTATAATAGTAGTTGTATTTAATCTTTTCTAATTAATATAATAATGGCTGTAATATTAAGTACTTATAAATTGCATGCCTTAAGAGGTTGAATTTGTCGAATCCGTTATGTTTACTATTGACCATCTGTACTTACCCATTTTCAGGCAATAAATGATTTGATATAAATAAAATTACAAAAGATTGACAAGTAAAAAAAACATTTGGTCACTTTATTACTAAATTTAAAATAAAATAAAATAACAGGTACTCTCGAATAACGGGTATAATTAAGCAATTAAGGGCGGTTAAAAGGGTTAAAAATAAAATTAATAGAGTAAAAAAATAAAAAATGGTCAATTTATTACTAAATTTTAAATAGATTCATTCCGGGTTCTTTGAAATAGCGGGTACGAGTATAATTTAGCCATTAATAGCGATTAAAAAGCCGAAACAAATCTTCACTTCAAGGTTAAACCCCTTCGGGTTACAATTAGGCGCGATGCGGTCACAATTGGCATAGTTTGTGTTGATTATTCGGAGCGGGTCAGACCGAGGACTGTATTAAATTGTGGGATAACTATTCGATCCCCGAGATGGGCCGTTTTGACCCAATTTGCCGAATTCATTCCGTTAACCAAGACTTTGGTAAAACTATTTTTTCTTATACAGTGTCAGATATTACCGCGGTAAAAATATTAAGAATTTTTTGCATGAACTTGCAGTTATCAGTTTTGGTAACTCATACCCTTCGTACCTTTGGGCAGAAGCCCAAAGGTACGAAGCTTTATTGCTTTAAGCAAGATTATTGCCAAATTGTTTTACTGGTTACAATGCGAGATATGAGGCTACATTAAATTATTATGAAGACTTTGGTAAAACTATTTTCCTTTTTATAACGCGAGATGTGAGGGTAACACGAAATTATTATAAAAAAAACAATGCAGCAAAAATTTAAATTAGCGCCTGAATATTTTGTTTTCTAAAAAAAATATTATGTAAATATCAATATAAAAAATCTGTGATCTGTTTTCTCTTATCGTCCTATTTAAATATTATACAGCCTATAACTTTACGTACGCGCTAAGTAAGTTTTTTGTTATCAGATTGAAGTAACAAACAAGTATGCAGTGTACCCGATGGTACGAGGTTACTGTCGCTTAAGGACATCTTCTACATGACCACATTAAAATGATTGTCAACATGAAATATGAATAAAATTAAAGTTTAACAGGAAATAAATATGTCATAATGAAACAAAATACATTTTTTAAGAAAAGTGTGACTGTTTATTTAATAAACTTTATAAAATAAGTACACAAATTCAAAAAATGTTGAATTGCGAAAGCATCATGGTGCATGCCGTGGCGACGCATCGCCACGCCAAGAGTCTCACCGCTATAGATTCACATTTAAACATTTCTTGCACCCTTGTTACGAAGGTCGGTTAATCCGTTCCTCTGAAAATAATAGGAGCCAGCGTTTCGAAACGCTCAAATGTATTATATTGCATCATTAAAACTTTAGCGAGAGGATTTTGCGGCAATTATATATAATGGGGATTTCCGACGATAAAAATATCCTCTATATTTGCGCTTTGTTGTATTAGAGTTTCACGGAAATAAAAACAAAAACTGAACGTGTTTCTTTCATATTTAATTCTTTGGAACTTCCACTATGAACCCTGTATTCATGTTTTAGAAACTGAGCAAAAAATATTTATCTTCATTATCTAAGCATATTTTATACCATGTTATACTAAAACATATGCATTATAAGCGTAGTGCTGTGAAATATAATATTCTCTTATTAATATAAAGGGCGTTTGTATTTCGCTGAAATTTGGCATACAGATTTATGACTTTTTACAGATTTATGAGTTTACTCCTTAAGAATCGATTTGCATATATAAAGGCCCGGTATGAGAAAAACGTGAGGATTAAAACCTACTGATGAATGACCTCGTTACGTTTTTGGTGCGCACCTTCGGTGCGTTAAGTATTAAAACATACATAGGGCATGCTGCAAAGCGACTATACCTATATGTTATTGTGCTCGTTTATTTCTATCAACGTACTTATATTGCTGTTTTTGTTATAAATGTCAGTAATTAATATTGTTATTGTGATTTTTTTTAATGCGGAGAAATTGTCATGCGGATCCATGACAATTGTGACCGGGAGAGCGCGAGGGGCATGTCGGACTCTTACCGACTAAAACTCTGCGGCGTTCCTTTGGACGTGTGGTGGTTGCCGGCACACTTTCGATGAGGCGACCATCATGGTTTTCGGGAGTAGTAACGCATTATAGATGTCCATGAGCGGCAGTGTTCACTTGCCATCAGGTGGACTACAAGCTCGTTTGCTACTTCAGTCAGATAAAAAAGACGGACAGACGACAGTGGAGTCTTAGTAATAAGGTTCCGTTTTTACCGTTTGGGTACGGAACCCTAATAAGAACAATAAAGGTTGATGACGTGCCGAAAGATACTGAACATGTGACATTTCTGAACTCCCAGCATTATCCTTTACAACTTAGCACATTATTAAATACGTATATTAGATGAGATTTAACCACTTAACTAATTGAGAACGTAATCCGTCCAGCCATGCACGAGCAAAGCATGCGAGGAATGGAATATTAATGGCTTTCAAACGTACATTATCTTGCTTAGGATTAGGGCCGACGCTGCTGTTCCAATATTTGTGGAAATGTGGAATTATTTGTGAAGTATTTCAGATGGTAGGTGTTTGCTTATTTATTTGGAGTTTTAATGGGCAAATGAAATGCATAGGCCTTCGGGGTCGCTTACAAATTGTTTTTACGTATATATATATATCGAAGTGGGATGAGTGTCGTGTGACGTCAGGATGGCCAGGAGTCTTCATTATTGTCCTTTCTTGAAGATTTGAAGTAAAACACAGCAGTAGACTTCTTCGATTTATTCACAATTGACGAGGTCCGATCGCTTCGACGGTTAAACAAGAAATAATCCTTTCTACCGGCGTTCGCTCGCCTTTTTATAACAATGTTTGGTGGTGTGACAATAATAAATTTATGGAGGGTAAACTAAATTACAATTCTAAAAATCATTAAATGTTGCCAATTCAATAAACAAACAATTTTCGATCTTTAAACTAACTAAAATAATTATTATCGACAACGTGTTTTTCATAAATACGCGGTGTCGCGCCGACATATATTTTTACACTACGACCAGATCGGAACACGACTGAGAAGATCCGGCAAAGAGCTCAGTGGGTTTGTCATTTTTCTTTGTATCTTTTTTTATTTGCCATCTTGTTTTACATGGGTAGCAAAAGTTAGCTTCAGTATCAAGGGAAGTGTTCAGTACCTTAGACATTGTCAATAACAAATTTTTTCTGACACTACTAACCTATAAAATCAAGCAACAAACTCTGCAGGTCTGTATTGTAATTGCTCATGTATTATTTATGTATGTATTTTATTTGGTACAAACAACGTATCTGCAGTTGCGTGGTATTCTGTGAAAACATGGCATAATCGAATTATTGTGTTAAGGGTCGTAGTTTGGTTAGTGAATTTATTTTCGTACTGGGTCTGAATGTTGGTCTTTCTTAAAATGTAACTCCATAAAATACAAAATCCTGCGTTAATTTCACTTCATCATCATCGTTATAATCACTCACATCAGTCAAGCACCTTAGTTCTGTGCAATGGCTTCGCATTTGTGATTGACCTTAGACATGACCCCAGTACTATATGAAGTTGCTTACAGGTGTCCATGGGCGTTAATGACCACTTATCATCATATGGACTGAGTGTTTGTCATGTAAAGAAAAGATTGATTGGATAAAAAAAACTCTTATGGGATCTCTCTTTTGTGTAGATTTTCCCAACATATTTCTCTTCATTTTTTTAATTCCTATCGATAATTTTGGACCTTTGATTAAGAAAATTGAAAATTTAGGATATGTATTTGGAATTTGGAATTTAGAGGCGTGATAGGCTAACGGTTGAAACTTGCCCTCTCAATCGGGAGGTCTAAGGTTCAAACCCAGGCCAAACCCAGTTCAAAACAACTGATTTATGTGCGTATTATAAATTAATTATCGTTGCTTTTCGGTGAAGGAAATCATCGTGAGGAAACCTACAAACCCGAGAGTTCTTTAAAAAAAAAGTTCTCGGGGTGTGTGAAGTCCACCTATTCGCACTTGGCCAGCGCGGTGGGCTATGACCTAAAACTCTTTCATTCTGAGAGAAGACCGGTGCGCAGCTGTGGGAAAATAATGGGTTGTACCCCATTTGGAGTTTGAACACCAAAATAAACGACACTATCCACATTATACTAACTCATAGTGCGTAAGTAGGTAAAAGGTCACCATCGTTTCCCATTCCAAGTCACCGCAAACGTCTTTCTCATCGAGTTTCGTACGCCATCGGAATAAAACGGCGATTACAATTCTGCTGATCTTACAGTTTGGAAAGAATCCTTCAGAGCTTCAATTGTGTAACTTTCGTCCGCCCTAAGTTAGATTTTATTGTTCGTCATTTGAATCCACATTTACATTTTGGATGGCGAGATGATATTTGAAGCTTCTGTGCTCTGGTTTGAAGAGCCTGGAAAGGCAAATACTGATACGACTATCTAATTGAATCTTTAAGGACTACGCCATGCTTTGGAACGGTATCGGGAGGTAAAACTCCTGTGTTTATCTTTTTGGAATTGGTGACAACTGTCCATGTTTGTTATTTATATTTTAAATGCGAGAGTTTGTGAGGATGTGTATTAGTCTTCACGCAAACTACTACTACGCAATATCGATCGGATTTCGCTGAAATTTGGCAACCACATTGATTATGACCTAAACTTATAACATTATTATTACCGTAAACGTGAACTAAGCGGGCGACCCTGCGGAGAAATCTAATATATTATCAGTTTTCCTGTAACTTTCTTTTAAGCTATTACATAGCTTTTATGTAGCACGGGTTTTGAGCGCGGAAACCGAATCAAGAAATTCAGTAACTAAAAAACCTAACACCCCCTACTCTGCCTACCATATAGCGCGGCCGAGCGTTTGCTTAACGTGTATGTATATGGTACGACAGTATGAAGCTCGCACGGATCGGGATGAACTACTCGGAAATCGGACGAATATGTAAACAGCTGTTTGTGAGAAAGTATGTATACTACATAAGAAAAAAAGACTACGTAAATAAATAAATAATTGTAATTGCATAAGTTGTAATTGTCATACCTGCCGTTGAGATGTAAGGTTTTACCGAAGATGCTACTTTGAAGCAATTTAAGCTATGTAATTTTATGACTTTTTACCTAGCTATGTTTTTGTTTTAACTTCTCGTACCAACATCTTCCAACTCAGACTTAGCTTTGCGGTATTAGTAGTCTGGAACCATGTTGTAACGAAAAGTTACAGAAAAGTACAACTTTCTTTTCGTAAATACAATTTTATTTTCGTCGCTTGAACCGACCTATTTCCATGTTCCGTATGTGCTCGGAGTCGGAGAGGCGGAGCGCAACATTTGGTTCGGATTTCTTGGAAAGTGATTCGATATTTAACATCCGAGAAAATGTTCTGTTCACTGTTACTCGAACCTATCTTTTTCCTTGTAATATTCGCAGCTGCTTGAAAGTTTTGTTAAAGTTTAAGAGGAAATATATTAAGCCTTTTTTGATATGGAACCAAAGAAAGAGAAGTGAAATGGAGGAGGGTTAAGTAGATTAATTTACCTCAAGAGTTTGTCAATGATTTCTTCCTTCTACCTCAGTTTCATCAATCCGTATAACAGTGAAATTTCGGCAAGAAACCGCATGTCGTTGGTAGCTACCTTTTACAATTAAAATTTGTCAGTTTTGATTATTATATTAAATACGATAGTTCTCGCATAGTTTACGACTTACATTAACCCTAAGGACACTGAGCATCAACCATAAACCCAATCGTACTATTAAGCTAACCATATTGCGCTGTATGTCCTTATTAATAATGTCTTAACAATTACATTAAGTTTTATTTCAGTATTGATCATAATGTTTTCGAACACATTTTGTGAAGTGTACCAACCCAAGAATATTTTCCATTGAGTTCTAATACACTTAGTGTACGATTACGGTAGCGATCATAATTAACTTCAGAATTATACAACTTCCCGACGTTTCATTATGTTCTCTGATTCTAGTAAAATGCTTAAGCAAAGTCGAATCATGGCTCCGGTAATACTTCCGCAACAGAATCACCAATGGCGTTAGTTCCAGGCGAGCGGGCAGCGGCCGGCATCACGCGGTGACCTAAAGCGGTCTTCGTAATTAATTCTCAGAACAGTTTCGGACAACGCTAATTCATCCACTAATTGATCGGAAGCCTTATTCTTGGTTTATGAATATGATGGTAATTATCGTAAAATTTTGAGTTAATACGTGACGATTTTTCATTTATATATGCACTGTATCTAGACAAATGGTTAAGCAAATTCAAATCAGTATTCTTAGTACCAGTTTTTCGCCCATACATTGATAGATTAAAGACCCGCGTGGCGGAGCGGTGACCGTAACGGTCTGACGCGCAATGAGTCCCGGGTTTGATTCCCGGCCAGACGGGTATCTGAATGATGAGTTTAGATTCGTATTCTGGATCTGGGTCTGGGTATTTGTATTATCTTGTGTGTGTGTGTCCATGGTACCCACGATACAGGAGAAAATCCTACTGTGGAGATATGAGTGTAGAAAGCGTGTAAATCGTGTGTATAGATATATAAAACATTTATTTCATGACTTAAGACACAACACAAAACAGATTTACAAAACATTGAACATAAGTTGGTACAAACAAAAACACAAGACAACAAAAAAAGTTTTAATAGTTACAATCCAATTTCTAATTAGAACGTGCTGCAGAAAAAGCCCATGAAATAGGCACCGGAGCTTAGTAAAAGCTAAGATTAAACCCCAACACTAGTTTTCAGTCCCGACCATTTCCGAACGCATACATAAGTATGTCTTTAAGTTCGGCCCTAACTTGCACAGTGCTTTGGAAATTGTGAGCAAAATGTACACAATGCTTATTTGCAGGTTCGAAATGAATCCGTACTAACATAACAAGGTTCCGATAATACTTCCGCAACAGAATCATCAATGGCGTTAGTTCCAGGCGAGCGGGCAGCGCCAGCATCACGCGGTGACCTCAAGCGGTCCTTGTAATTAATTCGAACAGTTTCGGACAACGCTAATTCATCCGCTAATTGATCGGACCTAATATTTAATATAATGTTCTTAAAGATATGCATTTTATAAAGTTTTGGTTTATGAATATGATGGCAATTATCGTTAAATTTTGAATTATAAGTGTCGATTTTTCATTTATTTGCAAAATTTAATTTTTAGCAAATTCGAATCAGTACACTTAGTATTAGTACCAGTTTATTTCCACACGAATGCCAGTATAAAATTAAACCATTTCTTATTAAAGCGTCCATATTTATAGGCATTGTAGCGGTAATTACAATTACAGCAAATAATTTAAATACTGCATAACAAATCTAATAATGTACTTAAATATTCGGTTTTAGTATTATTATTAATTTTAAGTCATTCTAAATCTTTTATTTTACACAAATTACATCTATTTGGATAAACAACTTCCTCCAGTTCTTACAAGTTTACATAAAGCGCTGTCAGTAAAAAGGATCAATGCAGTGTCTACAAGATTTGCGTAAATAACAGTTTTGAAAATACGAATAATTGTTTAAACAAAAATTATAAATATTTCGGATACATTTTTTAATAACATAATAATGAGATAGTAATTTGCACCCATAACCATAATGCAGTGATAGATAGCCTAATGGTTGAAACTTGCCCTCTCGATCAGGAGGTCTGAGGTTCAAACCTAGGCACGCACCACTGTTTCATGTGCGGATTAGAAATTATCACTGCTTTTCGGTGAAGGGAAACATCGTGAGGAAACCCGAGAGTCCTTTAAAATAAAAGTTCTCGGAGGTGTGTGAAGTCAACCAATTCGCACTTGGCTAGCGCGGCGGACTATGGCCTATAACTCTCTCATTCCGAGAGAAGACCCGTGCCCAGCAGTGGGTCAATAATGGGTTGACGAGAGAACCATAATGCTTGATTAGGTCCGGAATTAATTCGCACTAAGGTTACAAGGATCCGATAATACTTCCGCAACAGAATCATCAATGGCGTTAGTTCCAGGCGAGCGGGCAGCGCCGGCATCACGCGGTGACCTCAAGCGGTCCTTGTAATTAATACGAACAGTTTCGGACAACGCTAATTCATCCGCTAATTGGTTTCGAACTGAGACTTTATTGTGCGTTCTCATCTCAATTCGATAAGACTTTGTTGGTTTTATTTATTTGTTTGTTAAATTAAATGAAATGTCTTTATTTTGCATACGCCTACGGAGGCACTTATAAATTGTCAGTTACATATTTTTTTTTACACTGGATCGGCACGACCTCAACTGAGAAGATCCGGCAAGAAACTCAGTGGGTTTGTCTTTTTTGTTTGTAATTTTTTTTTTCTTTGGCATCTTGTTTTTAAATGGGTAATAAAAGTTAGCTTCAGAATCTTGCCTTACATTTGGCTTAACAAAAGCATGTTTGGCGGGCATTATTTTACTGTTTCCGAAATACAAGAATACTTTCATAAAGGATGTCACCCATGGCGTAAGGTACCTTTTGAACGTTTCCCTTTCGACAAAAACAAAGATATGCTTCGGGTTATGTATCTAAAAATATATCTGGAATGACGAGTTTTTTCTTTCTACTTCATTTACTTATCTGCACGATCAATTTACGTCCTTTCTGAAAGGAGATGAAAGAATAAGCTTTAAGGTCACACCGTCACCTGTAGTCCTACATCCTTAAGCACATTTGTAATACAATTACATAATTCCTCAGAAGCTTAGAGGATCTAATGCTCAAGCGATCGCATTCAATATGAATGGAATATTAATGGCTTTCAAATGTTCATTAACGCTCAGGATTAGAGGGAATGCTTCGTGTCAGTCAAATGACTTCAATATTGGGAATTATAGCAGGTTTGGGATTTGCAGTGCTTTGGCAATTAGTGTTGGAGTGTGCAGTAGTATTAATGTTGGTAGAACTCTTTGAGGTTCGTCCCCTGCCTGTCAGGCAATCCCGGGAAGGACGGTGGTATGTGTGGTCGCATACTGTCGTAAAGACCAGTCAGGGCGGTGGGCCCAGCCGCCTATCTGGGACAACGCGCTTAGAGGATTCCGGTAGCGTTCTTTTGGAGATCCCGGAGTCCTCTTTATAGCGCCGAGGACGGCCACCGGGAGGGCTTTAGTGCGGTAAAAATCTCACATAACCCTGCGTCGCTCCCACGACGTTGGGTATCTTTTGAAGGTTTCCCCTTCGAGAACAAAAAACAAAAAGAACTCTTTATGGTTGCCTCTGGAGGCACTTTATCCTTGCCTATTTTTGCCTAGTAGTGGTAACTTTGAACGCTTCTGTGTTCAAGGGTGTGGTAACGGAGATATTCTTATTAAAGGCGTTCTTCAAGACGAGTTTTCAAAGGTAGCAATCCGTCTTTCGCGACGAAATTATGAAATTCCGTAACAAAAAAAGCCTAACACCCTCACTCCGCCTACCATGTAGCGCGGACGAGCGTTCTCTTAACGTATATGTATATGGTACGACAGTAAAAATAAGAATAAAATTTAAAAAAATAAAAAAATGCTATGCTTACTTTACTGCGACAGTCCCCGAGTGTCGTTTTTTTACTTAAGAGAGTGTCTATGACTTACAAAAATATCAGGAAGATAATTAAAGAACATTGAAAATATCTCTTTAAAAAAACTCAGACACCATACAGAAACATGAACATTCGTATTTATAAAGTAAATCATATCTCTTTGGAACCATTCAATATATGTGAAAGGGTTTTGAAATGCCAAAATTCTCTGTGAACGTATTCTGCCGTTCCAGACTAATGATCAGGTTTTTAGGTTCCGAACCGAACTAAAATGGAGCGACTTTCCCGAATATTCAGCAAAGACTCGTTAAATTTAATTGCTACAGAAGTCCGTTACAGAATGTTTTAATAATGCAATAAATTCCATTTAGCGATACAAAAGTACGTCCATTTCCAATTCCAAATTCCGGAATTTATATTTTTGTTTGTTCCCGGTCGCGTCTCCATTGAAATTTTATATTAAAAGTTTTCTCTTAAGTTGCACTTTTGCATCGTAATTTACTGACGTCACTACGCAAAAGTATCGTTTTACTGAAGATTGTTTATGTTAAACAGAAGCTTCATTTAGAAAAAAAGAAAGAAAGAAAATACTTTATTCGGTACAGTACATAAAGTTATACAAAAAACAGATACATCTAATAGGAAATATGTGTTATTATTATTAACTAATACTTAATGATGTAAGTAGAGCAGTGATAGCCTAATGGTTGAAACTTGCCCTCTCAATCGGGAGGTCCGAGGTTCAAACCCAGGCACGCACCACTGATTTATGTGCGTATTATAAATTAATTATCACTGCTTTTCAGTGAAGGAAAACATCGTGAGGAAACCTACACACCCGAGAGTCCTTAAAAAAAAAAGTTCGCCGAGGTGTGTGAAGTCCACCAATTCGCACTTGGCCAGCGCGGTGGACTATGGCCTAAACTCTCTCATTCTGAGAGAAGACCCGTGCCCAGCAGTGGGACAATAATGGGTTGATGGGATGGGAATTATGTAAGTTACATTGACCGAAAGGGTCTCCACTCAGCTTATTGCTGCAGGTAGCCGAGTTCACCTGCAGCGCTGGTATTTAAGCGTAATTATTAGCTGGTATTTTAGCGTAAGCGTAAGCGCTGGTAATTTAGCGTCCCGTCCATTGAATATAGTGTCGTCAACCCAATACGTACTATCCCATTGCTGGGTACGGGTTATCGTGATTCCGGGTACGCTGGCTAAGTGCGAATTGGTAGACTTCACACAAATTTAGATTTTTTGACGTGATAACGTCTTATAATTCGATGGAGCCGGCTGGACGCACCAAAAACATGAGTCATGCGGCGTTACCTCGCTCTGAGGCGTTCCATTTAAGGCTTGAAGTGCAAGCGAGAGCGCGGAACGAACGACAAAGAAGCACAATCGGCCTCCGCGTTCGGCAGCCTTTGATATAATCCGTCTCTGTCCTCGTTGAGTGAGCGATGCGTCCGCGTGGACAGCTGCTATACAATAATAATTCACAAGTATTCGTCAAGTATAAAGTGAGAAAAATGACATATTTGTATTTATGCGAACAAATGAATGTAACTTGATCAATTCCATTGTAATTTCCATTTACCTCCTTCTTTATATTCATACAAAATATATGACAAACAAATAAAATTAAAATTTTATTTTGAAAAATGCAACCATTCCATCAGTATTTTCTTATGACGTTGTCACGTTTAACTATCATCAGTAAAGCGACTTTATAGACAGCCGATTTTTTTAAGAACGCTCCGGTGTGTAGTTTTCCTTACGATGTTTTTTTTTCAGCGCAAAGCGGTGA
This sequence comes from Spicauda simplicius, assembly GCA_949699795.1. Taxonomy (NCBI): domain Eukaryota; kingdom Metazoa; phylum Arthropoda; class Insecta; order Lepidoptera; family Hesperiidae; genus Spicauda; species Spicauda simplicius. The sequence continues at coordinate 14,383,197 of OX453081.1, read as the reverse complement.
TAATTAATCTCTAATACGCACATAATTTTAGAAAAATCTGTGATTTGAACTCGGGACCTCTCGATAGAGAGCGCAAGATTTAACCATTATGCTGACTGCTAACAGTGATTAGTAGCTCAATTAAATCTTTGTTAAACTCATGACCTACATGAGGTAAATGCATTGTTAAGAGACCCCCGAGGACTAAGTTATAATGCCTCATGTATAGCAATTAGGTAACAGGGAATTAACGTGAGGCGCAGGTGCAGAGAGTATGGAGACCGCCCTGTATTAATAACTTTTACATAATTATATTGTATCCGTTATTACAGCGTCCATAGACATGTTTACACTATAAAAATCTAATGCTTTTTACGGCTTAATGCTAAGGTTTTAATGGAAGGGTGTGGTTGCCGGCACACTTTCACATGACGCGACCATCATCGTCCTCGGGAGTAGCAACGCATCTGTGATTGACTTGAGATGGAACCCGTGTTCTGTATGAAATTGATAACAGATGTCCATGGGCGGCAGTGACCACTTACCATCAGGTGGACTGCATGCTCGTTTGCTACTTCAGTCAGATAAAAAAACGTGATTCAGAATACAAATTGTGCCATCTCTTGTTGAATTATGACAAGTCGTTTAAAAAGTCTGTGTCAATATGTATGTAGGATCTTTTTTTTTTGATATCGAGGGGTACGAAAGGTACCCGACGCCGTGGGAGCAACGCCGAGTTATGTGGGATTTTTACCTCACTAAAACCCCCTCGGTGGCCATCCTCGGCTCTGTGTGGAGGACACCTGACCTACGGACCGCTGCCGGTGTCCTCCGAGCGCGATGCCCTCTTCGGGCTCTTCCCAGTGAGCATTGTACTCAGTGCGCCTCCCTGGTGTTTACGATAGCATGTGGCCACACATGCCGTCGTCCTACACGGGGTCGCTTGGCAGGACGGTTCGAGCTCCCACTCTTACCGCCCGCAACCCCGGAAGTCCCTTTTAGTCGCCTCTTACGCCAGGGGATACCGTAGCCCTATTCTGATCCCGGGGCTATGTATGTAGGATCCTAAATGTAAAAGCAAAGTTTATTCCAAACTGCAGTCCAACTGCACTTACTGCACCTCAGCTCGAGTTAGAAACAAAAACAACACGTTCATTTAAACAGAAGTTTCCCCAAATATTTAATTGCGCCGGAAATGTCAGCTTTGCAACTAAACCATTTGTCTGTGTTCCAAACTGAAATGTGCGCTGATATAATATTTTGAAACTTTTCGTTAATGTTCACGTGATTTTTGATTTATAACGTGTAGAAATTGAAGTTACAACTCACTGGGCTAATTAATTGTGTGAAGCGAAAACTAAACTGCATTTATTACATTTTAGTTACTTTCATGTTTGTTTCATGTGTGTAGTCTCTTGTCTTTTCTGTATACCTTACACATTCAGTACATAGCCAGAATAAGGGTTTAACAGTTTCTGCTTAACAAATCAATTCTAAGCTAGTCACCCGTTGCAACGGTCGAAATTTGACCGTAATTAATCTTAAAAACTAAACCTGATATTGTCCAAAGTAGCACGAATATTTCTCGAATTGTATTAATCTTCAAATTACTTTAAATAAATTCGTTTAAAGTAAAAAGAGGTTTAATTAAGCAAGCTGTATGTAGAAGCAATAGCGGGTATTTTGACAAAGTCATCTGTCATTTTTAACGTTACGTGTTTTCATAGTAAAACAATGAATGTTTTATTTCGTATGTGTCAAATGCGCGGTAATGTGTGAAATGTTTTAAGTTGATTTTATGTATGGTAATTGCATTATTTAATAAAAAATGTGTGCGTGCACTAGCGTACACTCGTAAGAAGTGAAACTTCTTTATGACGTTATTTTTCAAAAAATAATTTACTATATGCAACTTTACAGAAATTGGTTAAATAAAGTTAAATTAGATAAAGTTTAATAAAAGGCTTTTATTAAACTTTATCTAATAATCTAATCTATAATAATCTATCTAATATCACGCGTGGTAGGGATAAGGAAAAGATGGCGCGTAACAGAAAAAAATGGCGCGTAACGAAAAAATGTTACACTAATTTTTTTTCCAACTCCGATAAAGAAGTTTCACTTCAAAAATATTAGCATTTCGTAATCCTTCTCTACATCAACTTGCACAACCGTGCGTAATTTTATACTCCTCCATTCTAAAAACGAGTCACAAGTTTTTTCTTCACGTGTTAATATTATTTTATGATTAGAGGATAATAAATATAATTATAGTCTAATCATAAAATAATATTAATTGCGGTTAGGCAATACTTACGATACATTATAATACTTAACGGGTACTCACGATATGCGGTTTACGAATTCTTATAGAATTCTTTTTGCCGATATTTATTAATGCCGTTAAGTATTCTTATGTATTTATTCCGCGATAATATTAGTCTAAAATCATATAATACTTACGATTATAATACGCATAGGTTGGACCCTTCTCTGTCCCTGTAGTTCCGGGACCAGAATAGGACCACGGCATCCACTGCCTGTCGTAACAGGCGACTAAAAGGGGCTTCCGGGGTTGCAAACGGCTAGAGTAGGAGCTCGAACCGTTCGGTCAGGCAACCCCGGGAAGGACGGCGGTATGTGTGGTCGCATACCGTCGTAAAGACTAGACGGAGCGGTGGGCCCAGCCGCCCATCTGGGAGGAGCCCGATGGGGCAACGCGCTCGGAGGATTCCGGTTGAAGTCGTTTCGAGATTCCGGAGTCCTCCTTTTCAGCGCCGAGGACGGCCACCGGGGGGGTTTTAGTGCGGTAAAAATCCCACATAACCCTGCGTCTCTCCCACGGCGTCGGGTACCTTTTGAAGGTTTCCCCCTCGAAAAAAAAATATATAAATAAAAAAAAATAAAAAAAAGGTGCGGTGAGCAGTTCACGCCCACCAGGGCAGAGCCCGATGGGGCACACGCTGAGGACACCGGCGGCGGTCAATCGGAGTTCCCGGAGTCCTCTTCGCAGCGTCGAGGTCGGCCACTTTAGTGCGGTAAGAATCCCACATAACCCGCGTCGCTCCCACGACGTCGGGTGCTTTTTGAAAGTTTCCCCCTCGAAAACAAAAAAAAAAGGTTGGACCCTTCTACCAAGATGAAATTTTTGGAAAACTGCAATTAAAGTTGAATTATATTCTGTCATTTATATATATAAATAAATCTTATTAAATATTGTTGGATCATTACCTGTTATATTATTGTACATAATTTATATAAAAAAAATTACGTCGTCTTAAGCATTTATTTTTATTTTTAATTGTATTATGAACAGAATCCAATTAACGAGTTCATAAGCTTCACTTTTAAGCGGCTGAAAAGGCACTTGAAAACGAATCTTAATTTGAGGGTCATAATACCCCCTCTTCGGGTGCTTCTTCACTATGACGACACGACACGGCACCGCGTCTGATATCGGTGGACGTATAATTCTATGAAATTTCGAGGCTGATACACTGTTTTTGGCGCCGACTATCGACTTTTTGGTTTTTGGCGCCGACTATTCTGGTGTTGTACTGATTTAACGGTTAACGTATTATAATTTATCTTTAATTTAATGTTCCTATTTTATTAATATTATAAATGTGAAGGCTGTGTGTGTTTGTTCCTCTTTCACGCAGTAACTAATGATCGGGTTATGCTAAAATTTGTCGTACAGATAACTATCTGTACGACAAATTTTATTTATTTATGATCTAGAGCAGGGTTTCTCAAACTTTCGGCTCGATATACCCCTGTTAAATGCACTTTCATAATTTATAATAATTCATTATTATTTATTATAAAATTTCATAATTCATAATAATAATGAATTAATTTGAATTATGAAAGTGCAAAGGTAACAATAAAAAACCACAAGAAATATTTTTTACTACTTAATATGATGGGTGTGCTTGTTTGATTACTTTTGGACAATTTTAATCTTAATTCTGACTCGGCATAAGTCACAACACACACTACAACTACACTAACGGCACACTTTTATATGAGGCGACCACTATTGTCCTCGGGAGTAGCAACGCATATGTTATTGACTTCAGATAGAACCCATGTTCTGTATTAAGTTTATTACAGATATCCATGATCGGCAGTGACCACTTACCATCAGGTGAACTGCATGCTCGTTTGCTACTTCAGTCAGATAAAAAATAACATTACTGATGTAAAGACGGCGAAAGCGGCCGAGCCCCGGAAATTGGCTATTAACAAACTATATAAATAAATAACACTTTTGTTATCTTCATTAATTTAAGTATAGAGTCAGAATCCTTGTGTCCGTGTCGATAAGAAATGAAAAAATGCTTTCGTATTGTCGTTATTGTGTCGTGTCGAGTAGTATGATGTTTACCAGGAGTTACCAGGTGGTAGAACCAGTGTAATTCAACCGGGGAGGTATCTCCGCTACACTTATTTCTAGCGTGAAGCATCTCTTGCGTTTCGGTGGAAGGGTGTGGTTGCCGGCATACTTTTATATAAGGCGGCCATCTCAGTCCTCGGAAGTAGCAACACATCTGTGATTCACTTCAGATAGAACCTATGTCGACCCGCGTGGCGGAGCGGTTACCATACCGGTCTGACGCGCAATGGGTCCCGGGTTCGAATCCCGGCCAGACAAGTATCTGAATGATGAGTTTAGATTCGTGTCCTGGATCTGGGTGTACGTGTATTCGTCTTGTATGTGTCCATGGTACTCACGACAAAGGAGAAAATCCTACTGTGGGGCTATGAGTGTAGAAAGCGTATGTTCTATACGAAGTTGCTTGCTGATGACCATGGGCGGCAGTGACCGCTTACCATCAGGTGGACTGCATGCTCGTTTGCTACTTTAATCATATATAGAAAAATGATGTCGTATCGTGTCGTCTCAGTAAAGAGGCGTTCCTCGGGTCACAATTAGACGCGATGCGGTCAAAATAGGCATAGTTCGTTGATTATTCGGAGCGGGTTTTGAACGGCCGGGACTGTATTAAATTGTGAGATAACTATTCGATCCCCGAGATGCGCGGGTGACCCAACTTCGTGGATTCGTTAATTGCGGCTAAATTTGGCGAACATGCCGAAAACATAATAAACAGCTTCCTCGCATCATCCGCAGTTCATTAATATTACACTGTTGGGTACGGCTTTGCTTTCAAGGTTCACTTTTAACAATCAAGTGCTTTTGATTTAAAATACTTTTACACAGACAAAATTTTAAACGTGTAATTTTGAAACGGTCGACTTTTTATTTATTACATAATATTCAGATAACACATATTGTTCTCTTGTGTCTAATGATAGTATACGTTTAATTTAGTCTATAATAATAAATTTATAATTTTTATTTAGGAGTTTTTGCAATAATTTTTATATGATCATGAAAACTGAGTTTTTGATCGAATGTGACACCCAGATCTTTTATTAATTAATTAATTTGGCATTTCTTTATGTTACTTTAATTCTATTTGATAAATTAAAAAAAAAGAAAGAAAATGTAAATTCATATTATTGTGTTAATTAGTATAAGTGGTATTGTATCGTTCTAATTAACAATAAATAAATAAATAAACAAATAAATAGTCTACAATATGATTATGTGTTGTAGTTATCACGAATAAACTTATTTTTCTTTTCTTTCTTCTGTTTCTTTCTATTTAACGCACACTGCAAACAACCACCAAACTAAAATTCTTGCATGAAGCGGGTTTTGTGTGTCGGTGGAAGGGCGTAGTTGCCGGGTCAAATTCTTATGAGGTGACCAAGAGTGGGAACTCGTATATGACTTTAGGCAGAATTCTTGTCCCTTGTAAAGTTGCTTACAGATGTTCATGGGCGGCAGTGACGTCGTTCTACTTCAGTCTTATAAAAAGCAAAATTTATATAACATTTCAAAACACACTACCTTACTTATTTAAAAATACACTTATAGTACTTCAGAACATACTACCAAAACATACTTCCCAACTTATCCAAATAGTAATCAGGGCAGTATTAGCGCCGGAAGTCTTACAGCAATGACATCAATAAAAAACTTTCCCAACAGCTCTTTAGGAGCGAAAGCGGCAAATGGAAAACAACCATTTGAAGATCCAACTTTCCTCCGTTAGGAGCGGGAGCGTCAGGGGGCTAAAGGGGGTAAGATGAGAGGAGAATATGCTTAGTTACTGTTAATATACATATTCTATTGATATTATAAATGCAAAATGTGATGACGGTGTATGTGTGTTTGTCTTAAGTGCAATACACACCGAGCCCGCCGGGCCGGACCGATCCATGTCGGCAACTTTTTGTCGTCGGGCTAGTTGGCGGCTTCATTTATTGCAAGCCAGAAAAATTTTGTCGGCGGCATATTGTCGGCGGATCGAGATGAGTTCGATGAGATGAGATCGTGTCGAAAAAGGTTGTGTCATATAATCTGTGTGGTGTATCTTGGATAATTTAGGGCCGAGCGTCGCCGGGCAACTGAGGTCAGGCGAACGCAAGCCGCCAACATGTCGGCGGGCAACACGCGCGGGTCTATGTTGCCGACATGATTCTTTTATTATAGGCCGCCGGGATGTGTCGGTGGCCCGGTGGGCTCGGTGTGCGCTTTATACACAAAAACCACAGATCGCATTTCGCTGAAAATTAGCAGACATCTATATATTAATACGTGAAGCAAAAACTTGTGAAGCATTTTTAAGTAATATGCCGCAGACGGATTAGTATGAAACTTTGCATGGTTATAGTGGACGTAGAGGAGTGAAGAATGTTAATATTTTTTTTCAAATAATACGTATAGCATACATAAAATCAACTAAAAACACATTACACACACTACCGTACATTTGTCACAAATACATAAATAATAAACGAAATAGAACATTCAATGTCTTGCTATGAAATCACGTCAGAAATGTCAGTGTCTTTGTCAAAATACCCGCTATTGCTTTTAAATGCGGCTTATCTAATTAAACCACTTTTTATTATTAATGGGTGCCTTCAAAATTACTTGAGAAATATTACATTTTATTTGAATTAGAGAAATATTCGTATTACTTTGGACAATATGAAGTTTATTTTTATAATTTCAATTACGGTCGTATTTCGACCGTAATTAGTAGATGACCGTGACTAGTAGATTTAATTAAACAGCGTGGTAAACGTTGCCAAAATGGAAGAACCGGGATATATACAGCCACGGTGACAAAAATCACCAGTGCCCGCTATTTCTAAGATAGAAACCATGTTCTGAATGTTGAAACTGTGGCCAAGCTGCTATGCTAGGTTAATTATATATTTCTATGAATTTTAGTGACCTCTTACCATCAACTACACTTGTCATTTGTTTTCAAGTTACTTGCCGCAGGCGGAGGAGTATGAAATTACGCACGGTTATAGTCAATGTAGAGAAGGATTGCGCAATGCTAATATTTTTTTCAAATAATGCATAATAACATACATAAAATCAACTAAAACACGTTACACTCACTACCTTGCATTTGACACAAACACATACATAATAAACGAAATAGAATTCAATGTCTTACTATGAAAACACACAACGTCAAAAATGTCAGATGTGTTTGTCAAAACATCCGCTATTGCTTTTAAATTTAGCTTATCTAATTAAACCTTTTATTACCTTTAACGGGTGCGTTCAAAATAACTTCAAAACTATTACAATTTATTAAAATTAAAGAAATATTGGTCCTACTTTTGACAATATGAAATATAGTTTTTTAATTTAAATTACGGTCGAATTTCGACCGTTGCGACGGGTGACTCGTATTATTAAAAAAAAAAAAACAACAAAAGACACCGTATCAAGCTACGTGTAAGTCGAACTGGCAGCGACTAGCTACCGTCTGAAAGCTGTAGGTCTGTAAGATAAACGTAATATACGACTGCAAGCAGCCAGGATGGCAGGTTATCTCCTCAGATGCCAGTTTAAAAGGAAATTGCAAGAGTCCATTTTAAATAATAGCTCTATAGCAGGTAAGAACATTTTTACAAGATAAGGAAATTGTCTTTGCAAAACATCTTGTACCTAAAAATATCGATGGGAAGAAAAACAAACTCTCTTCACATGGTTGTAATATGTTCCTGAGATACGACGTCTGGGAGATGGGTAGCGGCGTTTCTTTATGTTTTTTTTTTATATAAAAAGAAGTAGCAAACGAGCATGCAGTCCACCTGATGGTAAGGTCACTGCCCATGGACATTAAAATTTGTAAGCAACTTCATATAGAACATGGGTTTTATCAGAAGTTAATCATGGAAGCGTTGTTATTCCAGAGGACTAGGATGGTCTCCTAATATAAAGTGTGCCGGCAACCACACCCTTCTATCGATACACAAGAAATGCTTCACGTTAGAAATAGATGTGGCGGTGGTACCTCCCTGGTCGAACTACACTAGTTTTACGCTACACTTTAAAGTACCATCAGTACCCAATATAAATACATTTTAAAGGTGGTACTACGTATATGGTTCGACCGGGGAGGTACCACCGTCACAACTATTTTTAGCGTGAGGCAGTTCTTGCGTTTCCGTGGAAGGGGGCGGTTATCGGCTCAATATATGAGGCGACTGTCTTAGTCCTCGGAAGTAGCAAGATTTTAATTTTTTACGTCTATGTTAAGAGTTTGCACCTTCTTAGGTTATATATCAACTCAAGACTCTCTACCACCAGATCGGACCCCGACCTCAACTGAGAAGATCTGGCAATAAACTCAGTGGTTTTGTCTTTTTTCTTTGTATTTTTTTACCATCTTTTTTACATAGGTTTTAAAAGCTAGTTAGCATGTAAAAGCACGGAAGAAGTAGCATTCGAATTAGAACAATAATTTTCGGTAGCATTAGTATATCTCGTTTCATTGAGACATAACAGATGTTTCATTGAAACATAAAACATTAATAAGCACAAGAACATAAATACTTTTTTGAATATTTAATACCTTTGAGAGAGCTTTTATATTTTTTGTGGAAACCATTAAAAGGCGGCGACGCGAGGCGGTAAGCTCCTGAATAATTAGCGTCATTAAATTTATGGAAATAAATTGTAATTTCTGTGAAAATGTACCTAATGTCAGATGTAAAGTGGCTGACGAACTTATTCAAAGTATAAGTCAATACTAGATTTCCATTTAATTATGTTTTGTACCCTTCAAAATACATAATTAAGACTGATGAGTGTACTTGAAAGGAATATTGTTACTAATTTTCAACCGACTTTCCAAAAGAAAGAGCCAGGCAAGCAAGCGCGGCGCTTACCATATTTCGCTGGATCACGACGAAACTACATGTATCTTATATGCGCGCCGACTTCGGAACTATGTACTAAGTACTGTGTTTGCTCTAAACCAACATGTATTTATTTTATTTTTGACTTTTATGTGGCATGGAAGTCGGTTGTATTTTTTGTTTAAAAATTTTTTTCAATAGTAGAATGAGTACGGTTCGACCACCGCCATATTTTTTTTTATCTGCCTGAAGAAGCAAACGAACATGCAGTCCACCTGATGATAAGTGGCCACTGCCGCCCATGGACATCTGTAATCAACTTCATACAACACATGGGTTCCATCTGAAGTCAATCACAGGTGCGTTACTACTCACGAGGACTATGATGGTCGCTTCATGTACAAGTGTGCGCAATACCACACCTTTCTATCTCGCGCAGGAAATGCTTCACGCTAGAAATAGGTGTGGTGGTGGTGGTACTTCCCCGGTTGAACTACGCTGGTTCTTCCACCTTGAAAATACCTATTTCTAGTGTAAAGTATTTCTTGTATGTATTTTATTTATTTGGCACACACTACAGCTCAAAAATTAAAGGGATTAGTTGTGAGAGTTTTAAATTTCAAATATGGTGCCTGCAGTCAGAGAAAAGTTGGGGAAGGACTTTTTATTGTCATAACAATATGGGTATGAAATAAAAGAAAGTATGTAGACCATTAGAAATCTTAAATTACTATTACTCACTCAGTCACTATGCTCACTCTTATCACTCCACTAACTCCGGTCACTCCGCTTAATCCGTTCATTCCGGTCACTCCGGTCACTTCGGTCACTCTAGTCTCATCGCTCACTCCGGTCACTCTGGTCACTACGGTCATTCCGCTCATTCCGCTCATTCCACTCACTCCGATCATTCCTCTCATTCCGCTCACTCCGCTCATTCAACTCACTCCGGTCATTCCGCTCACTCCGCTCATTCAACTCACTCCGGTCATTCCGCTCATTCCGCTCATTCAACTCACTCCGGTCATTCCGCTCACTCCGCTCATTCAACTTACTCCGGTCATTCCACTCACTCCGCTCATTCAACTCACTCCGGTCATTCCGCTCACTCCGCTCATTCAACTCACTCCGGTCATTCCGCTCACTCCGCTCATTCAACTCACTCCGGTCATTCCGCTCACTCCGGTCATTCCGCTCACTCCGCTCATTCAACTCACTCCGGTCATTCCGCTCACTCCGCTCATTCAACTCACTCCGGTCATTCCGCTCACTCCGCTCATTCGACTCACTCCGGTCATTCCGCTCACTCCGCTCATTCAACTCACTCCGGTCATTCCGCTCACTCCGCTCATTCCGCTCACTCCGCTCATTCAACTCACTCCGCTCATTCCGCTCACTCCGCTCATTCCGCTCACTCCGCTCATTCAACTCACTCCGGTCATTCCGCTCACTCCGCTCATTCAACTCACTCCGGTCATTCCGCTCACTCCGCTCATTCCGCTCACTCCGCTCATTCAACTCACTCCGCTCATTCCGCTCACTCCGCTCATTCCGCTCACTCCGCTCATTCAACTCACTCCGGTCATTCCGCTCACTCCGCTCATTCAACTCACCCCGGTCATTCCGCTCACTCCGCTCATTCAACTCACTCCGGTCATTCCACTCACTCCGCTCATTCAACTCACCCCGGTCATTCCGCTCACTCCGCTCATTCAACTCACTCCGGTCATTCCGCTCGCTCCGCTCATTCAACTCACTCCGGTCATTCCGCTCACTCCGCTCATTCAACTCACTCCGCTCATTCCGCTCACTCCGCTCATTCCGCTCACTCCGCTCATTCAACTCACTCCGCTCATTCCGCTCACTCCGCTCATTCCGCTCACTCCGCTCATTCAACTCACTCCGGTCATTCCGCTCACTCCGCTCATTCAACTCACCCCGGTCATTCCGCTCACTCCGCTCATTCAACTCACTCCGGTCATTCCACTCACTCCGCTCATTCAACTCACCCCGGTCATTCCGCTCACTCCGCTCATTCAACTCACTCCGGTCATTCCGCTCGCTCCGCTCATTCAACTCACTCCGGTCATTCCGCTCACTCCGCTCATTCAACTCACTCCGGTCATTCCGCTCACTCCGCTCATTCAACTCACTCCGGTCATTCCGCTCACTCCGCTCATTCCACTCACTTCGGTCACTTCGCTCACTCCGATCGAAATACGAAATAAGGGGTAAAATTAAATTATTCATTGTAATACAAAAACCAAAAAAAAGTTTTAAGCGGTCGAGGTCTTTTCAGTAACTTAACAATGTTCTTGTTGATGACAATCCTGTTAATTATGTTGAGTTTCATTGACGCCAGACTTGTAGTGTAGGCGAAATGTAGGTATACGGGCAATTAACAAACGAATAAAAATGTCCCGATAGGTTTAGTATCCATTTATCCCTGTAGTTCCGGGATCAGAATAGGGCTACGGTATCCCCTGCCTTTTTTTTTATTTAACGTCAGGAAAATGTTTTTATGCATCCCATCCAACACAGGGGAGTCCGATAGGTATGTAGGACTCCAGACTACCTACTAAAAACCTGACAATTGCCCTCTCCGCCTTAATATATGGGGTGCTGTTGGATCAACTTGGGGTCATTCTACTCCAGCACCCCCGGCGGCCTTAGAAGGCCGAAGACTGATTGGGAGCCCAGGTGTTCTAGGCTCCGCCGTCTATTTTATTTATAAGCAGTGGAACCCCCCGATTCCCTGCTGCTCTGTTTAAGGTGGTAACAGGTGGGCAATTGTCGCCTTCTAGTGCCTCTTCTCTTATGCCGGATAGAGTCAGTGCTTGCTTCCTCCTCCCGAACACGCTCCGCCGCTTCTTTTGCCAACATTACTGTTTCACGGTAATCGACCACCGCTTTCCATTTACTCTCGCTGTCGAGCATGGCGTTTACCACGCTCGACAGAGTGAGGTCCTCCCTAATCACGGTATCCCCTGCCTGTCGTAAGAGGCGACTAAAAGGGGCTTCCGGGGTTGCGGGCGGTTAGTGTGAGCTCGAACCGTCCTGCCAAGCGACCCCGTGTAGGACGACGGCATGTGTGGCCACATGCTATCGTAAACACCAGGGAGGCGCACTGAGTACAATGCTCACTGGGAAGAGCCCGAAGAGGGCATCGCGCTCGGAGGACACCGGCAGCGGTCCGTTGGAGATCCCGGTGTACAAGTCTGGTGAGAAAAATAAATAAATTAATTAAAAAAAAAAGGTTTAGTATCCATTACGTACAATTAACACTAGGCCCTTAGACACAGATACAGCAAGAAGACGTGGACAGTTCACAAATTATCCTAAAAATTGGTTGTATATTTAGCTATGTTTTAAAATACCGAATTAGATTCCAATCGGAATACTTTTCTGTTTGTACTATCGTCGTCAACCCATTATTGTCCCACTGCTGGGCACGGGGCTCTGAATGAGAGAGTTATAAGCCATAGTCCACCGCGCTGGCCAAGTGCGAATTGGTGGACTTCACACACCTCCGAGACCTTTTGAAGTGAAACTTCGTTAGGCGCATGAGGGTAAAATTTTTACAGATGAAACGTCACGCTGGTATGCAACGGAAGTGTCGGAAAAGAGAGAGAGAGTGATCGAGACCGATTGAGAGAGAGTAAGACAGGGCGAACGTAGCATGAGCAACTAGCCGTGGAGTGAGAGTAGGGAGCAAGCGAGTGAGAAAGATTGAGAGAAAAAGTGAGGCAGAGCGAACGTCGTATCACGCCTTTTTCCCTTCCTCTTAATCTTGGAAATTTAAAGTTTTAGATTTGTATAAATATAAACAAGATTTATAAATTAGTTCGCCAAAGAATTTTTTTAAAATACCTCTCGGGTGTGTAGGTTTCTTCACGATGTTTTCCTTCACCGAAAAGCAGTGATAATTAATTGCTAATAGGCACATAAATCAGTAGTGCGTGCCTGGGTTTGAACTTCCCTATCAAGAGGGCAAGTTTCAACCATTAGGCCATCACTGTTTGTACTATGTATACATATAAGTTGTAAGGATAGCGTAAAGAGCCTTAGACTCGAAAATCCTAACAAAAGCCCTGTTGTCCCTAATTTACCAAAAACATTCTCCAGCGCAAATCTCTCAAATCTTTTTCCGGAAGAACGGATCCTTAAGGGCGAAGCGCTCAAACGAAACCTAGGCATTAAAGGTAAACAAATAGGGTGTAAATACTAGAATTATCTTTGATCTCCAATAAACCTTTTGAGTGTTGGTTTGTATTTGACGTGGAGAGCTGTCGAGCAGTACTTGTTACTGGGTTTGAAAAGCGTTGAATATTATCCATAAAATGAGGGGAAACGGACCTAGTGCGTTTTATGAGTTTTATTTCTGCCTAGTGAAAACAGATATAAATCTTGTTTTTGCCAAATTGAGTTTCTTTGCCAAAATTGTTATAAGAATACAGATCGTTCGTTAGATCTCCGCACTCCTAACACGAAAATTTATAGCTTTCCGTTTTTCTAATCATTTTGGTATCGAAAGTCAATTTGGCAAAAAATGTGTAAAAAGATAGCTCTAGTGGGAACTTAAATATGTGTCACGTCACGTCAAACCAATGTTGTCCCACTGCTGGGCACGTGGCATGCTAAATTATTTTTTAAGCATCTGTCCAAACGTTTGATAGATTCAACGAATGATCAGAAAGCTGGCACATACCTCGGTCAACGAATTAGCCTTGCTATTCAACGAGGTAATGTTGCCAGCGTTCTGGGAACTCATCCTAGGGACAGTAATTTGGATGCAGCATTTTATATTTAATTTAGCAATTTGTTTTTTCTTTACCTTTTAAGTTATTCTTTTATATATACATATAGTTATAAAATAAGTTATTTAATATATTCATATTGTTATTTGAAAATTGATAAAATCATTATACTGGGCACGGGTCTTCTCTCAGAATGAGATAGTCTAGGCCATAGTCCACCGCGCTGGCAAAGGACGAATTGGTGGACTTCACACACCTTTGAAAACTTTTTTTTTAAGGACTCTCGGGTGTGTAGGTTTCTTCACGATGTTTTCCTTCACCGAAAAGCAGTGATAATTAATTTATAATACGCACATAAATCAGTGGTCCGACGGCCACAGACCATTCCGCTTCATTTCATAAAGTTGTTTGATCGTGATATCCTAATGTAATTTTGGTGGTGATTAAACCAGCCTATGATTTATAATACAGTACACATATTTGCAGCAGTATGTGGTGATAGCAGTGATAGCCTAATGGTGAGAGCAGTGATAGCCTAATGGTTGAAACTTGCCCTCTCGATCGGGAGGTCCGAGGTTCAAACCCAGGCACGCACCACTGATTTATGTGCGTATTAGAAATTAATTATCACTGCTTTTCGATGAAGGAAAACATTGTGAAGAAACCTACACACCCGAGAGTTCTTTAAAAAAAAAGTTCTCGGAGGTGTGTAAAGTCCACCAATTCGCACTTGGCCAGCGCGGTGGACTATGGCCTAAACTCTTTCATTCTGAGAGAAGACCCGTGTCCGGTTGATGAGAGTATTATCATCAGTGAGAACAAAATAAATTAATGTTAAAAAAATTAACATTGATTTAAGTTAGGTTTTTGTTTTCATAATAATTTAATTGTAACCAAGTACAGGTGTTATGTTACCAAGTAATTTACTTGGTTACAATTAAATTACTTGGTTACATAACATCTATTTGACACATGAAACGCTATATCTCTGTAAAATATTTGCTTACTTTATCGCAGCCATATATTTCGAGTTTTAACCCATAGCTCAGTCGCAATGTATCAGCCGAGACAAAGGTAAGGCTGATTGATTTACTGCGACTTTCCGGCGATAGTCGGCAGACGTGTCGCTACTTAGTCGGATAAGCATTGTTTGGGACAATGGTCATAGGTGCATAAATTGTTGATTTGATGATTTATACTATTCCGTTGTGATAGCTAGGTGATGTAAGACATTTCTAATTATATTCTACTTAAGTGTTAGCCTAATGGTTGAAACTCGGCTTCTTAATCAAGGGTCTGAAGTTATAATTCCAAGGTGGTAGAACCAGTGTAGATCGACCGGGGAAGTACCACCGCCACACCTATTTCTAGCGTGAAGTTTTTCTTGCGTTTGGATACAGGGGTGTGGTTGCCGGCACACTTTCACATGAGGCGACCATCATAGTCCTCGGGAGTAGCGACGTATCTGTGATTGACTTCAGATTGAACCCATGTTCTGTATGAAGTTGATTACAGATGTCCATGGGTGGCAGTGACCACTTACCATATATCTTACAATCCACATTCGCGATACTTACATGGCGATACGATATAAATGCTTGTAAGTAAATCTTAGCATGTTGCTGACGCGAATCATTAAGATTCCCATAGCAAAAATTATTTATATCACTTATATAGGGTGTAATCGTTAAGTGTCCACATGCGATTATTCCGCAACTATTACAGATATCAAAAAACTTTAAACTGATATCGAAAGAACTTTACCTAATGAGTAAAATGACAATAATAACTTTTTAAAAATAAAATAAGAAAAATCTACAAAAATTACATTAAACACTCCCATACATTTAGTATGAGATAGTAGAAAGTAGAGTATTAGAAGTAGTACATTGTTAACATGCCCCTTTTTTGTATTGCAATATGCCATTTTTTAATCAATAATGCAACATGATTTATTATGCATATTGAAAACAAAACACAATTTTTTTATCGTACAATGTATTAGTTCTAGTACTTTACTTTCTACTATCTCATACTAAATGTATGGGAGCGCTTATTGTAAAGTTTTTGGATATTTCTCGTTACATTTTTAATATGTTATTATTGTCATTTTACTCATTAGGTAAAGTACTTTTGATATCAGTTCGACCAATTCGCACTTGGCCAGCGCGGTGGACTATGGCCTAAACTCTCTCATTCTGAGAGAAGACCCGTGCCCAGCAGTGGGACAATAATGGGTTGACGACGACGACTTTTGATATCAGTTTAAAGTTTATTGATATCTGTAATAGTTACGGAATAATCGCATGTGTACACTTAACGATTACACCCTGTTTAAGATTTCTCTTCAAAAAGCATATAAATACATCAATATAAAGCATAATTAAATTGTAAATGATATTACCATTATCAGTACATCGTTAATAAAATTTACAAATTCCAAATACAAATTAAGGTTTATAATCCAATTAATTGTATTGCTTAAAGTTAATTGAATAAGTGAAGCACATAGCGTTTGTCCAAAATTCACAGCTGAATGATTTATCCAATTAATTGAATACCGATTATAGTCAGCAAATACGCCACAAAACTGAATCTGGGGTTTTATTTATTTACATTGAAATTGCTGTGTTGTGTCAGATACCCAAGTATTTTTTTGAATTTTAACAAGTTTGGTGATCATTATATCGTCCGTTTTGACTTGTTCAATATTTTATAATGAATGTTTGTCCGTATATCCTCTATAGAATCGTAAACTATTCATTTGATTATGTGATGATCTTTAGCAAAGTTGTTATTTATGAGCTCGCGAAGGTTTCTGGTGTATTTTTTGTGATGACGTAGCAAAGCGCGCAGGGTACAGCTAGTATTTTATAATTCAAACGGATCAATAGGCAACGTAGCTATTTTTTTAATAGATTGAAGTAGCAAACAAGTATGCTGTCTACCTGATCGTAAGTGGTAACTGCCGCCAATGGACATCTGTAAGAAACTTTATATGGAAATCTTTTTCTATCTATAGTCAATAGCAAAAGCGTTGCTAGTCGGTGGTTGCTTGCACACTTTGTTATGAGACAACCATCTTAGTGCTCCGGAGTAGTAACGCATCTGAGATTGACTTCAGATAGAACCAATGTTCTGTAAGTTGCTTACAGATGTCCATGGGCGGCAGTGACCACTTACCATCGGGTAGACTGCAAGCTCGCTTGCTACTTCAATCAGATAAATAAAAGACGCGAAGACTAAGATGATGAAGAAGACGGCAACCACACCTTGCCTTTGAAACACAAGAATTGCTTCAAGGTAGAAATAAGTGTGGTCATGGTACCTCCCAGGTCGAACTACACTGATTCTGCCACCTGGTAAATAGAAATGCACTATAAGTTCACAGTTTATCTCACCCATATTCTAAACGTAAAAGTTTGTGATGATGTATGTGTGTTTATTTCTCTTTCATGCAAAAATCGTTTTTCGCTGAAATTCAGCATAGGTACACATTATTTATCTATATATATAAAAGCGAAAGGTCACTCACTCACTCACTAACTCATCACGAAATCTCAGAAACTACAGTGCTAGGAGTTTCAAATTTTGCACGCGGGTTCTTTTAAGGACGTAAGTGCTCACTAAGAAGGAATTTTATGAAATTAACCCCTAAGGGGGTGAAATGGGTAAAACTTTGTGATACATCGATTTGAACGCGGGCGGAGCTGCGTTTACAGCTAGTTATTTATACCTGTATAAACAGGGCTACTCAGCGCCATAGTAAACATTACCAAAACTGGAGCCGCGTACGCTAGTTAGTTATTAAACTATTGCATACCTTTTATCGCGGGTTTTGAGCATGGCGACAGAATCAAGAAATTCCGTAACGAAAAAACCTAACTCCGCCTACTGTAGCGCGGTCGAGCGTTTGCTTTACATGTATGTATATGGTACGACAGTACAAAGCTCGCACGGATTGAGATGAGCTGCTCGGAAATCGGACGAATATGTAAGCAGCTATTTGTGAGATAGTATATAGTATCAAATAAAAAAAAAACTTATTTATTACACCCACGACACAGGAGAAAATCCCACTGTTGGGCTATGAGTGTGGAAGGCGTTTTAAGTTTTTAAGCGTTTTTTAAACACGCTTAAAATTTTGTCAATCACCCACAGCTTAACACCACCACCCATAGTTGAACTAGCCGCTCTCCAAGATGCTAAACTTTGTATATTACTTAAGATTTACATAAGCTGATGGCGCTGCGAGCTTCAAATAGTTCTGCCATCTTCAAAGCTTACTCACGAGAGGCTTTCCAACGTTGTCTAAATAGTTTTCAGATCCTAGATGTCCACAATTTCAAGGTGGTAGTATTCGACCGAGGAGATACCAACGCCACAATTATTTCTAACGTGAAGCAGTTCTTGCGCTTTGGTGGAAGGGTGTGGTAGCTCACTTTTATACGAGGCAATCGTCTTAGTTCTAGCGAATAGCAACGCATCTGTAATTCACTTCAAATAAAACCCTGGTGAAGAGCGATAGCCTAATGGTTGAAACTTGCCCTCTCAATCGGTTGTGCGAGGTTCAAATCTGGATTTGAACCTCGGACAACCGACCTATACTACTACCTATTATGTGCGTATTATAAATTAATTAACACTGCTTTTCGGTAAAAGAAAACATCGTAAGGAAACCTACATACCCAAGAGTTCATAAAAAAAAGTTCTCGGAGGTGTGTGAAGTCCGCCAATTCGCACTTCGCCAGCGTGGTGGCGCAGATCCCGGTTTCGATTCTCGGCCAGAAGGTTCTCGGTAGCTGAATGATGACTTTAGATTCATGTTCTGGGTCTGGGTGTTTGTGTATTCGTCAAATTTTCATGTAAATAAATGTTTAAAGTATGTGATTATTATTATTTTTATGAGTAAAACATTTTTGTAATATGAGTTTCACCCTTTTATTGGGATGGGTAGATTTATTTTTAACTGAATATTAAAGCTACCGCACGTCGGTTTACCAGAAATTTACATCTGAACAAATAATTTCCAATTGAATTCCGTTTATCGCTGATAAGCCACGAGGTATCTGCGGTTTATTTGAATTTTCTTATTTGTATTTTGCTATTTTTAGTTAAATATTCAAAGCTTAATGCCAACTTTATAAATAAATCTAATCAAGATTGGTGTAGGTCGCGTTCCTACGCAACCTTTTATTTTGAGGTTATCGAGGAATATATCTTAAGACATTTTAGAGTTCCATACTTAAACAAGAAAAACGGACCCTGTTCAGTTACTATGTCTCTGCTGTGTGCCTCTCTGAAGAAGCAGTGATAGCCTAGTGGTTGAAACTTGCCCTCTCGATCAGGTGGTTCGAGGTTCAAACCCAGGCACGCTACTGATTTTTCTAAAATTATGTGCGTATTAGTAATTAATTATACTTTTCGGTGAAGGGAAACATCGTGAGGAAACCTACACACCCGAGAGTTCTTTAAATAAAAAGTTCTCGGAGGTGTGTGAAGTCCACCAATTCGCACTTTGCGAGCGCGTTGGACTATGGCATATAACTCTCTCATTTTGAGAGAAGGCCCCATGCCCAGCTGTGGGACAATAATGGGTTGACGACGTGTGTCTCTCACAAAGGCACTTTCTTGATCTGTGATCCAGAAAGTGATAAGTAAAAACTTTAAAATATTTACGAAGTCAAAATTATTGTAAAAATTCAAAAAAAATACTAAAAATTAAAAAAAAAAAACATGCGTGCGTACAAAGTACACATGTCAGAAGTGAAACTTCTTTGGCGAACTAATTTATAAATCTTGTTTATATTTATACAAATCTAAAACTTTAAATTTCCAAGATTAAGAGGAAGGGAAAAAGGCGTGATACGACGTTCGCTCTGTCTCACTTTTTCCCTCAATCTTTCTCACTCGCTTGCTCCCTACTCTCACTCCACGGCTAGTTGCTCATGCTACGTTCGCCCTGTCTTACTCTCTCTCAATCGGTCTCGATCACTCTCTCTCTCTTTTCCGACACTTCCGTTGCATACCGGCGTGACGTTTCATCTGTAAAAATTTTACCCTCATGCGCCTAAAGAAGTTTCACTTCAAAAATCTTTATACTCCTGTTGTGTTAAAATTGAGGTAATAAGGAACCCTCTATATATGAGTTCGATTTACACTTGGACGATTTTGTTCGTAAATTTATTACTACACACAAATTCGATTTGTTACCAGATTAAGGCGCGATTTATTAACTTTACATACAACACTTAATAATCATACTTCATACTAATATTATATAGGCGAAAGTTTGTGTGTATGTTTGTTACTTCTTCAAGTCTAAACGGCTGGAGCAATTTACATACAATTTGGTAGAGAGTTAGCTGATACTCTGGATTAACATATATAGGCTTTTACTTTTTACAGTGGGAAAATATCTTATTAGCCATTACCAAGTGGAAGAACCAGAGCAGTTTGACTAAGGAGGTACCACCACCACACTTATTTCTAGCGTGACGTTGATTTTGCGCAGTGGAAAGATGTGGTTGCCGGCTCACTTTTATATAAGGCGACCATCTTAGTATTCGGAAGTAGAAACGCATTGACTTCTGATAGAAAACCTATTCCATATGAAGATGCTTACAGACGTCAATATTACTGGCCACTTACCATTTGGACTACATGTGGTAGAACCAGGTGGTAGAACCAGTGTAGTTCGACCAGGGAAGTACCACCGCCACACCTATTTCTAGCGTGAAGCATTCCTTGCGTTTCGATGGAAGGGTGTCGTTGCCGGCACACTTTTATATGAGGTGACCATCCTAGTCCTCAGGAGTAGCAACGCGTCTGTAATTAACTTCAAGTAGAACCTATGTACTATTTGAAGTTGCTTACAGGTGTCCATGGGTGGTAGTGATCACTTACCATCAGGTGGTTTGCACGCTTGTTTGCTACTTCGATCAGATAAACAAATCCACTTGAGGTCCACCACTGGAGATAGGCCTCATCTAAACGGCGCCATTAACCGATGTGCCCTCTGAAAGCTATTTCAATGCTAATTGAATACACCTTGTAACTAAACGCTTTGTCCCACAGTTTCAGTCAGTATTAATACGTCAATCGTGAATCGCATTCGCTCTTTGTGCATTAATATACCGCCATCGCAGTGGTTTAGGTTGTGTATGGCTTCACTGTAAGCGGGAGCACGCTTATGTTCGTTCAAAATTTAGTATTATTATTACTATTATGCTTTATATAATGGACCAAGTCATCTACTACTACCAAGTCGTCGTCGTCGAATAATCTACCAAGTCGTTCGAGCTGTTGAATATGCCGAAATTTCCCTTTAATATGCCGAAAAATGGACGTACGTCCAAACTCCATACTCGCACGGGTAGAGCTTTTTTATTACTTTGAAGTAGCAAACGAGCATGCACTTTACCTGATGGTAAGTGTTCACTGCCACCCATGGATAAACAACTATAGAACATGGGATCTATCTGAGGTTAATCACAGATACGTTGCTACACCCGAGGACTAAGATGGTCGCCTCATACAAATTGTGGTGTATATCGGTGTGGTGGCGGTAATTTCTCCGTCAAACTACACTGGTTAAGGTTTTTCATAATTCCGTAACTATCATTGTGGACCCATTAATGTTTCATCGCTGAGTATAGTTCTACTCCGAGTATGCGAGGGGCGTGTCGAGGATTCGAAGCTGGAACCTCTTGTTTCAAAAGGATACTACATTAGTGCTTATAATTATATATACTATTATAACTCATTCATGTACATTCACACACACACACACACATTGAAAATAATGTAAAATAATTATACTTTAATCTGTCTGTTAAATAGCACATGTATTATGTCTTGGTGGATGAGCGGGGTACCTGTAACACAGGTCTCGTACCTAGTACAGGGCTCTTGCGACTTGTTCAATGTGAATGTGTTAAATCAATAAAATATTTTTATTTTTTTATTATTTATTAGTCTCACTGCTAAAAAAAACACGCTTTCTACACTCATAGCCCCACAGTAGGATTATCTCCTGTGTCGTGGGTACCATGGACACACAAGACGAATACACAGAACACGAATCTAAACTCATCATTCAGATACTTGTCTGGCTGGGAATCGAACCCGGGACCCATTGCGCGTCAGACCGGTATGGTAACCGCTCCGCCACGCGCGTCGACAAACTGCTATTGATTAGGTGCCAATTTCCTTTAAAGACTACATCAAGATCTTTAACTTATCAAGTTAGTATTATTTAGTAAATCAAGACATAGAAAAATAATAAAACAACTAAGAAATATAATCGTAATTGCAAAACGAATCCGTGATCTGTGAAGCCATTGTATTGAGATATTATTTTCTGAAGAGAATCTTCATTCGACCGCGACATTTCCCGTGGCTATAAAAAGCCATTAGATAATTGCAATAAAAAGTCGGACGCATCAAAAGTTGAAGGAAAGAGGATACTAAGAAAATGATTTTCTTATAATACAATGGACCGAACTGTACTGAAGGAACGCGGATTCCTTTATAATGAATAATTATCACAATCATTTGCATAAAGATGCCGAGAATTTTCCTAGAAGGGTGCGTGTTTTCATTACCTTATAACGTTACCCTGCATAATAATTACATAATGAGAGCAAATTGACTTCGTTCTTAAAAGGTAGGCTATTTGTTCGATAAATGAAGATGAGGGTACTTTATTTTTAACTAGGTTTTGCTCTTAGTTTCACCGTTTTAATTTCAATTTACATGACGGAGAATTACGTTGTCTAAATTGAAAATTCTCGAAAGAGTAAGAAGATTTTTAAAAAAGTAATTTATTATTATAGCTGTAATTACTAACATTATACTTATTTCTAATGTAAAGCATTTCTTGTGTTTCTTGGGTGTGGTTACCGCCACACTTTTATATGATGCGACCATCATAGTCCTCGGGAGCAGCAACGCCTTTGTGATTGACTTCAGAGAGAACCCACGTTCTGTACGAAGTTGATTACAGATGTCCATGAGCGGCAGTGACCACTTACCATCAAGTGGATTGCATGCTCGTTGCTACTACAGTCAAATAAAAAAACATGCGTGCGTACAAAGTACACATGTCAGAAGTGAAACTTCTTTGGCGAACTAATTTATAAATCTTGTTTATATTTATACAAATCTAAAACTTTAAATTTCCAAGATTAAGAGGAAGGGAAAAAGGCGTGATACGACGTTCGCTCTGTCTCACTTTTTCTCTCAATCTTTCTCACTCGCTTGCTCCATACTCTCACGCCACGGCTAGTTCATGCTCATGCTACGTTCGCCCTGTCTTACTCTCTCTCAATCGGCCTCGATCACTCTCTCTCTCTTTTCCGACACTTCCGTTGCATACCGGCGTGACGTTTCATCTGTAAAAATTTTACCCTCATGCCTAAAGAAGTTTCACTTCAAAAAAATAAGTAGAAGATATTATTTTTAACCAAAATATCAATTATCAGAACATAATTTAGTAAACAGCAAATGTTAACAGATAACTCATGTAAAAATCTAAATTAATAACCTCTTTCCTTTGGGAAGTCGGTTAAAAATGTTTAAGCGTATGTCGTTTTTTCAGACACATTCCTATCAGTAAACAGAAGCGATAATTAAACGAATACTATCATAACCTTCCTTTGGGAAGTTAAAAATAATTTTGAACGAAATTGGAAAATAAATTGTAGCGTGTATCTATACGTATAAAAATGTTAATTTTGACGAACTGTATCAACAAGAGAGAGTAAATAAGGGAACTTCATTTATATTTAAATTGAAATGGCATCGTCGGTTTATTTTCCTGCATCGATGCTTCGGTTCTATGAAAACGAAATTGCTGGGATAAGGCTCATTAGTTTTCGTTAATTTGTAATAAATTTTATCTGGTTACCAGATAAGTGGCTCACTAAACGAATTGATGTTGTCAGCAAGAATACATATATATTGTTTGGAAAATAACTATCGCATCGCATCTACTAAATGGGGAGCGGTCTTTTTTCTACTTCCTCTCTGGGACTGACTTACGTTAAGACTGCCGAACCTCTGAAAGTGATATTCTTCTACGATAGGACACAACAGATTTTCAAGGTGGTGGAATCAGTGTAGTTCGACCGGGGAAGCACCACCGCCACACCTATTTGTAGCGTGAAGCATTTCTTGCGTTTCGATGGAAAGGTTTGGTTTCCGGCACACTTTTATATGAGGCGACCATCATAATCCTCGGGAGTAGTACTTGTGATTGACTTCAGATAGAACCCATGTCCTTTACGAAGTTGATTACAGATGTCCATGAGTTGTCTGTTATACGTCATTGTTATGATTAATTTCATAGTTTACAAAAGAATACTTTACGGTAACGAAACATAAATAATTTTTACAAATATTGACAATTCTGTTAGTAAAACATTTTTTTTTTTTAATAATTATAAAATCAAAAACCCAATCGACTGCTTGATATGAAAAGAGTAAAGAACCTTGAAATATATTAAAAGGTTATGTAATGTCTAATCGTCCTCGCCTCCTTCTGACCCAGTCAAAATATGTATAAGAATATTTTACAATATCATATTAACTTGAATATAATATCTTTGGATACTATTCAGTAACTTAGCTAGGTTTATTTTCGTATCCATATTTAGCATACATACCCCATTTTTCGCCTACACAATTCATTCTTTACGCGTCGAACTTTGAACTACTTGTGATTTACATAAAGTTAAAATTACGGTGCGTAAGGATAATGTAGTGTCGCGTGATATGAATCCTAAAAAAACTAACTAGATGTAGGTAAACAGGTTAATCTATTAATAGTGCTTGTCAATGGCTTCTCCCCGCCACCGCAGTTTCGCCGTGACCACGATCCATGCAACTGGGTCGACATATCGGCAAAAATAATTCAAAAACCGCACATCATGAGTACCCGTTAAGTATTAAAATGTATCAATTCCACGATAATACTAGTCTAAAAGCAAATCCATGTTTATTAACACATGTAAATGTGGTAAAATCAGTGTAAATCGACCGGGGAAATACCACCGCCACACCTATTTTGTGTGGCGGTGGTATTTCCCCGGTTCATCCCGGAACGATGTGGTTGCCAGCACACTTTCACATGAGTCGACCATCTCAGTCCTCGGGAGTAGCAACGCATCTGTGATTGACTTCAGATGAAACCCATGTTCTGTATGAAGTTGATTACAGATGTCCATGGGCGGCAGTGATCACCAGTAGCAAACCAAGTAGCAAACGAGCATGCAGTCCACGCATGCTTGTTTGCTACTTCAGTAAGATAAATAATGTAATACCTCTAAGTAGACCGTTGTCAGAATCAATAAAAGTTATAACGTATATTTCCGCTTGTCGCTCCGCCTGTAAAAAAGCTGTAACTGAGCCCAAACGAAATCCACCGATGCCTATAATACCTGTGACTGGAAAATCAGGCAGTGATTACTATTTTACGTACGATTACACCCATTTTGTGTCGGCTTTACGTGTTCGTATAAATTGCGGAATTTCGGAAGCTAAGTAAATACACTGGTTAAATGAAACGAATTTTAGACCAATGGGTATTACGAAAATTGCTGAATATCTGGTTTATTGGTGATAGAACCAGTATTTCAGTAATTTGGTTGGTGAGTTTTAAGGTAACAAAAACGCTTTCTACACTCATAGCCCACAGGACTTTCTCCTTTGTCGTGGGTGCCATGGACACACACAAAGACGAATACGCAAACACCCAACCCAGAACAAGAATCTAAACTCATCATTCAGATACATGTCTGGCCGGGAATCGAACCCGGGACCCACTGCGTGTCAGGCCAGTATGGTAACCGCTGCGCCACGCGGATCGTCTAAGTAGAACGTATATGGGTCGACCGGGGAGCTATCACCCCCACACCAATTTCTAGCGTGAAGCAGTTTTTGCGTTTCGGTTGAAAGGCGACCTTATCAATCATCGTAGTAGCAACGCATCTGTCATTGCTCAAAAGTAAGTTGCTCATAGAAGTTCATGGGCGTCAGCTGCCAATTACTACTTCAATCAGATAAAGATAAAATAAATCCGGCTCGAAGGACCAATGTTAGAGCACCTAATATGCCTAGGACTCTTGGAATAAAATAAGTGGACTGTATTTAAATTTGTATGTATTTCGATTAATACAAAATATCGCTTGCTACTTCAATCAGATAAAGAAAAAATGAATGCCTAATATGCCTAGGACTCTTGGAATAATATAAGTGGACTGTATTTAAAATATGTATTTTGATTAAAAAAAAATTTCGCGAGCGTCCGCGTATGCCCGCCGCCGTAGGCCGAGTGGTCGAAGAGAGAGGGGCGCCCGGCCGCGAGAAGCGACGCCCGCCGCCCGCGCACCCATCGCCCGCCAGATAATATATAACGTGAACAATGCCTGTCTTACGGTTTCGTGCAAGAGTGCTGATGCTTTACATGAAACGACTATATTAGTGTGCAGGAGTGGCAACGATCGACTTCTACTAGTTCTACTAAACAGGTACTTGTAGAGATTTTCAAGGACGTTGTGACCATTTACCATTGGGTAGGCGATACTATCGATATTTTTTGTGATGTTCGTCAACCCATTATTGTCCCACTGCTGGGCACGGGTCTTCTCTCAGAATGAGACAGTTTTTGGCCATAGTCCACCGCGCTGGCCAAGTGCGAATTGGTGGTGTGATGTATACCACTCACGTATTGCATGTTCCATCCATCCATCCATCAGCCTTTGAAAGTCCACTGCTGGACATAGGCCTCCCCTAACCTGCGCCACTTCGACCGGTCCTGAGTCATCTGAATCCAGCGTTTACCCGCCGTCTTTTTCAGGACATCAGTCCACCTGGTCGGGGGGCGGCCTGCACTCCTTGTTAGTTGGTACTATATTATTATTGTGTCTATAAACTGTATGAGTGTGTACGGATTACGAATAAACGATTTCTTTTCTTTCTATAATACAAAAAGTCTTCGATCATGATCACTGCTGTTGCTGATTCACTATCATATAAGGAGACTATCAAAGTCTTGGAAGTAGCAACTATGATTGATTAGAGATAAAATAAATGTTCTATATGAAGTTGCTGCAGAGCAGTGACAGCCTAATGGTTGAAACTTGCCCTCTCGATCGGGAGGTCCGAGGTTCAAACCCAGGCACGCACCACTGATTAATGTGCGTATTAGAAATTAATTATCACTGCTTTTCGGTGAAGGGAAACATCGTGAGGAAACCTACTCCTGAGAGTTCTTAAAAAAAGCGATGGCAGCGGAACCGCAAAAATAGGCGGTCTCGTGAGTTTCGCACAGAAGCAGCGGGCCCGCAACCGCGGCGGCCGCGGGTGAAAACCGCTCCGTGAGTACGTAGCCTTAGGCGCCGGGTAGAATATTTCTTTCTCCCACTTCCGACTATGCTCACATATCTACAACAAAGAGATTTCCTCTCAACTAAAGTTCAGACTTTAAACGTAAAAACACTACGTTCATGTGATTTTACTCTGTTTTCATACATTAGCGGAGCCCGTTCAAATGTTTGTTCACTGAACCCGGCTCAGAGAGTTTCACTCCACTTCAGGTGACCTCAGTATAGAAGTAGAAGGCTAAACCAGGCTTTAGTTTTTAATAAACCGTTTTATGCCGTGTTGGTTGAATTGAAAAAGTTTTGTACGTAATTAAAGTAGCGGAAAGGGAATTTACTTGGTCAGTGCGTTTGGACGGGGTTAAATAATAAAAATAATAATTTATTTATTCAAGTAACTGGACTCAATTTACATTTACATCACTTTGTCATATGTTTACTGATACAGTGATTAATATACTGACAATCTAATCGATTACTGATCATTTTCAGGATACTGTTGGAACTTTCCCGGACACGGTGCATCAGAGAGCTGAATTACAGTGTAAAAACAATTGACACGTACTTTTGCAAACATCCCTGATGCACTACAGTATCTCGTAAAGTTAAAGGTTATTTTATTTAGAGCTTGATTGAGAGCTTGAACTCTCTGAAAGTCCGAGGTTCAAATCCCAGGCAACGTGGATGTTTATAAAATGATGCGCATAGGTATTTAATGATTACTAAATACGGAGATGACTAACTATGGATACGGGATACGGAGATCACTAAATATGTCCACCAATTCGCACTTGGCCAGCGCGGTGGACTATGGCCTAAAACTCTCTCATTGTGAAAGAAAGCCCGTGCACAGCAGTCGGACAATAATCAGTTGACGACAATTATTTTATAAACTAGGCTTAGTAAGAACATGTGCAGAACGCATACATGATACCTCATGACATGAGCGTTCTACACGCTCATAGTGTCCCCGATGGGGACGCTATTGAGAAGAAGGAAGAAGCTTGCGGTAACACCAGCCTCGGCCGACGTTGCCAGGTCAGGAATGCTAACGTGTCTTAAAACGGGCACCAACTATAACAAGAAACGCTGTAGAGTTTACGGCCATAAGAATGTGACATATCCCTTTCGTTCCTTTGGACACAATCTGGACATTAATACGATAAAAAAAAACATGCGTGCGTACAAAGTACACATGTCAGAAGTGAAACTTCTTTGGCGAACTAATTTATAAATCTTGTTTATATTTATACAAATCTAAAACTTTAAATTTCCAAGATTAAGAGGAAGGGAAAAAGGCGTGATACGACGTTCGCTCTGTCTCACTTTTTCTCTCAATCTTTCTCACTCGCTTGCTCCCTACTCTCACTCCACGGCTAGTTGCTCATGCTACGTTCGCTCTGCCTTACTCTCTCTCAATCGGTCTCGATCACTCTCTCTCTCTTTTCCGACACTTCCGTTGCATACCGGCGTGACGTTTCATCTGTAAAAATTTTACCCTCATGCGCCTAAAGAAGTTTCACTTCTAAAAGTTCCTGACTTTTTAAGATAAATCACTAAATTGTGGATACTCTGGGGCTTAGGATTCTCAAGGAGAATGTACATTTGCTTTTCTTTCATAATTTCATTACCTTCTATATCTTTTAATTACAATAAAGTTTTCTATACTAATTTCATACTCTTGGATTCATTATCTATGCTAAGTTATACTCAGCGCAAAATAAATATTAGAGAACACAAATCTAAATATTCAAATATTGAATACTTGGATTAAACCTTGAACACACTCACCAGAGCGATACGACAAACTCTATGACACAAAATCGTCGAAAATAGAAAAAAATAGTAATAAGGTAAAGTTGCTTCAGAACGTAAAAATGTACGAACTTATATTTACATAGCTTAAACATCTTCACATGAAGCTGAATAAAGCGAATAAATATCTGGCTTCAAGCATCGTATATTGCCGTAAACGAACAGTAGATAATATGTATTTTTTGTTCGCAGTAAGTCCACGAAAACCGGCGCATTGTTGTTTGAATACGGCACTTACCTACATTCTGACGGAAAAACCTAATATTCTCTTACTGAGTTGTCTCACAATGAAATTATAAGCGACGAACTGTTTTCATACGATTTAGAGTGTTCTGTTTTCCATAATGGAAACTTGAAAGTGACGTCTGAAGGATGTGGTAAGGGAGACATACATAAGACTGACTCTCAAACGGGAGGTCTGAGGTTCAACCCAAGCACGCACTACTGATTTACGTACATATTAGAAATTTATTATCACTGCTTTTCGGTGAAGGTAAACATCGGGAGGAAACCTACACACCCCAGAGTTCTTTAAAAAAAATAGTTCTCGGAGGTGTGAGAAGTCCACCAATTCGCACTTGGCCAGCGCGGTGGACTATGGCCTAGAGCTCTCTCATTCCGAGAGAAGACCAGTGCCCAGCAGTGGGGCAATAATGGGTTGACGATACAATCAGAAGCGGTTTGGTAAAAAATAAGGGTTTGACCAGTAAGCAATTTTTGCTTAAGATTTGCTTTAGATGCGTTAAGGCAAAAAAAAATTGGTCAATAAGATCATTAGCAAAAGTTGATGGTTTATTTTCCTCGCTCCCTCGTCTATCGCGTCCGGCGCTGATAGGACTAATCCCTTAAACCCGTGGACGGTGTAAAATAAAACTGAACCAACAGTCTCGTTTTAAACAGCAACACAAATATTTGAGGAGCGTTAATGTTTGCAACAAAAAGTATGGAGTCAGCAAATACCAGAACTTTCTTTGTTTCCTTTGTTTTTCATTATAACGTCGCCCGTCAGGATTCCGGAACCTTTGGAATATGCTTGAAAGGTCTGAAAGTCTGGTTTTTGTTACTAGTAATTACAAAACTTTACTTATTGAAGGCTTGGAGTATACTTCTCGAAATTACCAAGTGGCCAACGCGTGTATCTTTTCAGATCACCTACGATAGAGTTAGTCTAATGGTTGAAACTCGGCTTTTTAATCGTAAAAACGTAGTTTGATTCCTAGGCACATATCACTACATCCCTGTATCGGTATAAGAATAGAGCTACGGTATCATCTGCGTGTCGTAAGAGACGACTAAAAGAGCTTTCGGCGATGTGTGGTCTCATATCATTGTAAAGACTAGACGGAGCGGTGGGCTTAGCCGCCCATCTGGGAGTAGCCCGATGGAGCAACGCGCTCAGAGGATTCCGATTGCATTCATTTGGAGATCGCGGAGTCCTCTTTTTAGCACCGAGGATGACCACTGGGGGATTTTTAGTGAGGTAAAAATCCCACATAACCCAGCGTTGCCGCATTGTGGGGTAACTTTTAAAGGTTTCCCCCTCGAAACAAAAATAAGGCACACATCACTATTTTTTCCACAATCATATGGGTATTACAAATTATCACTGCTGTAAGGCGAAGGACATTTTGACTGAACCTACACACCTGAGAGTTTTCTGTATAATCTCCAAGTTATGTCAAGTCACGATTGAGCAGTGCAGTAGGTTATAGCTTAAATTCTATGATAAGTCCTATGCCCACCAGTGGGATATTAATGGATTTACGACAGCTGAGAAGTATGATTTTGTACGTTTTACACCACTTACTGGGCTATAACAGTTTGGTCTATAGTATCAGACGATTTCAGCTGTTTCCACTTTCGAAATTGCACGTTTCATCGAAATTGAACAAAAATACGGTTCAATTTCAAAATTCCCAAAAATCAATTGAACTACATCTGCTAACATACCTGTTTGTTTTTTTTTGGCATCCCATGTATCAAAATGTCAAAGAGTTGCGTTTTTATGGAAAAGTATAGCATTTCATTAAAAAAACGCATACTCTATCGTCGTCAACCCACTATTGTCCCACTGCTGGGCACGGGTCTTCTCTCAGAATGAGAGAGTTTTAGGCCATAGTCCACCGCGCTGGCCAAGTACGGATTGGTGGACTTCACACACCTCCGAGAACATTTTTTTTTAAGAACTTTCGGGTGTGTA
Source organism: Spicauda simplicius (assembly GCA_949699795.1). Classification (NCBI taxonomy): domain Eukaryota; kingdom Metazoa; phylum Arthropoda; class Insecta; order Lepidoptera; family Hesperiidae; genus Spicauda; species Spicauda simplicius. The sequence goes on along the minus strand of OX453081.1, from coordinate 14,351,818 downwards.
GGTTTCCTCATGATGTTTTCCTTCACCGAAAAGCAGTGATAATTAATGTATAATACGCACATAAATGAGTGGTGCGTGCCTGGGTTTGAACCTCAGACCTCTCGATCGAGAGGGCAAGTTTCAACCATTAGGCTATCACTGCTCACATATTCACACTGCATACTCTATACACAACTACAAACTAAATTAAAGGAAGGGGAGTAACTATGCTTGTGGTTCATGGCATATATGAGGTATATGAGGCAATTATAGGTGGTAGAACCAGTGTAGTTCGGGGAAGTACTACCGCCACACCTATTTCTAGCGTGAAGCAGTTTTTCGTTTCGATGGAAGGGTGTGGTTGCCGACACACTTTTATATGGGGCGACCATCTTAGTCCTGAGGAATAGCGACGCATCCGTGATTGATTTCAGATACCCCCATGTTCTGTATGAAGTTGATTACAGATATCCATGGGCGGCAGTGACCACTTACCATAAGGTTACTGCATGCTCGTTTGCTACTTCAATCTTATATAAAGTGAGGATTACGAGGCATATGAGACTAAAACCCCATAAAAGTTGACACTAAAACAAAACTATCCACTTCGCTGTTAACGCAAATATTTGGGGCGCTAATGGAGTAAGGGCCAAGCGGCTTGAAATGAAATAAAGATTTTGTCGCTTGGTTAAAAGCATTGTCACTTCTAATAACGAAGAAAGCCTTGTTCTACACTAATATAGTAAAGGCACGTACTAGCGAAAACAGTGGATGTTTTCTTGTATATATGTTGTTTTTATAGTTTTAGATGATGCGTGTGTGACCTGTCAGGTTTAAAAAAACACGCTTTCTAGTTTCATAGCCTCACAGTAGGATTTTCTCCTGTGTCGTGGGTACACAAACACACATAAACACTCAGCCCCAGAACAGGAATCTAAACTCATCATTCAGATACCTGCCTGGCCGGGAATCGAACCCGGGGCCCATTGCGCGTCAGACCGGTATGGTAACCGCTTTGCCACGCGGGTCATAGGTTCAGCTTCATAGGCCCCGCCGACACACTTATAACAGGCAAGTACACTAAAATCACACTTTTGTACGAGGCGACCATCTTAAACCTCGGCAGCAGCAACGCTTCTGTGATTGACTTTAGATTGAACCCATATTTTGTATGAAGTTGCTTATAGATGTCCATGGGTGACAGTGACCATTTAACATCAACGGCACACTTTCACTTGACGCGACCATCATAGTCCTCGGGAGTAGCAACACATATGTGATCGACTTTAGATGAAACCCATGTTCTATATGTAGTTGATTACAGATGTCCATGAGCGGCGGTGACCAGTTACCATCAGGCGGACTGCATGCTCGTTTGCTACTTCTTTTAACCCTTATGTGAGTGACGAGGTACCTGGGTACCTTTAGCATTTTGAAATTTAAACAAAAGTATGTTTTACGCTGTGTAGGTAGCTGTAACTTCCTGAGAGCTCCTAACTATTTATAAATTATATATTTTTAATGTTTTGACCCAGTCAACTATTTACAATGTTTTGTATTAGTCAAAACAAATTTTTAAATCACAATTGAGTGACAAGGTACCCGGGTACCTCTTTGTGTCCTATATGTCAATGAAAAAAGTTCTTATAATTTCGTGCATAAATGAAATAATTAACATTTGTTGTGATGTTTTATCCCTATAAAGATTTGAAATTCCTTGTTTATGCCGAATTAGCACAGCTCCCAAAGCAGGTGTTACATGTTGGACGAGATACTGCATGTCAATCACAAACTGGTTTTTTGCAGTTAGTGCAAGGTTTTCGTGTTTTTCTTTGCTTGCGTTTGAGTTCTCTGCATATGCAGCAACTATCGACGACTGCAACACGCCCTGTAGAATCTCGTCTAGTCTGACTTACAAAGGCTGTAGATCCAGGGGGAATCGTAAGCCCTAGTTCTCGGCCAAGAACGTCCTGCATTGCAAATCTCCCATATGTTTTTGGTGTCACAATGCAATTTTTTGATCTTTCTACTATTTCTAACACACAGTCGTGGACTGAATGAATTCAAAAACTTTTTATATTTCTCACTTGAGACATATTGTGGGTTATGTTCCATATAAATGATATAATTATGCTGCCAAAGCTGCAACATCGTCGATATTGTAAAAAAGTAGTAAATACCACCGTTTTGTTTTGCGTTGTATGGTCAATCTCATTTTAGACTTCAGCTTCTGGCTCAGCATCCGAAATTTTCAATCCACCTTCTTCGACCAAAGGGATATAATATCGTGTTCATTATCCGAAACAACAAACTCACCTTCGTCACTTGAAGATTCTGCTAATATCGCTTGTAATTCTGTTGAATTATATCTTCGAACAAGTGCTCTATGTTAAGAAAAACTCCCTCCAATATTCATAATAAAAATAATAAACTCACAAAATATAAATAAGCGCGAAAAATACGAACAAAGTAAATAGTCAGGTATCAATATCAAGTACGATGTATTGAATGCATTCAGTGTTTCTTGCGCGCCGATAACCTCTCCCCATCCTCCTATTTCAATCACTACAGATCGTTACCTGTTTAGCTTAGCTAAAATAATAATATTCAAAGTGTGGGTAACGTTAAAACAGACTTTCATTGTTTACATTACGTATAAACTGTATGAAGGTACCCGGGTACCTCGTCACTCTGTTATAGGTGTTTTATTTGTCACTCACATAAGGGTTAAAAAAAGTCAGAGCAAATAGCCATGTAGACCATCTTGATAAATAGTGCCGCCGATAGACATAATTTAGTACTAACTTTTTTATGACCGATCGAAGTAGCAAACAAGCATACTCTTCACCTCATGATGAGAGGTTTCTGTCGTCCATGGACATCTGTAAACCTTATAAAGCGCTTATCACTGTACAAGCCAAACATATGCTATAATATATTTCAGTCGCATTTACAAACCGTAAATTTATTTTATCTGCCCTCCATACCGTGGCGTTGGATAATTTTTATTCTCTATTTTCGCCATTAACTTCCTGCGCCCTGCAATATTTATGTTCAGCTGAAAACTGGGTGAGAGTTTTGTTTTAGTTTTCACCTTTATTACAGTTCTATGCGGCAACAGTTTACCAATTCGCACTTGGCCAGCGCGGTGTATAAAGTCATTCTGAGACAAGACCCATACCCAGCAGTGGGACAATAATGAGTGAAATGAAGTTATGTCTTCATTTTGCATAGGCTTTTGGGGGCGCTTACAAATTGTCTGTTACATATATTTTTTTACACTACCACCGGATCGGACCACGACCTCAACTGAGAAGATCCGGCAAGAAACTCAGTGGGTTTGTCTTTTTTCTTTGTGTATCTTTTTTTTATTTGCCATCGTGTTTTTACATGGGTAACAAAAGTTAGCTCCAGTATCCTGCCCTACATGGGTAGATGGCGTCTATAGTCAATGACGATAACCGTTGCAAGTTTCAAGGTTTCAACGTTTATGTTTCCACTTAAGAGGAATCATCGGTACACCTATTTCAGGCCCTACGCTTTTGTGAAAGGGTGTGGTTGCCAGCTCAATTACAATTAATACGACCATCTTAGTCCTCAGAAGCGACACGGCATCTGAGATTGACTTCATTAAACCACTTACCATCAGGTAGATTGCACGCTCGTTTACAACTTCAATCTTATAAATATATAAATTAACAAAAATCATATTTTGCAAATTAAAAAATGGAATAATTTTATCAAATTAGTGTATTGTCATCGGTCTTCAATAAATCTACAAAGTTTGAACGAAATCTGGCCGTTTAAAGTGGGTCAAAATCGCGCCCAAAGAAGTCGGTTACAAACATACAAACAAACATACAGGTGAAGCTAATAATAAAAAATACTAGGAAGCAACATAAACATCATACAAACATTAATAAAGAATAAACACAATCATTCAAAGCACTATAGAGCGCAGATAAAAATATAATTTAGAGCGCGCGACTGCCTGCAATATGGCGTTGAATAAATGAAGTGTCTTTAAAATGAAACAGGGATGAAAGTTATACTGTGACAATGGAACATGATGTAACAGGACTTAAAGGGTTGTCGACTGTTATAACATTTCTATAGAAGTAAGCTTGCGATACTGGTGATATTTGATCTCATATATTTTTATTGAAGTGAAACTTCTTTATCGGGGTTGGAAAAAAATTTAGTGTAACATTTTTTCGTTACGCGCCATCTTTTTTATTCCGTTACGCACCATCTTTTTCTTATCCCTACCACGCGTGATATTAGATATATTATTATAGATTAGATTATTAGATAAAGTTTAATAAAAGCCTTTTATTAAACTTTATCTAATTTAACTTTATTTAACCAAATTCTGTAAAGTTGCATATAGTAAACTAGCAGACCCGTCCACGCGTTGCTGTGGTTAAAGAAAAGTTACATAAACAAATTTTAAATTGTATTACTTCGTATTTGTTAATATATAAGTTAATTATATAAAGCTAACAGCTGAAGCTAAAAAAAATATTTGCAATTAAACCTATAAATTAAGATATACACTATCCTATCTTTCAAGTTGGATCAAAATGCACACGTTGTGTAAATTTGATTATAATCGGTTCAGAGGTTTAAGAGTCCATTGCGGACAAATAAAGTGACACGTAATTTATATATATTAAGATTATTTTTTGAAAAATAACATCATAAAGAAGTTTCACTCCTTACGAGTGTACGCTAGTACACGCACACATTTTTATCGTAAGTGTCAAACAGTTTATTTTATTTTTCTTAGCAACACTTCTGCTAAATTGGTAATAATAATAATGTTTTTATTTGTTAAATAAGGTACATTATAGTTTTGATAGTAGAGCAGTGATAGCCTAATAGTTGAAAGTTGACCTCTCAATTGGGATGTCCCCAATTCGGTTCAAACCCAGGCACGCACCACTGATTTATGTGCGTATTAGAAATTAATTATCACTGCTTTTCGGTGAAGGAAACCATCGTGAGGAAACGTACACACCCGAGTTCTAAAAAAAAAACGTTCTCTGAGGTGTGTGAAATCCACCAATACGCACTTGGCCAGCGCGTTGGACTATGGCCTAAAACTCTTTCATTCGGAGAGAAGACCCGTGACCCGACTCAGCAGTGAGCCAATAATGGGTTATACCCCCCATATTTTTATTTTTCTCACCATTAACGCTTCACCCAAAAGAGGTATGACGGTGGTACCACCCGAACCATGTACTTATCTTCACCTCGCAAAGCTTAGGTTAAGATTTTGATGAGAAGCAGCAAATGAATACGCAGTCCACTTTTTTTTATTCGATGGAAGTAGCAGACGAGTATGCAGTAAGCATCTGATGGTAAGTAGTAATCGCATTTACATCTGTAAGTAACTTGACATAAAACAGGAATTCTATCTGATGTCAATTACAGAGGCGTCGTTATTCATGAGGACTATAGTCACTTCATATGAAAGTGAAGTATCTCAAGGTGGCAGAATCAGTGTAATTCGACCGGGAAAGTACCATCGCCACACATATTTCTAGCGTGAAGCATTTCTTTTTTTCTAGCGTCAAGCAATTTCACATATGGCGACCGTCATAGTCCTCGGGAGTAACAACGCATCTGTGATTGACTTCAAATGAAACCAATGTTCTGTATGTAGTTGATTACAGATGTCCATGTGCGGCAGTGACCACTTACCATCAGGTGGACTGCATGCTCGTTTGCTACTTCAGTTAGATAAAAAAAATTGAACTGACAACCAAGCAATATAAGAACTGCTTCGTACTAGAAATAGGTGCAGTATCGAATCAATCCGTATCGAACCATATAAGTTCTACCACCTTGCAATACTTAGATCTAAATTTAATCACAACAAATATTATTACCTATAAATCTCATAATTTGCTATTACGACCAGAAAATCAAAATCTGAGACAATCAATTCGAACCGCCAGCCAATTCGCAACTCTACGTTATCCCTGCATGTTTTTTATAGACATAAATAGTTTATATTAAAGCAATCAATCTTTGCTTGTATTGAGGAAGGGACCTCAAAGGTTAAATTGCCCAATACCAGGAGGCACAATAAATTCAATAGAATCCATCAATCAAGCCCGTAAGCCTTCTCTTTGTGAGGATCGACTTTTAATTTACGAAAGATTTTTAAGCGGGATGCAATTGGTCACCTTATACTAAAAGCGTATGCGTTATATGATTTTAGAATATTATCTTGAAGTTGATACATTTTGATAACGGCTAGACACAATATGCGGTTTTCTTCTTTGTTATCGATATTTCGACCCAGTTACAAGGATCGTGGTCACGGAAAAACTGTGAGGGCGAGGAGAAATTGTTAATTGTGTTAGTGTTAGATTGACCTATCTATTGTAAGTCTCGTACGCTTTTCTTTCTGGGTTTAGCATGTGACACATTTACTGGATATTTACTCACCAATCGTACATATGCATTTCAGTTGAACTAGTCACCCGTCGTATCGGTCGAAATTCGACCGTAATTTAAATTAAAAAAACTAAACTTCATATTGTCCAAAGTAGTACGAATATTTCTCAAATTCAAATAAAAAGTACTAATTTTGAACACACCCGTTAAAGATAAGTAGAGGTTTAATTAGCTAAGCGGCATTTAAAAGCAATAGCGGGTATTTCACAAAATCATGTACATAAATCAAATACATTTGTCACAGTGTGTGTAATGTGTTTTTAGTTGATTTTATGTATGATATATACATTATTTGAGAAAAATATTAACATTCTACACTCCTTCTCTATATCCACTATACCCGTGCAAAATTTCATACTAATCCGTCAGCGGCATATTACTTAAAATGTATCACAAGTTTTTGTTTCACGTATTATTGTATAGATTTTCAGCTTTTGCCACGGCTTAGTATATTTAGATTACAATACTAAAATATTTCATACACTTGACCCACTTGCCGGTCACTATACCTACATAAATATAGTATCCATTTTGAGCGATTATTAACAAATTTGCAATGTACATTGTCATGTATACATTTTTATTCAGTATCAACCCCAGACTTAAGCTTAGAAGGATGCATGATACCTTTGTTTTGCCTGTATTTTGACGACCCGCATGGCGCAGCGGTTACTATACCGGTCTGACGCGCAATGGGTCCCGGGTTGGATTCCCGGCCAGACAGGAATCTGAATGATGAGTTTAGATTCATGTTCTGGATCTGGGTGTTCGTCTTGTGTGTATCCATGGCACCCATGACACAGGAGAAAATCCTACTGTGGGGCTATGAGTGTAGAAAGCGTGACCGTGAATTGTATTTCGTAATTTTTTATCCTATTGAAATAGCTAATCCGCATGAAATCCACCTGATGGTAAGTGACCGCCCATGTATAATTCTATGTACTTGAAGTCAAACAAATGCGTTGATACTTAACGGGAATTCTTATAGAATTCTTTTTGCCGATATTTCGATCCAGTTGCATGGATCGTGGTCACGGCCAGACAAGAAATCTATATAAAATAATAAAATAAAAAGAATTCTATAAGAATTCATAAACCGCATATCGTGAGTACCCATTAAGTATTATAATGTATCAATTCCGCGATAATACTAGTCTAAAATCAAATGCGTTGATATTCGCTATGACTAAGATTGTAAGCTTATACGAAAGTGAGCCATGTGTTACAAAATTAATAATTATTTTGTATAGGAAAAGAGAACCTTAGCATAACACATTATGCTTAAAGTGTCAAGCATTCGTTCCCGAGTGGCATTCAGTTTCTGCTCGGAGGCGTCGTGAAATGCGCATCAAAAGCTCTTTGAAATTAAAAGATGTGCTCACAAAGAGAGAGCTTACGGCTTGTGGAGCTTCAGAAGTGTTGGTATTGATGTGTTTTGCAAACATGTTAATAATGAAAGAAATGCGGTGATGGCTTAATGATTGGAACACCAGTTTGACGACTCGCGTGGCGGAGCGGTTACCATACCGGTTTAACGCGCGACGGTCATAATGGGTCCCGGGTTCGATTCCCGGCCAGATATTTGAATGATGATTTTAGATTCATGTTATAGGTCTGGGTGTTTGTGTATTCATCTTGTGTGTGTCCATGGTACCCACGACACAGGAGAAAATCCTACTGTGGGGCGATGAGTGTAGAAAGCTTGACCAGTTTACCAGGTGGTAGAATCAGTGCAGTTCGACCGGGTAGGTACTACCGCCATACTTATTTAAAGCGTGAGGTAGTTCTTGCATTTGGATGGCAGGATATGGTTGCCGGTACACGTTTATATAAGGCGATTAGTACTCGGCAACGCATTGTAACTAATTTCAGATAGAACCCACATTCTATTTGAAGTTGCTTACAGATGTCCTTCGGGTGGACTGTTTTTTCATTTGCTACTTCAATTTTCAAAAAAAAACGTGCGGAACTTTAAAATAAAATATTTTTTTATTCACACTATTATTAATTTATATTCATTGAAATTTTTAACACCATTTTCTTAATTTAAATTCATTTAAATTTATTTTCTATTTTTTAGTTCGGTTTTCTATAAAAAGCGTGTTTTTTTAGTTTTTTTAAACTATTATTTATTTTATTTCAATAACTATGTAATTTGGTCGGCGCGTAGCAGCGGTCGCAACGGTCTGTTTTAACAAAAATACTTTCATTGTTTATCCAATTAAAACAAAAAAGCAAACACAAAATAAATAATCATTAAGTAACATTTTAATAGCACTAGTGTATTCACAAAACGTGGAAGCAGCTCATATTGGACACAGTTTCCGTGATCCAATGAAATATATTATGAAAAGAACCGACTTTGGGACTCTGTCGTCGTCGTCAACCTATTACTGTCCCACTGCTGGGCACGGGTCTTCTCTCGGAATGAGAGAGCTTAGGCCATAGTCCACCGCGCTGGCCAAGTGCGAATTGGTGGACTTCACACACCTCCGAGAACTTTTTTTTTTAATGAACTCTCGGGTGTGTAGGTTTCCTCACGATGTTTTCCTTCACCGAAAAGCAGTGATAATTAAAGTATAATACGCACATAAATCAGTGGTGCGTGCCTGGGTTTGAACCTCGGACCTCCCGATCGAGAGGGCAAGTTTTAACCATTAGGCTATCACTGCTCCTACTCTCCTGGGACTCTGTACTATGTAATAATATGTCGACAGCCATCGTAATAGCCCGTTTATACAAAGATATTATCGTTGTTTATCCAATTTAAACTAGTCACCCGTCACTATGGTCGAAATTCGCCCTAATTTAAATGAAAAAAACTAAACCTTATTATATTGTACAACGTAGCAATAATATTTCACCGATTTAATAAAGCAGTAGCGGGTATTTTGACAAAGACATCTGACATTTTTGACGTTATGTGTTTCATAGCAAGACATTGAATGTTCTATTTCATTTATTATGTATGTGTTTGTGTCAAGTGCAAGGTAGTGAGTGTAATGTGTTTTAGTTGATTTTATGTATGTTTTATGCATTATTTGAAAAAAATATTAGTATTGCGCAATCCTTCTCTACATCAACTGTAACCGTGCGTAATGTCACACTTCTCCGCCTGCGGCAAGTATCTTACAAACACGTCACAAATTTTTGCTTTACATATTAATATATAGATGATAAGTAAACAAACAAAAAATCACTAAGTAAAATTTCAATAGCACTATCATTGTAGTCTAGGAGACAGCTAGGAAAGTACGCGCTCTAAGGAAGTTGCACATAACAAGCCTTGTTTATGTGCTATATTCTTAGTAGGAGTTTATTACGTTTATAATCGTCGTCATTTTGGGCCATATACTATAATAACTGGTTTATTTTATAAAGATAATTATGTATTTATTGTAAGATATTTTACAACTTAAAAAATGGTTTTAAAAAAAGTAATTTGCTTTATTTAATACAAGTTGATATTTGTGTATATGATTTGATAAAATTGCGTGAACACAAAAAGCGGAAGCAGTTCATATTTAACACAGTTTCCGTGATCCAATGAAATATATTATGAAAAGCACCGACTTATGGACTATGTACTATGTAATAATTTTGTCAACGCATGACAGCCATCGCAACAGCCCGATACTATTTATACAAAGATAGTGTCTTTGTTTATCCAATTTAAACAAATGCAAAGCAAACATAAAAAATAAAAATTTACTAAGTAAAATTTCAATAGCACTATCATTGTAGTCTAGGAGACAGCTAGGAAAGTACGCGCTCTAAAACTGCATTCAGTGATAACTCCGCTAACAAGACAGCCCGACTGCAGCGCTTATCGGGGTTGTTAGGAACTTGCACATAACAAGTCTTGTTTATTTGCAAGATTTAGATTTATTTATTTTATTTTATATCCTTAGTACCACTTTATTATGTTTTCTCGAAAAAATGTTTACGTTTGCGCCTAAATTATGTGGGGCTGCATGGGGATATATGAGAGACCGAAATTCAATTAAAAATATTTTATGTCAAAGCGAATGTTACAGATTTGAAGTAAAAACTAAAAAGTAGTGTTACTTAGTTACTACTTACGTTATTACCTTTTGTTATTATTTTTTTATCTGTATCAATTAGCAAACGAGCATGCAGTCCACCTGATGATAAGTGGTCACTGCCGCCCATGGACATCTGTTACCAACTTCATACAGAACATTAGTTCCACCTGAAGTCAATCATAGATGCGTTGCTACTCCCGAGGACTATGATGGTCGCCTCATGTGAAAGTGTGCCGGCAACCACACCCTTCTATCAAAACGCAAGAAATGCTTCACGCTAGAAATAGGTGTATGGTGTGCTATTCAATTTAAACAAATAAAAATCCACTAAGTAACATTTCAATAGCACTATCATTGTAGTCTAGGAGACAGCTAGAAAGTACGCGCTCTAAAACTGCATTCAGTGATAACTCCGCTAACAAGACAGCCCGACTGCAGCGCTTATCGGGGTTGTTAGGAACTTGCACATAACAAGTCTTGTTTATTTGCTATATCCTTAGTACCAGTTTATTATGTTTCCTCGAAAAAATCATTGGTTAATTTATCTGTATATATTATTACTTTTTTTATTGCTTGTTTACGTTTTCATTTTCGACTATATCTTGCAATGTACTCATACTTAGCAGTGATAGGCGAAAACGTGTATTCAGATTGTTTTTAGGAAATGAAATAAATTCCTACCAATGGCACTGTACACTTTTAAGAACAATATGATTCTTTAATTAAAATGTTTAACATGTCACTAAGAATTTTACAATATAAGTAGTAATCTAAGATAACACTTAATCATTATGATATAAGTTTAAAGAAACAAAGTAGCAAACGAGCATGCAGTCCAACTGATGGTAAGTGGTCACTGCCGCCCTACGACATCTGTAAGCAACTACATACAGAACATGGACTCCATCTGAAGTTAATCACAGATGCGTTGCTACTCCCAAGGACTATGATAGTCGCATCATGGAAAAGTGCGCCGGCAACCACGCCCTTTAATCAAAACGCAAGAAATGCTTCACGGTAGAAATAGGTGTAGCGGTGGTACTTCCCCGGTCGAACTACACTGGTTCTACCAACTTGAAAATAATAATTAATAAAAGAATGAAATTTATTTATTTATTTATAGTTAGCTAGAACGGCCATCAAGACCAATTACACTAACTAACTCAGATACATTACAAATCAAAAGAAAAAATACACAATCGTAAATTGAAAACATCATAGAAATAATTATAACTTAGGACTTGTCAATAAGAAACGTAATTTAGAGTCAATAACATTGAATCAATGATTAAAAAAAAAAAATCCAATCTATAACAATTATAATAAATAAACAGACAAAGAAAGTATTTAACTAAATAAAATTTAAATAAATACAGCATTCCTATATCCGTTCCTACTCAAAAACAAAAACGAATCGCCTAAAAAGTTTTGGGTTTCAGGAACAATGTGTAACAAAACAAAGAGAACAACTGAACAACTTCCACAAAAGAAGAAAGAAAACAATGGGCCCTTTGCTTCGTAAACAATCCAATTAGCGAGGGGGTGCAGGAAACACCAATTTGATATTGAGAGGATCAAAGTAACAGTCTTACTAATATTATAAATGCGAAAGTTTGTGAGGATGTATGTGTATTTGTTATTCTTTCACGCAAAAACTACTCAACGGATTAGGTTGAAACTTTACAGTAGTATAGGTTATACATCAGAATAACACATGGGCTATAATTTGTAATGATTTTTTTTGTAAGGTTGTAATATAACGAGAAATATCAGGTTAGTCGGAAAAAAAGTTGTGCTCTGAGAGCTATCTTCGCGTACGCTGCCTAAACCGTTGGAGATATCCAAATATAATGTATGGTGGGATTGTCGAATCGCCTAAAAAGTTTTGGGTTTCAGGAACAATGTGTAACAAAACAAAGAGAACAACTTCCACAAAAGGAGAAAGAAAACAATAGGCCCTTTGTTTCGTAAACAATCCAATTAGTGAGGGGGTGCAGTAAACACCAATTTGATATTGAGAGGATCAAAGTAACAGTTTGGAATATTTGAGCTCTGCAAATGCATGAATAATGTAAGGTGAGTTGGGGTAATATCGGACCTGGGGTAAAATTTGAGACTTAAGTCAGCCATTTTCTTTTTATGTGTGCCTTCACCTACCATGACATGAAAATGATGTACGTGTATGACGTGGTCAATTTGATAAAATATAGCTACATTAGCCTACAGTTTCAATTTTACGGTTTTACCCAATGTCCGATATTATCCCAACTCACCTTATACGAATATTTCGAAGAGTAGGTACTTAGTTTCGATTGATTTTGGGAGTTATTATTTTGTGTGATAAAAAATATATTTCAGGTTTTACCACCTATATATTAATACGTGAAGCAAAAACTTGTGGTGCATTTTTAAATAATATCCGTGGACGGATTAGTATGAAATTTTGCACGGATATAGTGAACGTAGAGAAGGAGTGCATAATGTTAATATTACAACATACAAAAAATCAACTAAAACACATTACACGCATTACCGTGCATTTGTCGCAAACAAATAATAAATGAAATTAAACATTCAACTTAAAAACAAAGAACTTCAAAAATGTCAGATGTCTTTGTCAAAATACTCGTTATTGATTTTAAATTCAGCTATGTCACTTAAACCTCTTTTTACCTTTAGGGTGTATTAAAATTATCCCTGTAGTGATCAGATGACTGGGATCAGAATAGGGCTACGGTATCCCCGGCCTGTCGTAAGAGGCGACTAAAAGAGACTTCCGGGGTTGCGGGCGGTAAGAGTGGGAGCTTGAACCGTCCTGCCAAACGACCCGTGTAGGACGACGGCATGTGTGGCCACATGCTATCGTAAACATCATGGAGGCGCACTGAGTACAATGCTCACTGGGAAGAGCCCGAAGAGCGCATCGCGCTCGGAGGACACCAGCGGCGGTCCGTTGGAGTTCCCGGTGTCCTCCACACAGCGCCGAGGATGGCCACGGGGGAGTTTTAGTGAGGTAAAAATCCCACATAACACGGTGTTCCTCCCACGGTGTCGGGTACCTTTCGAAGGTTTCCCTCTCGATGTAAAAAAGGATGTATTAAAATAACCTGAAAATTAATAAAAATTGAATTTAGGAAATACTTTGGACAATATTAAGTTTAGTTTTTGAATTCAATTTCAGTCGAATTTCAACCGTTGCGACGGGTGACTAGCAATAGAAATATATATAAAAGTTTTGTCCTGAATTTTATAGGACCTATAAATAGCATAATAGTCTGACAAGGAGACAGTTGATGGGTGACTGATAGTGGTCAAACATGCTTACTATCGTGCATGCACTAGACGGACAAACAGAAACTAGTAAACTAACAAATAATAATTCAATATTACTTTAACTATCCAATTTGTTCACTAGTTGTTAACAAATTGAATATTCCAATTAATTAAACTAACATGATGTTAATGAAGCTTTGTTATAGTCCAAATGAGAGATCTAAAAACATGGTTTTAAATGCCATCTGTTAAATACTGATACTTTTCTCCATCTCTGTTAATTAAAACAGTAAAAGATAGGATATACCGAAGGGGGCGTGACGTCAGGAAGGTCAGGGTCTTCATCACTGTGCATTCTTGAAGACTTCAAGTAAAACACAGGAGTTATTCTTCTTCGATTTATTCACAGTTGTGGAGCTCCGATCGCTTCGACGGTTAAACAAGAATCTCTTTCTACCGGCAGGCGCTCGCCTTTTTATAATAAAGTTGGGTGAGGTGACAATAACAATTTTATCGAGGGTAGACTAAATTTATATTTGTAGAAATCTCTAAATATTGCAAATTTAATAAACAAACAATTTTCGATCTATAAACTAACTAAAATATACGTATAACGTATTTCTATCGTAAATCATTTCTTGCGTTTCGATAGAAGTGTGGTTGCCGGCACACTTTCACATGAGGCGACCATCATAGTCCTCAGGGGTAGCAACGCATCTGTGATTGACTTCAGATGGAAACCATGTAGTTGATTACAGATGTCCATGGGCGGCATTGACCAGTTACTACCAGGTGGACTGCATGCTCGTTTGCTACTTCAGTCAGATAAAAAAAAAATCGGCAACGTGTATTTCGTAAATATGCGGTGTCCCGACAGATATAATAAATAATTGAATGAAGTAAACACTTTCTACTTTAAAATTATAAAGTGCGTATTATAAAGCAGAAGCAAGAACACTGAAATATAAAAGAATAGCTAGTTCTCCCAAACACGTCCACCAAATAAAACGTCAGAAAAATGCTACCCCTGAGATTGTAAGGCCTTTTTTAATTTCTCAAAGTGTCATTATGAACTCTAACGGCAGTTTGTCTTCGGTTAGAAGTCCCCAGGGTCCGATTAGAGAGTCCCGTTTTTGGACCGCAATCTACATGATTATCACGTTCTTGTCAAATGAGTTTTGTCCTCAAGGACATAAAAACGATGATGGAATAAGCTCCTGCGGGTGCCAGGTTCTGGGTTTGAGTCTCGGTCAAGCATTTTTGTTTGTAACTAGCTGAACCCCGCCCTTCGCCCGCGTTAAATAATCAATGTATCGATTGTCCCGTGGGAGTAAGATATTTTCCCACTGTAAAAATAGCCTATATTTTAATCCAGAGTGTCAGCTCTCTACCAAATTTTACGAAAATCGCGTTTTGACATGAAGAAATAACAAACATACACACTCACAAACTTGCGCCTTTATAATATTGGTATGATGGATATAATAAATGTAGAGACAATTTGTAATCAACCCATCACTGGACACAGATGATGTAGTAAATATTTAAGCAGTTCACCGTCAACCCAATAGTGCAAGGACCTACTCTAAAAAATTAGAGTTTTAGATCACCTACATATCAAATGTGCATGGGAAGATTTTACCTTTTTTTTGGTTAGAAGTCCCCAGGGTCCGATTAGAGAGTCCCGTTTTTGGACCGCAATCTACATGATTATCACGTTCTTGTCAAATGAGTTTTGTCCTCAAGGACATAAAAATGATGATGGGATGAGCTGCTACGGGTGTCAGGTTCTGGGTTTGAGTCTCGGTCAAGCTGTTTTGTTTGTAACTACCTGAACCCCGCAGCTTCGTCCGCGTTAAAAAATCGATGTATCGTTTGTCCCGTGGGAGTAAGATATTTTTCCACTGTAAAAATAGCCTATATGTTAATTCAGATATGTCAGCTAACTCTCTACCAAACTTTAATCGCAAATCGCATCAGCCTTTTAGACATGAAGAAGTAGCAAACATACAAACAAACACAAACAAACAAACACACTCATAACCTTGCGCCTTTATAATATTAGTATGATGGATATAATAGATGTATAGGCAATTTGTAATCAGCCCATCACTGGGCACAGGTAATGGATGTAGTAAATATTTAAGCAGTTCACGGTAAACCCAACAGGCCAAGGGCCTCCTCTCATAAAAATGAGGCGTTTAGATCACACACACATCAAGTGTGCATGGGAAGATTTTACCTTGGTGTCATTACTTTGTCTTCGGTTAGAAGTTCCCAGGGTCTGAGTAGAGAGTCCTGGCTTTGGACTGCAATCTACATTTTATTAAATTCTAGTCAAATGAGTTTTGTCCTGAAGGACATCAAAATGATGATGGGATAAGCTGCTGCTGGTGCCAGGTTATAGATTTGATTCTCGGTTAGGTACTATGTGATGAATGCATTTAATGTCATTAACCCAATGCTGGGCACGGAGTTCTCTTCATAATGTAAGAAATTTAGAACAAAGACCACTGGCCAAGTGTGTATTGATATGTTTCAGTCACCTTTGCTTCATCTTTTTGGATGAGACCCATTAGGTGTATAGGTTTTATCACAACATTTTTCTTATCGTAAAAAAGAGACCTTAAAGGGTTCTGGAATAGTAACAGATTGACATATGAAATGAAATGCCTTTATTTTGTATAGGCCTACGGGGGCACTTACAAATTGTCAGTTACATTCATTTTCTTACACTACCAACAGATCGGAATAGATTAGAATCGACCTAAACAGAGAAAATCCGGCAAGAAACTTAACGGGTTTGTTTTTTTTGTCATTTATATCTATTTTAATATAATTACAATCATGTTTTTTACATCGCAATGAAAGTTAGCTCCAGTATCTTGCCATACATCTAAGTAATAAACTCATATTTCAATTTCGAGTGTTCAATGTTCATGTATACCTACATATTAATCATACAATTCTTATCTGGAGGCTATGAATATAGAAAACTTAAGTACACTAGAGTTATACTTAGTCTTTAATAAAATTACACTGAAATTTTAGAAGAGAATTTAGTATGAAACAAACTTTCCTCTCTGATCTCATTAGATCGTGTAGGTTTCCAGATTAATACGGAATTATTAAAGCCTAATAACTTCGAACTCGATATTGGATATCAGCTAATAACTTTGCTAATTAACAAGCTCCAACTCATATTAATTTTAATATAAAAACAATTTCGGAAAATGAGCGTTCATGCTCCCGACACGTCGCCTGATACAATCTTATTCTTAACGACAACGACACGACTTGATTGTTTAAAACTAGAAGCGCGGATGTTTTAGATAAAAAAACTTTTTAACAAAAAATATGGTAGATATTTTATTTTAAAAAGTTTTTTATCCAGACTTCCATGTCACAAAAAATATTTTCATTTAATTTTGGTTTAGAACATACTCAGTACTTAGTACATAGTTCCGGCGTACATAGTACATGACGACCCGCGTGGCGCAGCGGTTACCATACCTGTCTGACACGCAGTGGGTCCCGGGTTCGATTCCCCGTCAGACAGGTATCTAAATGATGAGTTTAGGTACTGTTCTGTTTTGGGTCTGGGTTCGTCTTTCTGTGTGTTCATGGCACCCACGACACAGGAGAAAATCCTAGTGTGACCAAGATCTCTTAGGACATGGCTCTTCAAAAAGGGTGCAAAAAGGACACTCCTTCAAAGCCGGCGATGCTTTGGCAACTCCTCTGGTGTAGCAAATGTCCATAGGCGACGGTGACTACTTTCTATCAGGTAGCCCGTCTGCCTTATCGTTAGGGTTAAGCATAAAGAAAAACAAAGATCATACCTCAGATAAGTGTACACTCCTTATCACACTAAGACCAGATGATAGTAGCGCATAACATTGCTTTCATTACCCAAAAACCAAACACCACCCCTGGTTGTAGAGCTTCAAGAATCGAACCAGAAAGAGTTCTATTGAAGTGAAACTTCTTTATCGGGGTTGGAAAAAAATTTAGTGTAACATGTTTTCGTTACGCGCCATCTTTTTCTTATCCCTGCCACGCGTGATATTAAATAGATTATTATAGATTAGATTATTAGATAAAGTTTAATAAAAGCCTTTTATTAAACTTTATCTAATTTAACTTTATTTAACCAATTTCTGTAAAGTTGCATATAGTAAATTATTTTTTGAAAAATAACGTAACAGAAAAAGATGGCGCGTAACGAAAAAATGTTACACTAATTTTTTTTCCAACCCCGATAAAGAAGTTTCATCACTTCAACAACCCCGATAAAGAAGTTTCACTTCAAACACAGAAAATTACGGGAAGTTCCCATACAATAAACGCAATTCTTTGGCGTTTTTTTTAATAATATCCTTCGTGCGCGAGTCCGACGCATGAAATGGTTTTCTTTTTATTTACTTCCAGGATCCACGCTTTTGTCAATCGCGAGCGAGGTTCCTTTGACCCATGGCCACATGAAAAGTGGAACTTTTAACCTGGCGGAAGTACGTTATTTGTTTGGAGAGGAGAGGGCACACTTTTACATGAGGCGATCATCATGGTCCTCGGGAGTAGCAACGCATCTGTGATTGACTTCAGTTGGAACTCACGCTCTGTATGTAGTTGATTACAGATGTCTCTGGACGGCAGTGACCACCCACCATCAGGTGGACTGTATGCTCGCTTGCTACTTCAGTCTGGTATAAAAAAGCGGGCAAGCTAGAATCAGGCTTTGGTAGTGAAATACAAACAACTGACACGATCGTAAATCAGATGAAGGTTGAAGAAAATAAAAGATCCGTTCATTTCTTAAACTTTTCGCTCCTAAAAGGCCACAGATGAATGGACATAACGACATAATTTTAGATATTGTGGTGCTATTCTTGTCACATTGTCCGTAACACTTTAGAAACGAATCTAGCGTTTTGTTTGTAATTTTAAAGGATTTGATGACGAAAAAAGGTCTTTCGATAAGGTAGAAGCTATATTTCAGATTTGGACAATCGGAGGGGGGAGGGAGAGGATGTTTGCTTTGATGTTATCGTACGTCCCAATTTAGAAGCTACCATCTTTGTAACGTTCTCACGGGTCTTCTCTCAGATTAAGAGAGTTTAGGCCATAGTCCGTCGTGGTGGCCAAGTGCGAATTGGTGGACTTCACACACCTCCAAGAACATTTTTTTTAAGAACTCTTGGGTGTGTAGGTCTCCTCGTGATGTTTTCCTTCACCGAAAATCAGTGATAATTAATTTCTAATACGCACATAAATCAGTGGTGCGTGCCTGGGTTTGAACCTTGGACCTCCCGTTCGAGCGGGCAAGTTTCAACTAGGCTATCACTGCTCTGCTTTTTAGAATTAAGGTCATCTAACTTCATCAAAGTTACTTGGTGATAAATTTCTATACATTTTCTACCTGGCATTCTGAAACTAGGAATAATATTAGACAGATTTCTTTCTTAAGTCACAAAAAATCAGTTTATTTTTGAATATCTAACACATAAAGATATGATATTAATGTTGCATTTCAAACATTTCTTAAAACAGCGGATGAGTTATAACTCAATGAAACTGCAATGAAAAAGTAACCGTCTTGTAATTACTTAAGGTTCAATATTCAATAAACATTTCTTTATTATTTCTGATAATGTAAAGTAAAACATGTCCCATTTTATTACGGTTCATATTTGGTTGTGTGTTTTATATGAATTTCTTATAGAAGTCGGAGAAGACTTAAATCACGACGGGGAATTAATCGCCCCTATTGTTAGGGTGATCGGTGCCTTAAACGTGCCTTAATGGTGATATATGGCGCTTCCGGTTCATTAGGGTGTTAGTTTTACTTTGTCATTTGATAAAACGGAGAAACAAAGGAAATAATCGCTCAATAAATACAAATACCCGCAGAAAATAAATCTAAACAACATTACTCTAATTTGGAATGTGGGCCAAGGATGTTTCACGGTTTCTACACTCATAGCCCTACACTAGGATTTTCTCCGGTGTCGTGGGTACCATGGACACACACCGTTTTCAAGGTGGTAGAACAAGTGTAGTTCGATCGGGAAAGTACCACCGCCACACCTATTTCTAGCGTGAAACATTTGTTGCGTTTCTATAGAAGGGTGTGGTTGCCGGCACACTTTCACATGAGGTGACCGTCGTAGTCCTCGTGAGTAGCAACGCATCTGTGATTGACTTTATATGGAACCCATGTTCTGTATGAAGTTCATTACAGATGTTCATGGGTGGCGGAGACCACTCACCATCAGGACTGGATGCTCGTTTGCTACTTCAGTCAGATACAAAAAAAGACGAATACACAAACACCCAACTCAGAACATGAATCTAAACTCATCATTCAGATACCTGTCTGACCGGGAATCGAACCCAGAACCCCTTGTGCGTTTGACCGGTATGGTAACCAATCCGCCACGCGGGCCGTCAAATGTTTACCGTGCCATATGTGTATGTCCTGTAGGTCATACACATATGAGTTTAACATAGGATAATTAAATCATTCAACACCAGAGGGTCACCAATGCATCGCCGGCTTTAAAGGACAACTCTTTCGCACCTTTTTGAAGAGCCCCAATAGTCAGTGGCATTTCAATAGGGTTGCGAATAGAATTGTAATCCAATATAAAGTATGACTTAACTGCCAAAAAACACTAGGTATAATATTTCCCTATGTATGCTTAGATCTTTAAAACTACGCCCTGTAGTTCCGGGACCAGAATAGGTCTACGGCATCCCCTGCCTGTCGTAAGAGGCGACTAAAAGGGGCTTCCGGGGTTGCGAGCGGCTAGAGTGGGAGCTCGAACCGTTCAGTCAGGTGATACCGGGAAGGACGGCGGTACATGTGGTCGCATACCGTCGTAAAGACTAGACGGAGCGGTGGGCCCAGCCGCCCATCTGGGAGGAGCCCGATGGGGGACAACGCGCTCGGAGGATTCCGGTTGAAGTCGTTTTGCCGTTAGCGCCGGCCCGGCCACCGGGGGGGGGGGGGTTTAAAAATCCCACATGACCCTGCCTCGCTCCCACGGCGTCGGGTACCTTTTGAAGGTTTCCCCCTCGACAACAAAAAAAAAGGTATAATATTTCCCACAAAAATACAAATTTACTGTTCACCCACGTGAACACGCAGACAATAGATACGAGTAATATTAAGTGTCTCTGATCTCCAGCCTTAGAAGCTATTTTAAAAACATCAATAAATTATTCTGAGGATAAACTGATGACATAAGGTTTTACCAAATCCATCTATTTTTGTTTGTTATTCATTTGTATTTTATATCTGTGTGTTTCAATTTTTTCAACATACTTGGTTTTTCCCGCAGCTTCACCCGCGTTGGTCTTGTTTCTCTTGTCAGCCCATTATTGTCACACTGCTGGGCACGGGTCTTCTCTCAGAATGAGAGAGATTTAGGCTATAGCCCACCGCGCTGGCCAAGTGCGAATTGGTGGACATTATTATCAGTTTGTATGTAAACCAAAGCAGTGATAGCCTAATGGTTGAAACTTGCTCTCTCGATCGGGAGGTCTGAGGTTCAAACCCAGGCACGCACCAACGATTTATGTGCGTATTAGATATTAATTATCACTACTTTTCGGTGAAGGAAAACATCGTGAGGAAACCTACACACCCGAGAGTTCTTAAAAAACAAGTTCTCGGAGGTGTGTGAAGTCCACCAATTCGCACTTGGCCAGTGCGGTGGGCTATGGCCTAAACTCTCTCATTCTGGAAGACCCGTGCCCAGCAGTGGTCCAATAATGGGTTGACGCGAATGTAAACCTGCGGGCACCGGGTGTCCCATTTAATTTATCTCATGGCCGTAATGGCCCCTAAGAATAATAACAAACAATAAAAGAAGATTCTTTCGTGATGGAAATAAAGCGAGCCATTCATTACGCTGCATCGTTGATTTATTAAGTTTTCAACTGTGAATTAATGCGCGCTTCATGAATACATTATCAACTTCTGAGCGATTTATAACGAACTGGTGGAACTTCTGTATAATTGAAACTGTAAAAAATATGAATTCACGCCCAATTACTAAAGAAACTCGCATTTTTGCAGCGACTTGCAATTATGTTGAATGACGTGTTTCTTTGAACCTTAATTCAACTCAAAAAAGATATTGTCCAAAGTAGCAAAAATAATCTCAAATATAATCTCAAAAATAATCTCAAATTCAATTAAATTGTATAAATGTAAGTTAGTTTAAAAATAAAAGAGGTTTAATCAACTAAGCTGCATGATAAAGCAATAATAGCGTATTTTGCTAAAGACATATGACATTTTTGACGTTATGTGTTTTCATAGTAAGACGTGGTAAGACATTGAATATTTTATTTCTTTTATTGTATATGTCTTTGAGTCAAATGCAAGGTAGGGTGTGTATTTCATTTTTAATATTGAAGTAGCAAACGAGCATGCAGTCCACCTAGTGGTACTGCCGCCCATGGACATCAGTAAGCAATTTCATATAGGACATTGGTTCTATCTAGTCAAACGCAGATGCGTTGCTACTCCCGAGGACTGAGATGGTCGCCTCAAGTAAAAGTGTGAAGGCAACCACACCCTTGAATCGAAACGCAAGAAATGTTAGAAATAAGTGTGGCTGTGGTACTTCCCCGATGGAACTACACTTACTGTTCAATGCCATGCTGTTTTCGTAGTCACACTGCGCGCGTTGCTACGCCATCACAAAAAAGTACACCAGAAACCTTCGCGAGCTCATGAATAACAACTTTGCTAAAGATCATCACATGATCAAATGAATCGTTTACGATTCTATAGAGGACATACAGACAGACATTCATTATCTTATATATAAAATTCTCGTGTCACAGTGTTAGTCTCGATACTCCTCCGAAACGGCTTGACCGATTCCTCTGAAATTTGGTAAGCATATTGGGTACGTCTGAGAATCGGCTAACATCTATTTTTCATACCCCTAAATAATAAGGGTGGTCCACCCCTTAATTTTTTTTTTCATTTTTTTGTCAATTTTTTATTTTTTTATTTTTTTATGATACGATATTTAAAAATACATACAACCCTAAGTTTTTGTCCTTCTATCACCAACCCCTATTTTTTAATAATTATTTTAGTGATTTAATTAATTTTTAAAATTTTCCGCGCTTTTACTCTGGATACTCATTGGCCATTCTATTGCCCTAATTTACAAAGTATGATTTTATTGAAACCATCCTTTTAAATATAAATAATCCCTAATTATTATCTCACAATCTATATATATATATAAATGAATTGCTGTTCGTTAGTCCCACTAAAACTCGAGAATGGCTGAACGGATTTATCTTATTTTAGTCTTTAAATGTTCGTGGAGGTCTAGGAAAGGTTTAAAAGGCGAGAAAAAATCGAATAATTTCCGGGAAAACCCTAAAGACAGCCCTTTTCTATTTCCCATAGAAACCTTTTCTAGAGTCAATTTGAACTTTATTGCTATTCAATAAAGTTCATATTAAATTATAATCACTCACTGTTGTCTAAGCAATTTAGGTGTGTTCTTAACGACAAAGAGTCAATTTGCAATTTATTACTGCTGCATAAAGTTCAAATTCAATCTCTATAAAAAAAGTCTTCGCGTGCGCTTTGGAGGATCTAATGTCGCGTTACGAAAATAAACAAAAGTCAATCGCAACCCGACAAAAAATGTAATAAACTATTAGTAGTAACTACTGATTTCCAATTAATTTAGTCGGCTTCGCGAAATTTACTTTTAGTTAACTTCAGTTGTAACTGTATCAGATTATTTTTATAAGTTTGATAAATCTTGAGTTTTATCACAAATTAAGTTTCTGAACACAACCATGATATTTGACATAGATTTGAAAACCAACTAATATGTAATATAAGTCAATCATTCTGTCGCACTTCAGAATACGGAGATTTATGGCTTAAAGGTAAACTCCAAAAAAATCAGAACACGGAAAAAAAGTATTACGACTGACGATATTGTTTTACGATCATGGTTACGATATTCTATGAGTGCATCCTTCTATCTTTGTGAGTGCCGATTACCGCTACGTGCGCGAGAACTTTTTTTACTTTTGTGATCCTTTGTGATAGTGACATTCCAAGTACTTGGCTCTTTTTTTGTTGATATTTTGTGATAGTGACACTTTACTGTTATGTTACTCTTAAGTGAGCGAGAAATTTGATTAATTACGTTACGATGCCGAGGAGAAGACGACCAGACTTAGGTCGTCGAAGTCAATCAAATGTACGAAGAGCTACCTCACGTGCTAACCGCACAGATGACCAGAGAGAGACAGATCAAGAAAATAGTCGTATTGCCATGTCAGAATTGCGTTATTTAGTAAGTGACAATGAAGTGGATAGGCTTAGAATGGAACGAGTTCGTGCATATCAAACACAACAACAACGAGCACGACATAATGAAATTGACCCAATCCGCAGACGCAGTGCTGCTGTGATTCTTGAACGAGCTGCATTCCACTATGATCCAGCAATTGATTATTGTACCGACAAATCGGTAACAATGGGGGAAATGAAATTAATTTGTAAATATTGTAAGGCGTTAAAATATACTGGTGAATCTACCGGATTATGTTGTGCTGGAGGCAAAGTAAAATTGCCACAATTGGTCCCACCACCAGATCCTTTACGCTCTTTAGTTTCTGGGATTCGAAATGATTCTAAGCACTTCTTGGCCAACATTCAGAAATATAATAACTGTTTCCAGATGACATCATTTGGCGCTACACATATTATACAGGACAATTTCATGCCCACTTTCAAGGTATTATATCAGATTTTTTTTTATTACTCAAGTTTGTACTAAAATATATATACAGCAGTTGTTGAGTTTCATGAGCGCATTCACCTCTTTCAAGGTTGATACCCCCTTTCCGTTACACGCTGTATATATGAAATAAATAATGGACAAAATTTAAAATATTACAGATACAAGGACAAATTTATCACTTACTGGGGGCAATGTTACCACTACCTGATACAGATCATCAATTTTTACAAATTTATTTTATGGGCAATTCAGATGCGGAAGTTGATAATCGTTGTGCTCACAATCCAACAGTGAAGAGAACCATTGTCCAAGAATTACAAATGTTTCTTCATCAGAATAACAATTTAGTAAACATGTTCAAAATAGCATTGGATCGGATGCCATCTGATAGCCATAATATTATCATTCGAGCTGACAAAACACCTGCCGGTGAACACACATGGAGGTTCAATTCACCTACCATTGATGAAGTGGCTGTTGTCATTGTGGGAGAAAATTTACAATCTAGAGATATTGTGCTTCATCGTCGGAATAGTGATTTAAAACGTGTATCAAAAAACTTCATGCTTTGTCGAAAAATGCTTTTTTATTCAATATGTTTTGTTTGTTTTGCAATTAATTTATATAAAAGTTAGTTTTAATTATCGATTAAGGCAGTACGAAGTCTGCCGGGTCAGCTAGTTATATATAATACGAACATGATTTATTATCGTCGTAGATGTGACTTTTTTTTATAATTTAACCTAACAATAAGGCAGACGGGCTACCTGAAGGAAAGTAGTCACCGTCGCCTTTGGACATTCGCAACACCAGAGGAGTCGCCAATGCATCGCCGGCTGTGAAGAAGAGCTCTTTTCGCACCTTTCTTGAAGAACCCCATGTCATAGCGCTCCGGGAATACCTCAGGAGGAAGCTTATTCCACAACTTGCACGTCCGTGGCAAAAACGAGCGTGCAAACCGAACCGAAAGACTAAAGCGGGCAATGCCATGGAATAAACCTAGCTGGAAATAAATAAATGAAAATCGCGTATCGTCGCTACTCGTTACTACTAAAAGTTAACAAGAAATAAAGAAAGTTAAAAGATGTTAACATTATACCGAAGCTGATACCATGATATAATGTTACCATTGGATTAGTTTCCTATAACAATATTGATAAATGATAAGCCAAAAGATATTAAGACTGATTAAGTATAGTTAAAAACGAATTTCAACTACGCACACAAAATTTCGCCGTTGTATGGTCGTAAAAAACCGTAAGTTAGATCATTAAACAATAATTACAATATGTTCTAACAAACTTCAGAACAAAGAAGCAGAACAAAGTTTGTTCATCCAAAACATTGTTCTGTTCAGAATATTGTTTCAGTCGAACACCACCTCAAGAGGCACTCGATGCTAATGAATATAATATGTTCATTGAAGTTGCTAGTTATTGTAAAGTACACTTAATTAAATTACTCATTGTAGTTACTTACTATTATAGTTATAGCCTGAATCTCGTGCCACCGCCACACCTATTTGTCTCGTCAACCATTATTGTCCCACTGCTCGGCACAGGTCTTCTCTCAGAATGAGAGAGTTTTAGGCCATAGTCCACCGCGCTGGCCAACTGCGAATTGCTTATTACATTTCTAGCATGCATGCATAGCACCTATTTCTAGCATGAAGCATCTCTTGCGTTTCGATGGAAGGGTATGGTTGCCAGCATACTATTATTGAGGCGACCAACTCAGTCCTCGGGAGTAGCAACGTATCTGTGATTAACTTCAGATAGTACCTATTTCTGTGTGAAGTTACTTACAGATGTCCATGGGCGGCAGTGGCCATCAGTTTGCTACTTTAATCAGATAAACAAAAAACTTTAGTTACTATATCCCTGTATCTTAGTTATGTACTGGAATGACGAAAAAAGAAGATTTTTTAATCATTGTTTACTGATTGTCCAAAGTCTTTGTTTTAACAATACCATGCGTTACCAGTGACTTTATCATTATTTTCACAGTCATCTTACTGTAAAAATAATGGTAAATAATCTTACCAGTTAGAGCAGTGATAGCCTAATGGTTGAAACTTGCCCTCTCCATCGGGAGGTCCGATGTTCAAACCCAGGCACGCACCACTGATTTATGTGCGTATTAGAAATTAATTATCACTGCTTTTCGGTGAAGGAAAACACGTGAGGAAACCTACACACCCGAGAGTTCTTAAAAAAAAAAGTTCTCGGAGGTGTGTGAAGTCCACCAATCCGCACTTGGCCAGCGCGGTGGACTATGGCCTAACCTCTCTCATTCTGACAGGAGACCCGTGCCCAGCAGTGGGCCAATAATGGGTTGATGAGAATCTTACCGAAGAACTGAACCGAGAGGACCGAACTCAAACTTTTGACAAATTGAGTTCAATACTTGAATCATCTAATAGTAACGTAATCTATCATCTAGCGAATTAAAACTGCCGAACGACTTGCTGACTTAAGTGACGTTTTAAGGCTAGAAATTAGCAAAAATAAATGTTATGTCTTCTAAACTCGAATACGAAAACGGTTTCATTTCCTATACTTATTTCTAACATAAACCAGTTCTTGTGTTTCGGTGGTAGGGTGTGGTTGCCGGCTCACTTTTGTATAAAACCACCTTAGACCTTAAGAGTAGCAACACATCTTTGATTGACTTCACATAGAACCCTTGTTCCATATGAAGTTACTTACATACATATATTTTTTTATCTCACTGAAGTAACGCGCATGCATTTCACCTGATGGTTAGTGGTCACTGCCGCCACTGGACATCTGTAATCAACTTCGTGCAGAACATGGGTTCCATCTGAAGTCAATCACAAATGCGTTGCTACTCCCGAGGACTATGATGATCGCCTCGTGTGAAATGTGCCGGCAACCACATCCTTTCATCGAAACGCAAGAACGGCTTCACGCTAGAAATAGATGTGGCGGTGGCTCTTCCCCGGGCGAACTACACTGGTTCCACTACCTTGGAAATATTTATAGACGGTAGTAATCACTTATCATCAGGTGAATTGCAAACTTATTTTAAACTCAATCGGATTGAAAAACTGTTATATCTGAAATATAAGTTCTATCTGAAGTCGCAATTGTGCTGCTACTCCTAAGGACTAAGATGGTCATCTAATATAAAAGTGAGTTACTGTATGAAATGAAATAAAATGTCTATATTTTGCATAGGCCCACGGGGGCATTTACAAATTGTCAGTATTTTTTTTTTCTGACACTACCACCGGATCAGAACACGATCTCAACTGAGAGTATGTTGTCTAAATATGTCGCACGTTTGAAAATAATTCTTTATAAAGGTTTATTTGTGTATTTTTTTTTTTTTTTTTTTTTATTATAACACAAAAACTCCACAGACTGATCGTCAATGCCTTTTGTCACAATAGGTCTTCTTTTTTTTAACAATAAGTCTTTATTTCTTAGCTCCACGTTAGGCCATCGCTGTCACCATCACACTGTCGTGTACGGTGGTGACAACGTTGGCAATTAAAGAAATCTTACAATTACGCTTAATATATATATAGGACCATTTATCCTTTTTATTTACGGGGTATGTATAATTCAGTGCATTGTACATAGATGTATAAGTGTTGTGATTTTGTTTTTTTTTTATGTATTATTTGTACGTATTATACGGTTTATTTGTGTTAATACAGAAATAGTAGAATGTGTTGGCTAGTCACCCGTCCCATCGGTTGAAATTCGACCGTAATTTAAATTAAAAAACTAAACTGCATATTGTCCAAAGTAGTACGAATCTTTCTCAAATTAAGAAAATGTAATAATTTTCAATAATTTTGAACGCACTCGTTAAATATAAAAAGAGGTATAATTAGCTAAGCCGCATTTAAAGCAATAGCGGGTATTTGGACAAGGACACTGACATTTCTGACGTTTTGTGTTTTCATAGTAAGACATTGAATGTTCTATTTCGTTATTTATTTATGTGTTCGTGGCAAATGCACGGTAATGTGTGTAATGTGTTTTAGTTGATTTATATATGTTATATGCAGTATTTGAAAAAAATATTAACATTCTGCACTCCTTCTCCACGTCCACTATTACCGTGCAAAATTTCATACTAATCTGTCCGCAGCATATTACTTAAAAATGCACTATAAGTTTTTGCTTCACGTATTAATATATAGATCGTTTATTTAACGGTATTCTATGTTGTGTTATTACGGAAATATTAATAAATATATTGTTCTTTTACAGGTAAGTTAAATTAAAATCCTGAAGCCGCGAAGTAAGTACAGACCTAATCCTTTAATCTTGAAGACTTATCGTTCACGACAGACCCATTATCCTTAAGTAAGTTTTATAATTCTTTGTCGTCTGAAAAACTCAATTAATTTAACTGAACTATTTCATATTGAAACAAAGAAGAAAATAAATGAGACTTATAATAAAGAGATGGAGAAAGAGATAGTATAGGACTATTAAAATTGTGGTTCTACTAATTAATTCTCTTGCTTTGTTTTTTTTTTTATATTTTTATTTATTTATTTATATAATATTAATGCAAAATATTAGAATGTACAATATGAGTATTTATTAGTAATTCACTCAAATATACCTATTCTTTATTTTCACCTTAATCTTAACTCCATAACCTTAGGTTGCCTGAAAGAAATCGCTGTTGAGCGATAAGGCCGCCTTTTGTTTTCTAATATTAAGATTTTATTGTATTATTTTCCTTGTTGGGTACAATAAAGTATATTATTATTATTATTATTATTATATTACCGGTCGAATTTTGCTGAGTTTTAGCACAAATATGTAACATGACTTGTTCTTACATAGTAGTGATAGCCTAATGGCTGAAGCTTGCCCTCACAATCGGGAGGTTCAAGCCCAGGTACGCACCACTGATTTATGTGCGTATTAGAAATTAATTATCACTGCTTTTCGGTGAAAGAAAACATCGTGAGGAAACCTACACAGCATAAGGTAAAAAAAAACAGTTCTCGGAAGTGTGTGAAGTACACCAATTCGCACTTGGCCAGCGCGGTGGACTATGGCCTAAAACTCTCTCATTCCGAGAGAAGACCCGGGCCTCGCAGTGGGACAATACTGGGTTGATGACGAATTCTTATATACAAACATGGGGTACACGTCATTTATACCACATAAATGGTATCTTAAGTCACCAGATCATAAACTATCAGAGTGCTGAATGTCAGCGAAGTTTTGGCAGTAGTTTTTAGGTACAAGAGTAACAAACATCCTTACAAATCATCGCATTTGTAATATTACAACCGGAGCTAAGTTTTATAACCAACTAGTTGAATCCCGCAGCTTCGCTCGCGTTAACGAAAATCGATTGTCCCGTGGGAATTAGATATTTTCCCACAGTAAAATGTAGCCTATATTTTAACCCAGAGTTTCAGCTAACTCCCTACCAAATTTTATGAAAATCGCTCCAGCGGTTTAGACGTGAAGAAGTTACAAACAAACACACTCACAATCTTTCGCCTTTATAATATTAGTATGAAGTATGATATGATGTAAAAACAATATGTCAATAAAAAAGATATTCAAAGAAAAAAGACAAACCCACTGAGTTTCTTGTCGGATCTTCTCAGTTGAGGTCGTTTTCCGATCCGGTGGTAGTGTAAAAAAATATATATGTAACTGACAATTTGTAAGTGCCTCCGTAGGCCTATGCAAAATAAAGGCATTGCATTAAAAAGATTACTGTTTTATGTAATGGAAATAGCAAACGAGCTTGCAGCCTAACTAAAGTGGTCACCGTCACTCAGAAATATCTGTAAACTATCTCAAACGGGTCAAGATTTTCACTTGAGGAAGGGCGTAGCTGCTCTAAAAACTTAGTTACATATTGGCATCTTTTAAAAGAGAAAATCCTAGTGTGGAGCCGTGAAATAAGAAAGTGTGTATACCTGTAGTAAATAAAAAAAATAAACGTGCGGCACTCGCGGACTGCCGCCGCAAAGCTATTTTTAACACTTAATTATACGCACAGCATTTTTAACACTTAATTATAATTATTTATGCAGTATTTTTTTCTTTGATATTATATACTTTCTTACAAACAGCTGCAAACATATTCGTGCGATTTCCGAGCAGCTCGTCTCGATCCGAGCGAGCTTCGTGCTGTCTTACCATATATATACATGTTAAGCGAACGCTCTGCCGCGCTACATGGTAGGCGGAGTGCGGATGTTAGGACATTTTCGTTACGGAATTTCTTGTTTCGGTGGCCGCGCTTAAAGCCCGCGATAAAAGCTACGCTATACTTAAAAATGTATAAGGAATAATAATTTTATTAATATTATTAGTGAGAAAGTTTGTGATGTATTTGTGTTAATTACTGTTTCACATAAAAAACCTATTGGTTAGTTTCGGTTGGATTTCTCTGAAATTTAAGAAACCCATAGTTTATGAGCTATTAATATAATATATTATCGAATACTGATTAGCGAAAACATAGACAATACCGAAGCGAGTGAAGCCGTAGGAATAGCCTAGTCCTGTATAAATTAATGAGGTTATAGAAAATAATAATTTTCACCTATAATTTTTTGTTAAGACTGTGTTCATTATAATGTCACTTTTATTAAACTTAGTGAAAATATAGGGCACAGTTTCTAAATAAGACAAATTTAATTAGGCTTAATTATCTCAATATAGATGATTTTAAGCTGAGTAAGAAAGTTAAAACATTAGAGACTTATTAGATGATTAGATTGTTTAAAGCTATGATTGTTTCATAGTAGTAGTTCCACGACCCACGTGGCGCAGCGGTTACCATACCGGTCTGACACGCAAGGGGTCCCGGGTTCGATTACCGGCCAGACAGGTATCTGAATGATGAGTTTAGATTCCTGTTCTGGGTCTGGGTGTTTGTGTATTCGTCTTGTGTAAAGTACCTGACATCGTGGGAGCGACGCGGGTTATGTGGGATTCTTACCGCACTAAAACCCCCCGGTGGCCGACCTTGACGCTGCGAAGAGGACTCCGGGAACTCCAACTGACCGCCGCCGGTGTCCTCAGCGTGTTGCCCCATCGGGCTCTTCCCTGGTGGGCGTGAACTGCTCTGCCTTCTGGTTTTTACGGCAGCATGCAACCAAACATGCTGCCGTCCTTAGCTCGCCTTAGAATTAGCCGGGGTCGCTTAGCCGGACGGTTCGAGCTCCCACTCTTCCCGCCCGCAACCCCGGAGGCCTCTTTTAGTCACCTCTTACGACAGGCAGAGGGTACCGTAGTCCTATTCTGGTCCCGGAACTACAGGGACAGTGTCCATGGTACCCACGACACAGGAGAAAATCCTACTATAGGGCTATGAGTGTAAAAAGCGTGCGTGTAGTAGTATAATGAATATTCGTATTCGCATTTGCGATTCACATGTTTTAGATATTCGCAATCAGATTCGCAAAAAATGTGCGAATGTTTTGCGAATATTGAATTGATTTGCAAAAATATACCTACTTTATACAAAGAAAAATCCAATTGCAGTTTGTCGACCAAATAAAAGGTCGATAAATCTACATCCTCCGGCCTCCTCCACAAAATACAGGTTTAATAGGTGGTAGAACCGGTGTAGTTTGCCCGTGGAAGTACCAGCCTCACAGCTATTTCAGCCAGCCTCACATATTATTGGCCCACTGCTGGGCACGGGTCTTCTCTCAGAATGAAAGAGTTTAAGCCACAGTCCACCGCGCTGGACAAATGCAATTTGGTGGACTGCACACAGCTCCGAGATTTTTTAAGAACTCTCGGGTGTGTAGGTTTCCTCACGATTGTCCCTGTAGTTCCGGGACCAGAATAGGACTACGGTACCCTCTGCCTGTCGTAAAAGGCGACTAAAAGAGGCTTCCGGGGTTGCGGGCGGGAAGAGTGGGAGCTCGAACCGTCCGGTCAAGTGACCCCGGGAAGGACGGCGGCATGTGTGGTTGCATGTTGCCGTAAAAACCAGAAGGTGCGGTGAGCAGTTCACGCCCACCAGAGAAGAGCCCGATGGGGCACACGCTGAGGACACCGGCGGCGGTCAAGTGGAGTTCCCGGAGTAAAACTAAGTGTCACTCAAGTGCTAAGAGCGACAATAATTAATTTAAATGATTTATAAGAGATAAAATTATAAAATTAGGTTAACATTATCATTAGGAACAACATTAAGTTTACATATTACATTAAAAATAATGGAGTTACAAATTCTATTAACTGTTACATCAGGCTAGTTGAATTAATCGCCATGCTTTCATGAATTTTAGTCAGTGAAAAAAGTGAACTCTAAATTGTCTTTGACACCTTTGCCTCTGCATTTTTTGGACCAAGTAAAGGTTGCTAAGCTTTAAAATCCAGGTCTTAGTAGCTATTAGGTAACTTTCTTATTAACCTTTCTTTCTCACATAGCATTAACATTTTTAGTCATTTATGTCACTGTATTTTTAGTTCATCTTGTTTTGCTTATTTGTACTATTTAATAGTGGAAACTGCATGTATTAGTTTGTTTTGTTCCTTCACCGAAAAACAGTGATAATTAATGTCTAATGGCTTTATATGTATGATTTTTAAAAGTATGTAAATTTTGGGTTTTATATCTTTGGAATACCATTTTTTCCTTAATATTTATTTATTTATTTATTTATTTATTTATTTATTTATTTATTAGGATTGCCAACGGAACGTACACATTACATTTTTAAGAAAAAACATTTAAATAAGTCCATAATATATGTCGTTCCAATTATAGGCGACCACGTCTTACAATATAATATAATACTATTAACAAAATCCTATTCTTATATATTATAGAGAATATATTATAAGAAATAGATAGAGATTATAGAGAAACCAAGCATCAAAACCCAGACAACTCAGCGACTACCTGACAGATTTCGATCACAACACACCAGACAGCTATACAAATCCGAATAAACCAGCTTTCCAACAATTTTATTTTTTAACTCAATTTTTCACAATTCTAGCTTTTTGTGAAAAATCCACATTTTCCGTTATTCACAGTCTTGGCCGAACTAGTAACTGCGTTTGACACATTGCCAACGAGAAACATCGCTACACTGCAATATAAATCTCAGAACGCAAATCCCGAATTCACAATTGCAGTGTCAACTTGTTTGTTTGCGAAATTCTTGGAAGACGTGAATATTTTTTATCTGACACTGCCAAGCAGGCCTGATTCGGGAACACAAAATTATAATGTTATTTTACTACAACAAAAGTTGTTACTGCATATGAATAAACTAGCTTTGGTCCACGGTTTCGTCTGCTTCTGTAAGTTACCACAATAAATAGTATTATGAGAGTTTGTCTAGGTACTAACCTTTACCTGTGTATGCCAAGCTTCAGCAAAATCTGATCAGTAGTTTTTACGTGAAAGAAATAACATACATACGAGTACATCTACATAAATTGTTGCTTTTATAATATCAAAAATTATGTCCCTTAATATTAATAAAAAAACTGCCGCGGTAAAGCTATTGCATAGCATTCTTTATCCACTTATGCAATAATTATTATTTATTCATGCAGTATTTTTTCTTTGATATTTATTCAAGTTTTTTTCTTTGATACTATATACTTTCCCACAAACAGCTGCTTAGATTTTCGTCTGATTTCGGAGCAGCTCGTCTCGATCTGTGCAAGCTTTGTACTGTCGTAGCATATACATACACGTTAAGCGAACGCTCGGCCGCGCTACATGTTAGGTGGAGTGGGGGGTGTTAGGTTTTTTCGTTACAGAATTTCTTTATTAGGTCGCCGCGCTCAAAGTTCGCGATAAAAGCTATGCAATAGCTTAATATTTATTTATTTATCACAAAACTTACAAACATTACAGGACGTCACCTAATTCGTTAGTGAAGATATTATATTATCGTTATTAAATTAATGGTAAATGTCATAAAATTACAATAATTATAAGATTACAAAATTAATAAATTGGGTAATAATATACTAATAAAACTACCTCTATACTCATAGCTCTACACTAGGATTTTTTCTGTGTCGTGGATGCTACGAAAACAAAGAAAGAGGAATACATTGGTGACAGGAAGCAGAACTATGCAAATGTGCACAAATTGTACACACCAAGTTGCAGATTACAAATGCTAAGAAGAATCGCTCATAATTCTGTAATTAAAATATACAACAAATTACCAAACAGTTTTAAAGAGTTGCCATTTTATACATTTAAAAAAACTACAAGTGTGGCTTCTAGATGAAACTTTTATAGCCTATGTGATTATTTTAACAGCAATTTTGACTAAGTTTTACATCTGCATTTATAGAATAAAATAATAAAATATATTTTAAATTGACATTTTATAATTTTCATGTATTCCAATTATTATTAATGACATTTTTGCAATAGAACAATTAAAATGTTTAATTTAATTTTTGTACAATTTAAATGGAATAAAAACCTTACTTGCACACCTGAACGGGTAGAACATAAGGAAAAATATTGTTAATTAAGACCTATTGTATATTACTATGTTCTTGCAATAAAATGAATTTGAATTTGAGTTTGAATTTGAACCAGTATAATTCGACGGGTAGGTACCGCACACTCATTTCTGGCGTGAAGAAGTTCTCAGTTATTGTTTTAAAATGAGAGGTTTGATTTTAAATCACTCGACTACAACGTTATTAGAATATTATATTTGAAGTAAATGCTTCATGCAGAATAAAAGATCAATCCACATCAACTGGATTAGAAGCTTATGGATCAAGCAAATTTCTAGTTTCGCTGTCTTTCCACCATTAGGCATCACTGAAAATCTCTCAACATCGGCATAATCCCGTCAGAAACCTCACCAGAACTGTTCCTAATCCCTCAAACGCTACCATCTTGATTCCCGCGTAATCCCGAGAGTTAACGCGTTAGTAAATATGTGTCGGGGCGCAGCCCACACGATAATTTCAATTTAACTCATGCGGGAACCTTAAAAGCTTCCTAAATTGTTTGAGACACCCTCTAAGGGGTCGGGGGCGTAGCGTGTTTAGAGCTTAATGCAATTAAACCACTCTTAGGGCTCACCTCTTGGCAAATTCGTTTAACGGAGCCTTTTTGATATAGACAGGGAAAAAATTGAAAAATATTTTTGTGTAATATAAGTAGAAAATCTTTTGATGGTCCTTTACCATCAAGAGACCAGATCTTGAACATGACCAGATTTACTAAACCCGGTAGTAGTAGATAAACGATAGTACCCGTCATGTCTATTTGTATCAATTAGTACAATGTTATTGTTATATTTCGAAACCTGTGGTATATTAACCATATAATCCAGTTTAGACCTTACGGTAGACTAAGCACTGGGTATTTTGCATGGTGGTAGAAGGAAAATAGTTTGACCGCGGAGGTACCACCACCACACCTTTATCTAGCGTAAAGCAAAAAGTGAAGTTGTAACGTTTTGGTGGTACACGTAAGTGACGGCTGACTTTAATACGAGGTAAACATCTTAGTCCTTGGGAGTCACTCATGATGACTTTAGTTGAAATCCCTGTTTTCCGTGAAGTTGCTCACAGGTGTCCACGAGAGGCCGTGACAACTAAATCAGATGGACTTCATGCTCGTTTAATACTTCAATCGCACAAAAAGACTTTATTTCTCCTTTATTACAAGTAAATCTCCTCTATTCCGATTGAGTCATTTAAAAATAAACACGGAATATACTGGCAAATGTTAGTAGTTTTTCTGAACGGTTTTATTTGTATTTATTTACGCCTATAACGACATTTATTTAACAGAAATTCAACACAACAGTTACTAGTGCGCAGAGAGTCCGAACTTTTTGCAACTAAAAGCAAATTTGCGCCAGCAAATGGATTTTATAGGAGCTTTCAAAACCGTTCAGAATTACTACCAACAGTTTCTGTCTACTGTTTTTATGTTTTACAATCAGCATGCATTCGAATAGGTGTGGATTGAAAATAGAAGGAAATCTTCCTTCGATAGTATTTATAAATAAAATTGTAAATATTTTTATTATGTACCGTCGTCACTATAGGTTTATATTTTTTAATACCGATACTTCAACCAAGTTTATTTATTTATTTAAACTTTATTGACCATAAAAAAAACAATGGACAAAAGGCGGACTTAATGCTTAATAGCATTTTCTCCCAGTTAATCTTAAGGAAGTGCAGAAAAAATTGAAGTCGGTACAAAAACAAGGAAAAAGCACAGAATAAATAATAAATAAAGAGAAAAAAGTTACAAGGTCACGGCAAAATCACGGCGGATGGTTTGTAGATATAGCAAAGAAAACTTGAAAAATTAAAAAAAAAAAACATTTAATTACCTATTTCGTGGCTGCCATGGTCACACATATAGATGTTTACTCAAACACCCAAACCAGGAAAGGGAATCTGAATTCATCATTCAAAAATCTGGCTGGAACCCATTACATATCAGACCGGTATAGTGACCGTTCTGCCACGGAGATCTACCAATCTGCTCTTATTCTTCTTATCTGGTAGCACTATTGGAAACTATTTAAAACCTTTCCCCCAAAGACAATTAAAAACCATGTGATTTCAACTGAAAACCCAAAAATTTGGTTCAGTATTTGGCGCTGACAAAAAATTCGTGAAGGCTAAATTGTCTATTGCAACTAATGGAAATGTTTTTGAATTTCTGCAATTTAACGACGAAAAAGATGTAACCAGGTGAAATAATCAGTCCGTTATTGTAAATTTGATTCCCCTAATACCTCATAAAAATGTTCTCATTTTAGGCAATCAAAATCCCCGAAAAGTTTCCCTTAAAATTAGGCAAAATTCACCAGAGTTGGCAACACTGCTAGTATGTTCCGCTATTGCTACAACACAGTAATTTTAGAAGAGACACGTCCCCAGCAGTAGGACAAGAGTTTGACAATAAGTCACAGAAATGTTTTATTAAAACCTCAATTAACAAACGCCAGTTTATTACTTGTCGACCTGCCGTTTGTTCATTAGCCCGCCTTTACGAAACTTTCCTTTTCTATTCAGTGCTGAATACTTGAATATTTCTTGCGTTCTTTAATTAAAACAACGAGGTCAAGGGAATCGTCTTATAAATGGGACGTCGTAAGCTTTAGTATTCACAAAGTAATTCTCTAGAAGTCTTAGACTTTAAGGTGTTAAGACCCTTTGTGATTTCAAGCCACATGTCAGTTTGGTTGCTATACGTTGCTGGCTCACTTTCATGTCAAGCAACCATCTTAGTCTTACCACCAAAATATATGTGAGAGTGATCTGATATGACACGTTTTCCAAGTACTCGAACCAGTGTAGTTCAACCCAGGTGTCACTACCACACTTATTTCTAGCATTAGGCATTTAGTCGTTGCCGGCTTACGTTGGTATAAATCAATGTTAGACCCCGGGAGTACGTCTGTGATTGATTTAAGAAAGAGTCCCTGTTTTCTGTCCTGTCTGTTCCCTGGATGTCCATAAACGGCAGTAACCATTTGCAAGTTGGTAGAACTATGATTTGACTGGGAAGGTACCGCCATCATACCTATTTCTAGCGTGAAGCAATTCTTGCATTTCGGTTGAAGGGTGTGGTTGAGGATGAGGCGGCTATCTTAGTCCTCGGGTGCTGCAACGCATCGATCGAGTTCGGATTGAACGCTTGTTCTGTTTGAATGTTAGAGAAAAAATGTTATAATGTTTAGAGAAAAAATGTTTAATTGGTTACTAATAAATAGCTTTTACTCTTTAACAGAATTTTTGACATGGAGAAAACTTTAATAATAATGATTATAATTACGATTGACATTTAATTCAATATCTTGACTTGACATAACTCTTATTTCGCTATTCAATTATTTAACATGATTATGAATTATTTGTATATTTATTGGTTCTGTAATTAATTTAATTTAATGATATTTAATATTGTAATAAAATCTATAAAATATTTCTTAAGAACCCAAAATTGCATACCTTAACCGGTGAAATATGATTGAACTCTAATAACTGTGCAACATCCTATGTAATACCATATTTATGCAATAAAGAATTATGAATTATGAATTATGAAGTTGCTTACAGAATTTACCATCATCAGGAGGCTTGCGTGTTCGTTCGTTTCTTCAGGTAGATAAAAAAATGTTACAGCAATGATAAGGGATGATTTGTTATTATTCTATGGATGTGGTTAAGTTAGGTTGGAAAGGAGATGTTTCAATCTTGGCTAGGTATATGTACACCATCTCAAAAAATCGAGATAAATCTCAAGAATCCGAAAAAAATACTTAAAATTTATAAAAACGTTTACTTTTCTGGTACAAAACCAATTAAAATCAACTATTTTCTTCGTTTTCCAATATGGCGGAACAACTGATTTAGGCAGTCTGTGGACAAAACTATAGTTGTCATTATCTGACAACTGTCATATTGATTCTTTTACTAGATTCATTCATCTAATCTAGTCTTCTTGTTCTTAGATATTTTCACGGAATATTTTCGTGTGCCTATTGTGTTGGAGTTTCTATATCAAGTTATCAAACCCCTGGCTTACATGTCTTGGATTTCGGATCGCTACTTACCTCAGTTGACTTGACTTTCATATTTTGGACTGTTCATCGGTTAACCTGTTGGCCAGGCTAGTGAATAAAAGATTTACATACTCAACTTGGACTTCCAAACATCAACTGATTTATTCGGGTTTGAATTGAAATCATAATTGTAATTGACTAATAGCTATGAGGTAAGATTAGTCTTTGTTTACATTTGTTTACATAGAACCATAACTATACAATAGTTTTAAGATTATCATAGCTAAGCTACATAATGTAATTAAGTTTTTCTTTTTTTGCATTGGATCAGAATTCAGATTAATCACTGACAACTGATTGTCATTGTCACAGTTTGTTTATTACCCTCAACTGTCAAACTGAAATAATATCGCCGCCATTTTAATGTGTTGCAATTCTAATTTAAAATTCTAGTCTTGTACCAATAAACCCAATCGATTTTAATAAAATGCTTAGTTTAAAAGTGCTCTATACTTTACTGGCTTTTTTATCATATGGTGTACAGATACCTGGCCAAAGGTCCATACATTTTGAAACATCTCCTTTACGAAACGTTTTTAATTTGGATTCTCGATGCGTGAACAAAAACAACATTCATGGAACTATTGGCATCGATACAATGGGAAAACAATAGAAGTTACGTAAACATAAAATTTATTTCGAGATCGAGTTTAATAGTTCAGAAACATGACAAAGTGTCATCAACTTCGATATTGTTTTCAAAACTCGAACGCTTTTAAATAATAAAATTGTTTCCATAGAGTTTCGTGCATACTGACATTGTAATTTTATTTGAATTAGCTAATATAATGTAATTTTTAATAACTTGTAATTAATTTGTATTTTTGAAGTGAAACTTCTTTATCGGGGTTGTTGAAGTGAAACTTCTTTATCGGGGTTGCAAAAAAAATTTAGTGTAACATTTTTTCGTTACGCGCCATCTTTTTCTGTTACGCGCCATCGTTTTCTTATCCCTACCACGCGTGATATTAGATAGATTATTATAGATTAGATTATTAGATAAAGTTTAATAAAAGCCTTTTTATTTAATTTAACTTCATTTAACCAATTTCTGTAAAGTTGCATATAGTAAATTATTTTTTGAAAAATAACGTCATAAAGAAGTTTCACTTCTTACGAGTGTACGCTAGTACACGCACACATTTTTTTTCTCATTAGTTTACACTTGCTTTCTGTGCATGCAGTCTACACCTTTAATTATAATGACACTTGTCTTTTCCTAATGTTATCTTCTGTTTATGCTGTAATTGGTGTACATTATGTTGGTGTTCTAATAAATAAATAAATAATGTAGCGTTTTTTTTAATTTGTCGTAAACGTGAAGTCACACGAATGTTTAACTTTCGATGAGTGTAGTAGTTATACCATCCCGTATTGCATTGAGTTTGACGTCATTGTCTGCAAATGTGACTGTAGCATCGGAGTTCCCAAACAAATGGATCGATTTGGTGTAGTTTTGGTGAAGTACGAAACGAGCATGGAGTCCACCTGATAGTGAGTAGTCACTGCCGCTCATGGACATCTGCAATCAACTTCATACAGAACATGGGTTCTATCTGAAGTCAATCACAGATGCGTTGCTACTCCCGAGGACTATGATGGTCGCCTAGTGTGAAAGTGTGCCAACAACCACACCCTTCCACCGAAGCGCAAGAAATGCTTCACGCTAGAAACAGGTGTGGCGGTGGTACTTCCCCGGTCGAACTACACTGGTTAAACCAACTCCAATCATTTTTTATATAAAAAAAACATGCGTGCGTACAAAGTACACATGTCAGAAGTGAAACTTCTTTGGCGAACTAATGTATAAATCTTGTTTATATTTATACAAATCTAAAACTTTAAATTTCCAAGATTAAGAGGAAGGGAAAAAGGCGTGATACGACGTTCGCTCTGTCTCACTTTTTCTCTCAATCTTTCTCACTCGCTTGCTCCCTACTCTCACTCCACGGCTAGTTGCTCATGCTACGTTCGCCCTGTCTTACTCTCTCTCAATCGGTCTCGATCACTCTCTCTCTCTTTTTCGACACTTCCGTTGCATACCGGCGTGACGTTTCATCTGTAAAAATTTTACCCTCATGCGCCTAAAGAAGTTTCACTTCAAAAATACAAAAAATATATATTACAAACGACAAGAGATTGGTGTAGTAACCTAATCACTTATCTGGTCGTTTAAGGGCCGGCACTCATATGACGGAGCGCAGCGCAGCGCATTTTTTGCTGTCAAACTATTATCGTCATTGTCCCTTTAGAAATAATATCCAAAATTAAATAACAGCAATTTATTTCTGAGGAGCATGGAAGCGCATGCTCGCGCATCCGCGCGCATTCGCGCGCATCCGCGCGCATTCTCCCAGTAATTAGCGCGAATTTCGGCTAGTGTGTGATTCGTTAAGAAAATTTCGCGGGCATGCGCTGCGCTGCGCTGCGCTGCGCTGCGCTGCGCTCCGTCATATGTGCGCCGGCCCTTAGACCTATGAATTTAAATAAAATTGTTATTCCATTGGTATTGAAGATTAAAATTTTATATTAACTTCATGAACAATTTTCATAACCAATTTGCATTCTTCTTCAAGGTAGCTTGTTTAATTGGGATTTTAAGTCTACAGACTAAAATAACACAATTAATATTGAACAACTTTAAAACCTCTATTAGGGAAAGATTTTATATTAAAATAGTGTACCGAAAAGTTTTATTTGGAAATTGAGTTTAGAAGTATTTAAAACGTGTTCAGAATGAATAGAAGTACGTGGTTTGTTAATCGTAGTCGATCTGGAAAATTAAACAATGTCTGACGCGCTCAGAAACTGGATGGGTGACCGCTGGTGGTTAAATTATACGTATACTTCGTTGCATCGCATTGCAATTTATGCCTTCGGTTCCACATATCACTGGAACGCGGTCGCTATTTTTATGTGGGTAATGGTAAATGTTAATAATTGTTAATTAATTAATGTAAGTTACCTCTTAAATGAGTAATTGTAAGATATGGAAGAGCGGGACATCCTGACACAGGTATTAAATTACTTAAAAGGATGTCCCAAACACAGATAATTGTATCAAACTCATTTATGAAATAAATAAATCATTTTCAAATAAATCATTTTCAAATTTTCAAATGTGATAGCCTAATGGTTGAAACTTGCCCTCTCAATCGGGAGGTCCGAGGTTCAAACCCAGGCACGCACCACTGATTTATGTGCGTATTAGAAATTAATTATCACTGCTTTTCGGTGAAGGAAAACATCGTGAGGAAACCTACACACCCGAGAGTTCTTTACAAAAAAAGTTCTCGGAGGTGTGTGAAGTCCACCAATACGCACTTGGCCAGCGCGGTGGACTATGGCCAAAAACTCTCTCATTCTGAGAGAAGACCCGTGCCCAGCAGTGGGACAATAATGGGTTGACGACAATGGTAAATGAGCTGTAATTACCCAAGATAAGAGGAGAGCCATGCCTAAGATTTCGGGTGATTCTTTTTCTACTCGAGATGATTAAGATGGAACGCGTCGTAAAAGTACGAGTATGTGTCCCTGACTACATACTTTAAACCTGAACACAGCAAAGCTTAAAATTGCTGTTTTGGCAAAAAAAAGTGTGGCGGTGTTTCTGTAGTTTCTTTTTGTTTTTTTTTTCTCATCAACCCATTATTGTCCCACTGCTGGGCACGGGTCTTCTCTCAGAATGAGAGAGTTTTTGGCCATAGTCCACCGCGCTGGCCAAGTGCGAATTGGTGGACTTCACACACCTCCGAGAACTTTTTTTGTAAAGAACTCGGGTGTGTAGGTTTCCTCACGATGTTTTCCTTCACCGAAAAGCAGTGATAATGAATTTCTAATACGCACATAAATCAGTGGCGCGTGCCTGGGTTTGAACCTCGGACCTCCCGATTGAGAGGGCAAGTTTCAACCATTAGGCTATCACTGCTCTCCTATTATCTTGGGTAATAACAGCTCATTTACCATTTCCATAAAAATATCGACCGCGTGCCAGTGATATGTGGAACCGAAGGCGTAAATTGCAATCCGTTGCAGCGAAGTATACGTATAATTTAACCACCAGCGGTCATCCATCCAGTTTCTGAGCGCATCAAGAAAGAAAGAAAAAGAAAAAATAAGTTTATTCGTGATAAGTATGTACAACACTTAATCGGTATTACTAAACTATAAACAATAAAAACTTTTTGACAAAAAAATATCCACCGACTTCCATGCCACAAAAAAGTTAAAAATAATTTAAATATATTTTAGTTTAAAACATACTCAGTACTTAGGACATAGTCCTGAAGTCGGTGCTCGACATATTTCGCTGGACGACGGTAACTATGTCCTATATGAGCACCGACTTCAGAACTATATCCTAAGTACTGAGTATGTTTTAAACTAAAATATATTTAAATTATTTTTAACTTTTTTGTGGCATGGAAGTCGGTGGATATTTTTTTGTCAAAAAGTTTTTATTTTACACTTTTTAGTGACTATATTTTTATGTTTGTATTTAAATAAAGCCTCTAAGTTTGCTTTGTGCATCTACATATTCACAAAAATTAAACATAAAACACTTTTACAATTCATACAAACAGGGCGCCCCCTCTGGAAGTACCCCTCCATCATCAGGGTTGAGGAGTTGAAGGTCAAATTTTTCATCTTATATTGTTGCTTAGTAATCTTATAACATATACGTTAGTACCAGGTGGCTAACTTCTATGGCTCAGGCTTGCAGTACCCTGCATCATCAGGGTTTAGGAGTTGAAGGTCAAAATTTTAATTTTGTGCCTCTGTTTGGTATTATTTTTACATACCCGTAAGCACCAAATTGCCAACTCCTATGGTTTAGAATTGAAGTACCCCTTCATCATCAGGGTCGAGGAGTTGAAGGTCAAAATTTTAATTTTGTGCCTCTGCTTAGTATTATTTTTACATAACCGTAAGCACCAAATTGCCAACTCCTATGGTTTAGGATTGAAGTACCCCTTCATCATCAGGGTTGAGGAGTTGAAGGTCAAATTTTTGATTTTATATTTTTGCTTAGTATTTTCTTTACATAACCGTAAGCACCAAATTGCCAACTTCTATGGTTTAGGATTGAAGTACCCCTCCATCATCAGGGTTGAGGAGTTGAAGGTCAAATTTTTCATCTTATGTTTTTGCTCAGTAATCTTATAACATATACGTAAGCACCAAATGGCTTATTCCTATGGTTTTGGCTTTAAGTACCCCTGCATCATCAGGGTTGAGGAGTTGAAGGTCAAATTTTTGTCCCATGAATTTGCTTAACAATTTCATTATATATTCGCAAACATCAAACGACCAACTTTTATAGTTCAGGCTAGCAGTACCCCTGCATCATCAGGATTGAAGAGTTGAAGGTCAAATTTTTCATAGTAAATACCTACATAGTAATTTTATTCTATATTTTACTCAATTGGACTTCTCCAGCTAAGGTTCGGCCGACTATCACTAATTTTATTATTATGCTCCAAAAAGTTGAAGATCCTATGATTAGAACCTTATCAAACTCTTATCAGACTACCCCTGGGG
The DNA here is from genome assembly GCA_949699795.1 of Spicauda simplicius. NCBI lineage: Eukaryota > Metazoa > Arthropoda > Insecta > Lepidoptera > Hesperiidae > Spicauda > Spicauda simplicius. The sequence goes on along the minus strand of OX453081.1, from coordinate 14,307,137 downwards.
TACATCCTTTCTAATAAAAAAAGAATCATCAAAATCGGTTGGCGGGATATTGAGTTATTCATACATTTATCGCGTACATTGAAAATGCAAATTTAAGACTTATGCGTTTTTCTTATGGATGCCCTAGTCAAAAAAATACTAAAAAAAATGGGACCCTATGACACGCACTACCTTTCAAATAAAAAAAAAATCATCTAAATCGGTTCACCCAGTCCGGAGAAATGAGGTAACAAATATAAAAAAAAAAAAAAAAAAAAAAAAAATACAGACGAATTGATAACCTCCTCCTTTTTGGAAGTCGGTTAAAAACTATCGAAAGACATACAACAGAACAATAGGTTTTTTGAATATACATATAATACATACAGACAGTTTTACGAAAAAATATGATATATATAAATACACTAATATAAAATATATGATGTTCTGGAGCGCGTTATGTGCTGTAACCACCACGAAAGGGGTCAAACTCAGCGAAAGCCATGCGCATATAAGCAGAGTCATGGCACTGATATTCTGTTTGCCCTTTGACATGGGGCCGCTCGGACGGCTGTCCGCACAACCGTCATTACGTGTCGTAATGATGGAGGTACGTAATCCTGTATTATTATGTATCGTATAATTAATAATTAATTATGTATCGTATAATTTATAATTACCCCCGCACGCCGCGGAATAGTTAAGACTTAAAATCTGTGTCTCTCAGAATAAAAATCGTTTAAAGTAGTTTTTATCGCGATTTGCGCATAAAAAATACACATCTATCAAGCTTAAACAAGTGACTTTAAACTGGTGTTGAACTCATAAATAAAAGTGTATTATCGTGCCTGAACTTTCGTTTTGAAATTTAGAACTTTTCGAATTGTCCGTTGAACATAAGTGAACAGTGGTCTGTGTGGATCATAAACAGTGCGATAATAATATTAACCATCAACTTGTTACCAACCGCCGTCTTCTAACTTCATCGCACTTAACAACACTTGAGAAATTTCACCACTATTTAATGAGCTTAAGCGGCGGTTTGTGTAAGAACGAGGGATATCGTGCGTTAGACCCGAAGTTCAAACCTCCGTGACCAGACTTTTTTTTTTTTTGTTTTTTTTTTTCTTTTTTCTTTTCTCTGAGTCTATAAGGTGGAAATAATAGTATTGATATAACAATTAAATAATAATACTAATGTTCATAAATTTATACTAAAATTAAAGAGAAGAGAGAAAAAGCATAATATTTACATATTGTCCAGCCACGAATGCCGTTCATTTTGTTTTACTAAATCACTTATCAGTTTTAATAAAATGGCTGGTGTCTGCGAGGCCTGCCGGATTACCATAACGGTGACGCAAAAACGTATTAAGTGTGCACATTGCGCGCGTCTATACCACTCGGACTGCATCGGTTTCAGCAATGAGTCGTCGAGATCCCAATGGAAGTGTCCCCTTTGTAAAGCTAACCTTAAAAAGGGTGGAGATAACAGTAATACTCCCGTGCGTGCACCGTGCAAAGCAGCAACATGTAAGAATAGTGAGATAGTAACACGAACCGACCCGCAACCGCCTGCTCCGGGGGCATCCATACAGCATTCAAAGCCCGCACCGCCGGTCGCCGTCCTCTCTCCTGTCTCTGCCTCAACAACACAAACACAAACAGCCCCTGTGGTACCCATGGATAATGCCAACTTATTATATCAGATAGACACTATGCTAGACTCCAAACTTAGTCTTTTGAAAAACCAAATAATAAGCGACATAAAAAACTCATTAGTCGCAGAGTTCCGAAAAGAAATTGCGGCTGTAACTGCAAAATACGATTCACTAGAAGAATCACATTTAAAGATTCTAGATGATTACGAATCACTGAGGAAAGATTTCGTGACATTGCAAAATAAAATGTCACAAGATGAAGATAAAATACTAAACTTGCAAATGCAGTTTAGCAAACAGCAGCAGCGAGCTAGACTATCCAATATCGAGATTGTGGGACTCCCGGAAACAACTAACGAGTCACCTATCCAGCTTGTAATGAAGATCGCCAGCCACGTCGGGGTCCAGCTCCAACCAGAACAAATTCTGTCTGCTCATCGTGTTCAACCTATGCGTAAAATCAACGGTCGGCCTAAACCACTCGTAGCGACGTTTGATAAAAGAATATTAAAAGATGAAATTATTTCAGGCGTTCGTAGGATGAGGGGAATAAGTACTAGTGACCTAAACCTAGGAGGTTCTGACAGAAGATTTTTCGTTAATGAGCATTTGACTCCTGAAAACAAACAGCTTTTTAACGCAGTTAAGTCCCGAGCTAAAGAAAAGTCATACAAGTTCACTTGGGTTAGAAATTGCAATATTTTTTTAAGGAAAAACGAGGAATCTCCTGTCTTAACAATAATGACAGAAAAGGATCTTCGCAAAATAAATTAATGCCGATATCGATAACAGTCCTGATTGTCTGTCTGTTTAAAGTCAAGTACTTGTTATTATCTAACTTAGTTTGCCTTTATATAACTATATCTTTATATAACTTTTTCTCAAACACACGCACAATTCATTCAAACAGAACACATACACATACACATACAATACAATTAAACAACTATCATAAGTTACATATCATAATACACGTTTATTTACATTTACGCAACTTGAACAATGTTCCCCTAGTATGTACTTACGTCTTAGGCAAAATTAGTATATGTTTCCGTTTTACTCTTAGGATACTAACATTTAAAGATTTACTTAAAAAATCAATTTTAACCGTAATTGAATTAAATTATCAAATCATTTCCTTGTTTACCCCATTAATCAGCTTAAACCCAAATATTAAATTTGATTGCACTTTATTTAAACAAGTGAAATCTATATTTTGTTACTTATTCACAATATCACAATGCCCCAGTTAAGCCTATTTTACCAAAATGTGCGAGGTTTGCGCACTAAAACTTTAAAATTTAGACAAAATTTACTCAGCTTTGATTACGATGTTGTAATTGTCACGGAAACGTGGCTCAGGGATGGCTTTTACAAGGGCGAGCTGTGCGATGACCGCTATGATCTATTCCGATGTGATCGCAGTGAATATACTTCATCCAAGAATCATGGTGGTGGCGTCATGCTATGTATTAAGCATGTACTGCACGCGCAGGAGCGTCCTGACTGGGCGTGCGCAGGCGTCGAGTCTCTGTGGACCACTGTCTCGGCGGCATCGCTGGGAGCTCGCGATGAACGAAACCTACATATATGTGTCGTCTATATGCCACCAGATGACAAACAGGCGTGGCGACTCACTAAGTTCGCCGCTCAAATAACGAATATTATGTCATTAAACCCGAACGACCATTTTTTAATAGCGGGAGATTTCAACTTGTCACATATAGCTTGGTCAATATTGGGTTCTACGGCCCACAAAAGCGTTTCCACAGAATTACAAATAGCAACAGAAAGTTTCTTAAATTTATGCTGCCTATATGGACTCGGTCAATATAATCTTAATGTAAACAAATGCAACAATACTTTGGATTTAATATTCAGTGATACTCACATTGAAGTTTCGAGATCCAATGTAGCACTAGTTACGGAGGACGATTATCATCCGTGTTTAAATTTAAATGCATCGGATCTTATGCTCCCGACTTTCAAGCGTAATTCCTTAGTCAAGCATTGCTTCTTCAAGGCAGATTACTACAAAATCAATAATTGTCTACGCAACACGGATTGGCTCACATTGCTACAAGGAAATACTATAGATGATATTACTCAAAAATTTTATTCTCATATTTATAAAGTTATTGATGAGTTTGTACCCAAAAAAACATATATTTATTCACAAAAATTTCCCGTGTGGTACTCAAAATCATTAATACATATAGTAAGTGATAAGCTTCGAGCCCACAGGCGATGGATTAAATATAATAACCCTAGAGATTATGACGAATTCACCATCTTACGAAGCCGGCAAAAGAAGTTGCAAAAAAAATGTTACAATAAGTTTAAAGATAACATTCAGATTAGTCTAAAAAATAACCCTAAATACCTATGGTCTTATCTAAAAACACAGCGTAGTAACAACATCGGGTACCCCAATGTACTTACACTAGGAAACAAAACCTACCGTAGTGACGTAGATGTTTGCGAAGGTTTCAGTAGCTTCTTTGAGAGTGTGTTTCAGAAAGCATCCTCTGAGTACAATCTCCCTCTGCTTGCAGAATCAACTGATACCATTCATAGGCTAAATTTTAACGAAGTTATGGTTTTTAAATTACTACATAAAATTGACTTAAACAAAGGGCCTGGTAGTGATAAAATCCCCCCAATATTCATTAAAAACTGTGCCTTCTGCCTTTCTAAGCCACTCGCTATTATTTTTCACTTGTCAGTAAACATCTTTGGAGCTTTTCCAAATATTTGGAAAGAAGCAATAATTGTACCCATTCACAAAAGTGGATCCCGTGTTAGTATTGAAAATTATCGTCCTATCTCCAAGCTGAACCTATTTTGTAAAATCTTTGAAAAATTAATATACCAGGCCATAAATCCTTTGATTCTTAATTCTCTTCCAAAAGAACAGCATGGTTTTATGAAAAAGCGTTCCACAATAACCAATTTGGCATTGTTCACGGACTACATCTTTCGAACTATGGATACTGGGGCGCAAGTTGATGTCATATATACGGATTTTGAAAAAGCATTCGATAGGGTAGATCACATGATTCTTCTTCATAAGTTGTATGCCTTAGGAATAAGAGGTGACCTTTTTAGATGGATAAGTTCATACATTACAAACAGAAGTCAAACTGTAAGTTTAGGAAACGTGCAGAGCAATTTTGCATTAGTTACTTCTGGTGTCCCTCAAGGATCAATTCTTGGGCCATTACTATACAATGCATACCTTTACGACATTGGTTCATGTTTTACACATTCTAAATTTCTAATGTTTGCAGACGATAAAAAAATCTACTTAAAAGTTGAAAACATTACTGATTGCGAGAAAATTCAATCGGACTTAAATAATCTACACAAATACTATTTGGAAAATCGCATTACTGTTAATGCAACTAAATGTCATCAAATTACTTTCAGTCGTAAACGAATCCCCATAACTTACATTTACAAAATGAATAATACTTCAATCTATAGAAAAGATTTCGTGCGAGACCTGGGTGTAATACTGGATGCCAAAATGACATTTGTAAACCATATCGACTTAATAACTTCAAAAGCATATAAACAACTCGGCTTCATTAAACGTGTTTGTAACTCTTTCAATAATATAGACTGTATAAAAGTTTTGTATTTTTGCTATGTCCGTAGCATTTTAGAATATGCTTGTAGTATATGGTCTCCTCAGTATAGTATCCACATTGATAGGATTGAATCGATCCAAAAGAAATTTTTAAATTTCTTGGATTTTAAAAGCCATAATATCTCCACTTCCTATGCCGAAGCTTGTATATGTTACCAGATCGACTCCCTTGAAGGACGGCGAAGGCAGTATGATATTGGATTTTTATACGACATCTTAACTGGAAAAATAGATTGCAACGAACTTTTATCCCAAATCGAATTCAAAGTACCATCAAAGCGTTCTAGATATATTAAACCGTTATTTAATGTTCCTCGAGTAAGAACTAATTACACACAAAATTCAATTCTCTGCCGTGTTATCGATACTTACAATAAACAATATTCAAATTTAGACCTCTTCTGTTTGAGTAAAACGTCATTAAAAAAAGCAATTAAGAAAATACACCTTCCGGAACAGTTGTAAATACATCCACATCCACTCAGACGCTTACACAGACACCAACACTCACTCACACAACGCACTCACGTACACACACAAATACGCACACACACACACATACACACACCACACACACACACACACACACACACACACACACACACACACACACACACACACACACACAAACATACGCACACGCACACGCACTAGTTATTATTTCGATTGTTGTACCTACTTGTTTAAGTTTGATTTGTTTAAGTTTAACATATAATTGTTATTAGCGTAATCCATTTTTGGCCATATTGTATGCATAACATTGTATCCTATTCTTCTTATCATTATGTGTAACGCTGTTGGATTACCAAGAAAATAAATAAATAAATAAATAAATAAATAAATAAATGTATTAAGTCAATTTTGCAATTTATGTTAAAATATTATATGCACGTTAAAATATTATAAACACCGCTTCTTATCGCTTTCAGAATTAATTTAACCGTATGAGACGAGCCAGATGCACAATACCGACGAATTCGAAATGGGCCGCTATTAGATAAAATTTCAGTGTACCGCGCCCGAAGTGTGGAATCAGACATTGTTTAATTTTCCAGATCGACTACGATTAACAAACCACGTACTTCTATTCATTCTGAACACGTTTTAAATACTCCTAAACTCAATTTCCAAATAAAACTTTTCGGTACACTATTTTAATATAAAATCTTTCCCTAATAGAGGTTTTAAAGTTGTTCAATATTAATTGTGTTATTTTAGTCTGTAGACTTAAAATCCCAATTAAACAAGCAACCCTGAAGAAGAATGCAAATTGGTTATGAAAATTGTTGATGAAGTTAATATAAAATTTTAATCTTCATTATTGTCCCACTGCTGGGCACGGGTCTTCTCTCAGAATGAGAGAGTTTAGGCCATAGTCCACCGCGCTGGCCAAGTGCGAATTGGTGGACTTCACAAACCTCCGAGAACTTTTTTTTAAGAACTCTCGGGTGTGTAGGTTTCCTCACGATGTTTTCCTTCACCGAAAAGCAGTGATAATTAATTTATAATACGCACATAAATCAGTGGTGCGTGCCTGTGTTTGAACCTCGGACCTCCCGATCGAGAGGGCAAGTTTCAACCATTAGGCTATCACTGCTCATCAGTTTCAACCATTACCCCGTGGCTCTTGGAGCCGATTACGCCAACGCCTTAGGGCGCGCCAGTTGGCTCTCGACCGAAGCACTTTGACCGCCTCGTTACGAAGAGACGGTCAAAGTGCTTCGGTCGAGAGCCAACTGGCGCGCCCTAAGGCGTTGGCGTAATCGGCTCCAAGAGCCACGGGGCGCACGCCAGCGCGTAGTCAATGCGATCCTGCCCAGCTTCCGAGCATGGCTACTGAGGAAGAAACGCGTCACCTACCGGCTGACACAGATACTCACCGGACATGGCTGCTTCGGTGAGTATCTACATAGAATAGGCAGGGAGGCCTCAGCGCAGTGCCACCATTGTGGTGATGCCCAGGATTCCGCGCAGCACACGCTCGAGGATTGCCCAGCGTGGCAGTCCGAGCGGCGGATCCTGGTGCAACACATAGGGCCGGACCTCTCCCTGGAGGCTGTGGTAGCAGCGATGGTCCGTTCTGGCGAGGCGTGGGATAGCGTGGTCGACTTTTGCGACCGCGTTATGCACGCGAAAGAGGACGCCGAACGGGCCAGAGAGCGCGCCGATCCCGCGCGAAGGAGGAGGCGCCGGGGACGCAGATAGCGTTTGCCCGGCGCGGTGTCCCTGTAGTTCCGGGACCAGAATAGGACTACGGTACCCTCTGCCTGTCGTAAAAGGCGACTAAAAGAGGCTTCTGGGGTTGCGGGCGGGAAGAGTGGGAGCTCGAACCGTCCGGTCAAGTGACCCCGGGAAGGACGGCGGCATGTGTGGTTGCATGTTGCCGTAAAAACCGGAGGGTGCGGTGAGCAGTTCACGCCCACCAGAGAAGAGCCCGATGGGGCACACGCTGAGGACACCGGCGGCGGTCAACTGGAGTTCCCGGAGTCCTCTTCGCAGCGTCGAGGTCGGCCACCGGGGGGGTTTTAGTGCGGTGTAAGAATCCCACATAACCCGCGTCGCTCCCACGACGTCGGGTACTTTTTGAAAGTTTCCCCCTCGAAAACAAAAAAAAAAAAAGGCTATCACTGCTCATCGTTTTTTTTTTATTTTTCGAAAAATATTTAGCACATATTTTCCGATCCGTAACTACTTCTTATAATCCTTTAAAGGTATAAACTTGTGCTCTATCAAATGATTTCATGAAGACGTTCATCTCTGCGTTTCATGGTCCAATTATCTTGAAAACGAAAAATCAAAGAGGCAGACATATTTTAAAATGCCTAATTATAGTGAATTTTAGCATTTATAAACAACAGAGTCGCAGACGAAAGGTCAATCGTGAAAATTATTCAGCGGCTTTGTTCGCGATTTTCAGTGTTTTCAGCGTGTAATATCCATTATAATTGAATTTTAAGCCCGGGACAGATGTCCGACACTATTTACATATTCAGGTTCGGTTGTTGTTCGCGAATTATTTTCATATACTCTGACTGAACAAAGGTTTAATCAAAAGTGGTGAATATGCTTTAAATGTATATCTATGGCCCTGTCTTCCTACACACTGACAGCGAAGAGCGATTAATATTTCACAAGTTTCCAAGCATTAGACCCATGTGTATCGCTGTTTTTTTTATCTGACTGAAGTAGCAAACAAGTATGCAGTCCACCTGATGGTAAGTGGTCACTGCCGCTCATGGACATTTGTGATCAACTTCATACAGAACATGGGTTCTATCTAAAGTCAAACAAAAATGCGTTGCTACTCCCGAGGGCTATGATGGTCGCCTCATGTGAAAGTGTGCCGGCAACCAAACCCTTCCATCGGAACGCAAGAAATGCTTCACGCTAGAAATAGGTGTGGCGGTGGTACTTCCCCGGTCGAACTACACTGGTTCTACCACCTTGATTAATGATATTTCACAAGTTGTCACGCATGTGACCGATGTGTATCGCTGTTAAATTCTACGTTGATGACCGATGCAGTTCTTTTCCACAAATATCAGCTTGTTTTACCAATCGTGTAGCCCTAATAAGTAGCTACATTTAATTTACATCTAGGTAGAATGAATATAAGTATTTTCGTAGCGTTCAGTTCACTCGAAATTAATTGGTCACTGCTTCCTATGGGGAATCAAAATCGCCCTTAATATCACCGCAGTACAGCCATCTATAATTTGCATTACCTAAATACATGAATTTAATATGTTAAAACGGTGAATCTTTTGAAGGAACGGCGAATCTTTTGTTGTTGATTCTAAAATTAGCGTCATCTTTTAGCACGCTCGCTCCTCTTAGTCAATGTAACACATCCATAATCAAAACTAGTCATTTAAAACGTCAAATGCTATAGGTCAGACGATTTTCTATTTTAAAACTTATTTTTTGACCCTTTTGTCTAATAGTCAATTAAGAAGATTAAGAGACGAAAATGTCATTTTTTACAAACAAACAAACAAACAAACAAAAAACAAACAAACAAAGAAAACATCTTTATTCCGTTAATGCAACACATACAACAAAAATAACATAAATTAAAAGTAAAAAATAGACGCAAATAATACCATACTAAATAAAAAATAACATATAAAAAAAAGAAACAGGACATTAGAATAATTTACTTGTATAACTATTATTATATGTTGTACAGTATAACTATTTACAAAATTATGGATTGGAGAGGAAGGGTCTTTAGTACCTTAGTCCGAAAGCGAGTTCTGTACCCAACTCTATATAGAACAGGTTTTCCACCTGAAGCCGATCGCAGATGCGTTGACACTGAGAACTAAAATATTCGTCACATATGTAAGACAGCTGGATGTTGGAACGCAAAAAGAAATTTCATCTCAAGGCAGACATTTGGCAGAGGTATCGAAAAAAGGGAACATTTTAATACTTGGTATGATTATGTTTTATCGCACATATTTGAATAATAAAATTTACGTTGTTAGTGACAAAGTAACTTTTAGACCACTTTATAATTCTTATGGCCTATTTAATGGATATACGTAAGAAAATTAACACTAATTCCTTCAAGACCCGGTCAAAAACAAAAAAAAAAAACAAGTTGAATCCCACAGCTCTGCCCGCGTTAAAAAAATTGATTGTTCCGTAGAAACAAAATATTTTTCCACAGTAAAATGTAGCTTATATTTAATCCAGAATTTCAGCTAACTTCCTGCCAAATTTTACTAAAATTGCTCCAGCCGTTTAGACGTGAACAAGTAACAAACCTACACACTCACAAACTGTTGTCTTTATAATATTAGTATAGAGTATAGATTCAATTACTCAAAAGGTTGATGCTGACTCCGATATTGGAAAAGTTGGATATAAAAAGAAACATGTGGTTACTTACCTCGGCACATCAGCATATCCAATGCGCTGTGTAATCGTTCCAGTTTTTCAATTTTGATGAGTGATAGGCACCTTTAGCTTTTGCCAAAAATTTGACCCATTTTGGTGGACGGTTTTGTCAAAAGAAGATTTTTCGGAAGAAGGTGGCCGAAAGCAGCTGAAGCCGAAATTTCGGTCAGACACTACTTAATGGTAAGTGACCACTGCCTACCATATATTTCCATAATCATCTCATCCATCCATCCATCAGCCTTTTGATGTCAACTGCTGAACATATGCCTTCCTTAAATGGCGCCACTCCAACCGGTCCTGTGCCCTCTGAATCCAATGGTTTCCCGCTGTTTTCTTTAGGTCATCGGTCCACCTGTTCTCTTTTTGCCTAAACGTGGTTGCCACTCGAGGACCTTTCGTCTCCATCGGTTATCAGTCTTACGAGCGATGTGCCCATTGCGAATAATCATTAGTTTACTGAAATTCCTACCTGGGAAAAACCACAGGTCCGTTGCTACCTTTAAGAACAATGATGTCGCTAATTTGCTTTTTTCCAAACCTTTTAAAGAAAACTAAGATAAAAAGCGTTATTCTCTCTACGCAATTTCATTTCTCTCCGTGTCTTTCTATTACACGGGCGTGTGAGTTTGTACATGCGAATATTGAGATTTAGCTTGTAGAGAAGTGATTCACGCATCGGGTGGTAGACGATCAGGCGATAGACCAGTGTTCGATCGTAAGGAAGTACTACCGCCACACTTAGTAGAAGCGGGAAGCATTTCTTGCGTTTCGGTGGAAGGGTGTAGTTGCCGGCACACTGCTGGTGTAGGGCCTGCGCACATATGACGGAATGCAGCGCAGCGCATGACCACGAAATTTTCTAAACGAATCACACACTAGCCGAAATTCTAATTTGTGTGAATTTCGGCTAGTGTGTGATTCGTTTAGAAAATTTCGTGGTCATGCGCTGCGCTGCATTCCGTCCTGCGAAAACGGACACTCGCGGAGTAGCGCGCGGTCGCTCCTGCGCGCTACCTTTCGCATGTGTTCGCCACCATCTTAGACCTGGAGTGTAGCAACGCTTTGCTGCATCAATATAGAAGGATTATTTAAGTATTTTAAGCCTATACTCAGAAGCGACCCGGACTCTAATCAATATATTCTTTGAGATGATATTTAGGTATCATGTTAACGTATTTTTTAAACACAAGTAGTATTTTTAGCTAAACGTAATAAAATATTTTAATATCTAAAGAATTAATTGACAAAAAATATAATTATTATCCTTAAACTTATTTTAGTAAGTATAAAAAGTATGATCTAAAAAACCTATTCTATCTGAGTTTTCCCCAAAATTTCCTTGTACCGCTATTCTCAAGTCAAGTGTTTAATATTTAATTCGGTTACAAACCTTAATGCACGAATATTTACAAAATTTTGAGTCGTCTTGATAGATAATTCATAGAATAACAAATTAATTATCTCTTCTTGTATGTTTGAACAGCAAGGATCATGTTTGATTGGAAGTAAGAAACGAAAAGCTATTTTTTTCAATTGGGTCCATCCACCCTCCATCAGCCTCTTGATGTCCACTGTTGAACATAGGCCTCCCCTAAATGGCGCCACTCCAACCGGTCCTGTGCCCTCTGAATCTAACGGTTTCTCGCTGTCTTCTTCAGGTCATCGGTCCACCTGGTAGGGGTAACCTGTAAAAATATACAAACATTACAATACAATACAATAATACAATACACTCTTTCTACACTCATAGCCCCACACTAGGATTTCAAATACCCATACCCAGAACATGAATCTAAACTCATCGTTCAGATGCCTGTCGGGCCGGGGATAGAACCCGGGACCCAGTGCGCGTCATACATACATTCACCCGAGAAACACTTCCTTCTGATGCAGCCGGATAAATATATCCGATTTTAATTGTATGTAAAAAACAAAAAGCAATAAAAATATTAAATTCAGCCGAAACCATGGTTTCGTAGAACAAAGAAAGTTCAAATATAATGAAAATATTTTTGTTAGAAAGGTTTTTTTACAGAAATATTTTTAAGGCCCATAAAGAAACTAAGCGTTTCCCGTAAAACTCTCTTTAAGTTATTCTTAAACGGGGAAACAGCGGAAACAAGGATGATATTTTACGCTTATTAGTTCAACTGCTAATTAAATATACATGAAAGCCGAAGTGGAACGCAAATTTTCTGTTAAAATAATATAAAGTATTTTTATAATTATTATAATCTGAGTTTACTTAGTGAAATATTCATATTGTTTCTAAGTTAGTTTAGATTAAGATCCGGCTGCAAATATGTGTAGTTATCGTGTGCGTGCTGAAATCCACATTTTTATTCATATTTATGATTAGGAGAATAAAAATCTACCAGGTTGCCAATCAAAATGTGGTCGATAATATTTTTAATTAAATTATTATTATTTGATTTCGCGGGAAAAATTTCACTTATCAAATTTTTAAATAAAATATCGTTCACTTCACGGAAATATGTATAAAGACTTTGAAAAATCGTAGTTGCCGTTGCGCACTTGGCCGCACCTCTTTGCAGCCAGGTTTAAACAGGTATGATTTCGATATATTTATACGTCCATAACGAATGTTTATTTTTTATACATCAAAATAAAGCTAATTTTTTTCTCATTATTATGATATACGGCAACCTAATTAAATCTGGCCCCAAGTTAGGGTTACTGGCTGTTAAAGATGGTAAATATTGAAGGGTGAGTGAGAGGAAGCTAGCGCGTAACATCACCAGTCGAACAAAGACAGCAATTGCCAGCTGTATGACATTTTAAAGCTGTTGCACATACGTCAGATGCTAGTGTTCTCAATCACCAGTTCTAACAATAGCAAGAACGACTAAGAAATAAATACTCCAAAAGAATTGTCATCTTTTCAAAACTACAAATTTTATAGTTACCTACAACAAAAACTTAACATTGACCAAAATAAAGCCAAGGTTACTTATGTAAAGAAAATTATATTGTGCAAGTACCGTATGAAATAGTTTTCTATTTTATTCGAGTACTCAATCATTTATTAAATATAAATTAATCATTCAAGCGTATGGAAAATAAAAAAAATATCTTGTGATTCCATATTGCGCAATAGTTTTAAAACGTCGTACAGCTGGCAATCTCTATCCTTGTTAGACTGGTGATGTTACGCGCTAGCTTCCTATCACTCACCCTTCAATATTTACCATCTTTAACAGCCAGTAACCCTAACTCGCGGCCAGATTTAATTAGGTTGCCGTATATCATAATAATGAGAAAAAAAAACAGCTTTATTTTGATGTATAAAAAATAAACATTCGTTATGGACGTATAAATATATCGAAATCATACCTGTTTAAACCTGGCTGCGAAGAGGTGCGGCCAAGTGCGCAACGGCAACTACGATTTTTCAAAGTCTTTATGCCTATTTCCGTGAAGTGAACGATATTTTATTTAAAAATTTGATAAGTGAAATTTTTCCCGCGAAATCAAATAATAATAATTTAATTAAAAATATTATCGGCCACATTTTGATTGGCAACCTGGTAGATTTTTATTTTCCTAATCATAAATATGAGTAAAAATGTGGATTTCAGCACGCACACGATAACTACACATTTTTGCAGCCGGATCTTAATCTAGTTCTTTAAGAAATAATTAATTTTCTTATATAATGTAAGATACATTTTTTACGCTTCAAAAGTTAGTTTTTTTGGCATCGCTTGCTTTCATAATGGTACGGTTAGTATTGATTACTTCCACCGACGTTATGGACTATGGTTTAAAGCAAGCAAGGAGTCCTAAGAAGAGTCCGGGCCAGGGCCGGATTTAATAAACGTCTGGAGTCCATACAAAATATTTTTTTCAGTCGACTTTTTCAATAAAGAATTTATTGTAAAACCAAGTAGATTATTTTACGTCCACTAATGTAGAAATTTTAGTTAGGTCACCTAATATGTGACACCTATGTCACTGCAATTTGAAGACCACAAAAAAATCAGGGTAAGTTCCGGATATTGTTGACAAACCTTCGGTCCACCTGCGGTCCTTTCAACCTTCTACGGTCCCGATTCAGATGTTCCCCGGTGCGGTCCCGGACTGCGGATGTTGCTGACCGTTGGTCTTTCTTTTGCTCTCGTGGCAAAAACCTTCAACAGGTACCCGACGTCGTGGAAGCAACGCAGGTTTATCGCACTAAAACCCTCCCTGTGGGTTCTCGGTGCTACAAACAGGACTCCGGGAACTCCCAGATGGGCGGCTGGATACTTCAAGCTCCCACTGTAACCGCCCGCAACCCCGTAAGCCCCTTTTAGTCGCCTCTTACGACAGGCAGAGGATACCGTAGCCCTATTCTGTTCCAGGAACTTCAGGGACGATAATAGTCACACCTAGAACTTCTCATCATTATTATTACTTAAATTGGAGTAGCACACGAGCATGCATCCACCTGATCGTTAATGCCCACTGATACTTGTGAACATCTATAATGATTACTATGAAAGATTAAAGATTAAAGTCGTTGGCCATAGGTGCTTTGCTACTTGAAGAAATATTTAGTACGCCTGTGATAAATTTCTACTGCCACCACAAGACATGACAACTCTCGTCAACCTATTATTGTCGGTCTTCTCTCAGAATGAGAGAGTTTAGGCCATAGCTTACTGCGCTAGCCAAGTGCGAATTGGTGGACTTCACACACCTCCGAGAACTTTTTTTTAAAGGACTTTCGGATGTCTAAGTTTCCCCACGATGTTTTCCTTCACCGAAAAGCAGCGATAATTAATTTCTAATACGCACGCAAATCAGTGGTGCGTGCCTGGTTTTGAACCTCGGATCTCCTGATGAGAGGGCAAGTTTCAACCATTAGGTTGTCACTGCTCTTCACCAGGGTTATATTTGAAGTGAATTATAGATGCATTGCTACTCCCTAGAACTAAGATGATCACCTCGTATTAAAGTGAGTTCCCACACCCTTTCACGGACACGGCTACGCTTAACATCAATGTAAAAAGCCTATCAAAGGTGTAAAAATGATGCCTTCGTTTGACGGATTTGCTACCACCTACGTTCACAAAATTATGTTTTCTTTTGTTAGTCCTTAAGTTAGTAAACGATTTTCCATTTCTCAGGCATCTTCATAACAAAACAATTTCAAGAATACACTTTTTACTTGCTTTTAGACCGTAAATAGGATCATAATAGGAACTTAATGGAAAATTCTTTGTTAATGTAAACGAATTTCTATTAAAATCTCCGTTTTTTGTTTGTCTGACAACTTTGATCGTGTAATGGAAATATTTCTTACATTGCCAGGCACTAATCTGAACGTGGGATTAGAAATTGTTAACAGTTCACAAAGAGGAATTCCGGGAATGATTGTTTTGTTCAGGAAATCCTCTTATGTATGGTTTTATTAGGAATACAGAAGCTCTTCTCTAATCCATACTAATATTAGAAATGTGAAAGTGTGTTTGTTTGTTCCTCTTTCACGTCTCCACATAGCTTTTATATGATATGGTTTGTATGCTGGAAGACAGGAGGGTGGAAAGTGACGTAGGCTACTTTTTACCGCGCTCTCTCATTCCTATGAGAATTCGATGTTTTGTTAGTTGCTAGATATTAAGTAGTTCCAGACGTTGTCAATAGATGGCGTTAGTAAAATTCATTTGCAAGTTCTGAATCACGCTATCACATCTATTGAATTTACCTTAAAGCTTCAGTGTGTCAGCGTACGTACACTTAGATAAAGTGTCAGTGTCAGTTAGTGGTCAGCATTAGCTCTGGTTCCCTAAGTAGCTTTTAATAGTGGACCTGTCAGTTATTTATCCACCAGAAATGTATCATGTATGTTAAACAACCCATTGTTGTTTTTTTTTAACCATGCGGGCGAAGCCACGGGTAAGGGCTAGTGTTATTATATAACACTAGGTTGTTCCCGTAACTTCGCCAAATTTGGATATGTTTACCACGGTAATGAGTGTTATGAGTATTATATGAGTTTATCTAGCTTATAAACTATTAGTGGAGCGCTTAAACTTCGGATTTCTCAGGGGGAAGATGAAATTGAATGATTTTTGCGGCAAAGTGTTACGAATAATTTAAATAATAATCACTACCAGTTAAAAACTTGTGCATTTTAATAATAACTGGTCACCCGCCTCAACGGTTGAAATTCGACCGTAATTTAAATTAAAAAACTAAACTTCAAATTGTCCAAAGTAGTATGAATATAACCTAAATTCATCCATTCTAGACGTTTAAAACTACGCTGCGGATTTTAATACAATTTTATTTTAATAGATATTAATAGATATTCATGAAGGTTTTTATGTACAGGTAATGTATAATATAATGGCGGTACACTGATAATTTTATATTTATGACTTTAAGGCCGCACAACGTTCGCCGGGTCAACTAGTAGGCTATATAACTTTAACTATAAAGAGGGGTGACAAGAAGGATCATGTTTTATTATCTTAACAATATGTGGATTGTATGAAAGCTAGTGTGCAGACTCTGGTCCAGTCCACTCCGGTCACTCCAATCAGTCCGCTCACTCCGCTCATTCATGTCCCTACGCTCATTACGGTCACACCGGGAAATTCGGTCACTCCGGCAATTCTGTCACTCCGGGCAATTCAGTCACTCCGGGCAATTCTGTCACGCCGGGCAATCTGGACACTCTGGGCACTCCGGGCAATTCGGTCACTCCGGGCAATCCAGTCACTCCGGGGAATCCGGTCATTCCGGGAAATTCGGTCACTCCGGCAATTCTGTCACTCCGGGCAATTCAGTCACTCCGGGCAATTCTGTCACGCCGGGCAATCTGGACACTCTGGTTACTCCGGGCAATTCGGTCACTCCGGGCAATCCGGTCACTCCGGGGAATCCGGTCATTCCGGGAAATTCTGTCACTCCGGGCAATTTGGTCTCTCCGGGCAATCTGGTCACTCTGGGCACTCCGGGCAATTCTGTCACTCCGAGAAATTTTGTCACTCCCGCCAATTCGGTCACTCCGGGCAATTCGGTCACTCCGGGCAATTCCGTCACTCCGGGCAATTCTGTCACTCCGGGCAATTTTGTCACTCCCGGCAATCCGGCCACTCCGGGAAATTCCGTCACTCCGGGCAATTCTGTCTCTCCGGGCAATTCAGTCACTCCGGGCAATTCTGTCACTCCCGGCAATCTGGACACTCTGGGCACTCCCGCCAATTCGGTCACTCCGGGCAATTCGGTCACTCCGGGCAATTCCGTCACTCCGGGCAATTCTGTCACTCCCGGCAATTCAGTCACTCCGGGCAATTCTGTCAATCTGGGCAATTCTGTCACTCCGGGAAACTCCGTCACTCCGGGAAATTCTGTCACTCCGGGCAATTCAGTCACTCCGGGCAATTTTGTCACTCCAGGCAATTCTGTCACTCCGGGCAATCTGGTCACTCCCGGCAATCTGGACACTCTGGGCACTCCCGCCAATTCGGTCACTCCGGGCAATTCGGTCACTCCGGGCAATTCCGTCACTCCGGGCAATTCTGTCACTCCCGGCAATTCAGTCACTCCGGGCAATTCTGTCACTCTGGGCAATTCTGTCACTCCGGGAAACTCCGTCACTCCGGGCAATCTGGTCACTCCGAGCAATTCGGTCACTCCAGACAATTCGGACACTCTGGGCACTCCGGGAAATTCTGTCACTCCGGGCAAATGGGTCACCGCGGGCAATTTGGTCACTCCGGGAAATTCTGTTACTCCAGGCAATTCTGTCACTCCGGGCAATTCAGTCACTCCGGGCAATTCTGTCACTCCGGGCAATTCTGTCACTCTGGGCAATTCTGTCACTCCGGGAAACTCCGTCACTCCGGGCAATTCTGTCACTCCGGGCAATTCAGTCACTCCGGGCAATTTTGTCACTCCAGGCAATTCTGTCACTCCGGGCAATCTGGTCACTCCAAGCAATTCGGTCACTCCAGACAATTCGGACACTCTGGGCACTCCGGGAAATTCTGTCACTCCGGGCAATTCTGTCACTCCGGGCAAATGGGTCACCGCGGGCAATTTGGTCACTCCGGGAAATTCTGTTACTCCAGGCAATTCTGTCACTCCGGGCAATTCAGTCACTCCGGGCAATTCTGTCACTCCGGGCATTCCGGTCATTCTGGGCACTCCGGGCAATCCGGTCACTCCTGGCAATCCGGTCACTCCGAGGAATCCGGTCACTCCGGGCAATTATGACACTCCGGGCAATTCGGTCACTCCGGGCAATCCGGTCACTCCTGTCACTCTGGGCAATCCGGTCACTACGGGCAATCTGGTCACTCTGGGCACTCCGGGCATTCCGGTCACTCCTGTCACTCTGGGCAATCCGGTCACTACGGGCAATCTGGTCACTCTGGGCACTCCGGCCATTCCGGTCACTCCTGTCACTCTGGGCAATCCGGTCACTACGGGCAATCTGGTCACTCTGGGCACTCCGGGCATTCCGGTCACTCCTGTCACTCTGGGCACTCCGGTCACTTCGGGCAATTCGGTCATCCCGAGTAATCCGCTCACTCTGGGCGATTCGGTCAATTCAGTCCCTCTGGTTACTCCGCTTACTGCGGCCGCTATGTTGACATCTACATTGTATGATTACGAAGAAAATATTAAAAGCACTCTACCTCATCAGTATTTTTTTGCCAAGTGGTAGAGCTAGAGTAATTCGTGTGCTTCTTACGTGGCACACTTTTATATGATACGACCATCTTTGTCCTCTTTTTTCATAATTGAACCTGGCGATAAGGCAGACGGGCTACCTGATTGCTAGTAATCACCGTCTTCTATGGCCATTTGCATCATCAGAGGAGTTGCCAATGCATCGCCGGCTTTGAAGGAGAGCTCTTTTCGCACCTTTTTTGAAGAGCCCCATGTCATAACGCTCCGAGAATACCTCTGGAGGAAGCTCATTCCATATCTTGGCACGTCCGTGGCAAAAACCTCTTTATGTAATTGACTTCAGATAGAACTAATGTTCTATATGAAGTTGCTTACGGATGTCCATGGCATTCCTGTTCGTGGCCTAAGGCCTGTACCTATACTTCAATCTTGCGTTTACCTTCTTAGGGGTCGATTTTCCGCTTTCAAGCAGGGGCTGAAAGTTTTTACTGAAATCTGCCTGATGCAAGCTCAATAAAACTGGGTACTTGGTTTTGGTGTTCAATATATTGTAGACAACAATATTGACAAAACGTGGAAGGGGGATGGCTGAAACCAAGTTTTTCGCAAATTATATAACTATTGAAGTGAAACTTCTTTAGGCGCATGAGGGTAAAATTTTTACAGATGAAACGTCACGCCGGTATGCAACGGAAGTGTCGGAAAAGAGAGAGAGAGTGATCGAGACCGATTGAGAGAGAGTAAGACAGGGCGAACGTAGCATGAGCAACTAGCCGTGGAGTGAGAGTAGGGAGCAAGCGAGTGAGAAAGATTGAGAGAAAAAGTGAGACAGAGCGAACGTCGTATCACGCCTTTTTCCCTTCCTCTTAATCTTGGAAATTTAAAGTTTTAGATTTGTATAAATATAAACAAGATTTATAAATTAGTTCGCCAAAGAAGTTTCACTTCTGACATGTGTACTTTGTACGCACGCATGTTTTTTTTTAACATTAATCCTGCAGGCTGGTTGATGGTTGATCCATTATTTAAAAGAAACACGCTTTCTAAACTCACAGCCCACACTAGGATTTTCTCCTGTGTCGTGGGTACCATGGATACACACAAGACATATACACAAACACCCAGACCCAGAGCAGGAATCTAAACTTATCATTCAGATACCTATCTGGCCGGGAATCGAACCCGGGACCCATTGCGCGTCAGACCGGTATGGTAACCGCTCCGCCATGCGGGTCGTCGTGGAAAGCTGGAATAGAAAACAATAGAACATTGCTATGATAGATTAATTGCGTTTAAAGCACTTTTAATTTTTATATGTTTTAATCAATCATTTAACAATGAACTAGTTTTGAAGTGAAACTTCTTTATCGGGGTTGGAAAACAAAAGTGAAACTTCTTTATCGGGGTTGGAAAAAAATTTAGTGTAACATTTTTTCGTTACGCGCCATATTTTTCTGTTACGCGCCATCTTTTACTGTTACACGCCATCTTTTTTTTCCGTTACGCGCCATCTTATTCTTATCCCTACCACTCGTGATATTAGATAGATTATTATAGATCAGATTATTAGATAAAGTTTAATAAAAGCCAATTTCTGTAAAGTTCCATCCATCCATCAGCCTTTTGATGTCCACTGCTGAACATAGGCCTCCCCTAAATGGCGCCACTCCAACCGGTCCTGTGCCCTCTGAATCCAACGGTTTCCCGCTGTCTTCTTCAGGTCATCGGTCCATCTGGTAGGGGGGCGACCTGTACTCCTTTTGCCTAAACGTGGTCGCCACTCGAGGACCTTCCTTCCCCATCGGTTATCGGTCCTGCGAGCGATGTGGCCGGCCCATTGCCACTTCAGCCTACTAATTTTGAGAGCTATGTCGGTAAGCTTCGTTCGTCTACGGATTTCATCGTTGCGAATCATGTCTCGTAGCGAAATTCCGAGCATAACCCTCTCCATAGCACGCTGAGCGACCCTGAGTCTCCGAATGTGGCCTACAGTGAAGGACCACGTTTCGGCGCCGTAGGTCATCACTGGCAACACACATTGCTCGAATAATTTCGACTTCAGGCACTGAGGAATTGTGGACGAGAAGATACTACGAAATTTCCCGAACGCAGCCCAGCCGAGTTGGATTCTTCGAGTGACCTCCCTCTCAAAGTTGGACTTACCCATCCGGATCGTTTGTCCCAGGTAAATGTACTCGTCGACAACTTCGAGAGGAGTGCCGTCAACAACTACCGGTACGGGTGTGACATGGACATTAGACATGATTTTCGTCTTGTCCATGTTCATCTTAAGACCCACCCGTTGTGAGGCACTGTTGAGGTCGCCTAGCATTGTGCTGAGGTCCGTCAGCGAATCTGCCAAGATGACTATATCATCGGCAAATCGAAGGTGCGTGATGTGTTCGCCATTGATGTTAATGCCAAGACCTTTCCACTCCATCAGCTTGAACAAATCTTCCAACGCAGCGGTGAACAGTTTCGGCGATATAACATCGCCTTGTCTGACTCCCCGCTGCAGTTGGATTGGATTTGTGCTTCTGTCGTGTACTCGGACTGACATGGTGGCGGCAGTGTATACACACTTCAGCACCTCGATGTACCTATAGTCGATCTGGCATCGCTGAAGGGACTCCAGCACCGCCCAGGTCTCGATAGAATCGAAGGCTTTCTCATAGTCCACATAAGCAACACATAACGGCAGATTATACTCCTCGGTCTTCTGTATAATCTGCCGCAGCGTGTGAATGTGGTCTATGGTGCTGTAGCCTTTTCGGAAACCGGCTTGTTCGGGAGGCTGGAAGTCGTCTAGCCTGCGTGCAATGCGGTTAGTGAGGACTCTCGAAAACAGCTTATACACGTGGCTCAGAAGCGCAATGGGCCTGTAGTTCTTCAAAAGAGTTTTGTCGCCCTTTTTGAAGAACAGCACCACTACGCTTCTGCTCCACGCTTCCGGGGTTGTCCCACTAGTAATGACGGAATCGAACAACTTTTGGAGCGCCACTAGTACGGGTTTACCGCCAGCTTTTAGCAGCTCTGTTGTGATTCCGTCATCGCCCGGTGCCTTGTTGTTTTTCAGCTGTTTGAGAGCCTCTCTAATCTCATACAGGCTGACGTCCGGGAGGTCCTCAGTATAGTGTCGGGTCAGTTTGGCACGTTTGTCGCCCGCCTTGTTACGGGCGGGAGCACGTGTGGAGGCATACAACTGTCCGTAGTATTTCTCAATTTCTCTCAGAACATCGGAGTTAGACGAAACCATGGTGCCCGATTCGGTCTTCAACCTCGTCAGCAGGCTCTGCCCAACGCACAGATCCCTGGCGAACACTCTCGAGCCCTGGTTCCGCTCAATAGCGTCTTTTACGCGATGGGTGTTATGAGCACGCCAATCGCGTCGCCTACTCTGAGAGATCTGTTTATTGAGCAGTCTGTATTTCGACATTGAGGCTGGAGACTGCACACATAGTTCTCGCCTCTCCCTCATGAGACCGAGAGTATGTTCTGAGAGAACCCGAGACCTACTACGGGAGTGGGTCTTAAAGTACTTAGACCCCACGTCGTGGACAGTTGTTACTACCTTGGTGTTAATTTCGTCCACAGAAACGCAAGAATCGAGACACGCGAAACGGTTTCGTAGCTGAAGTTGAAACTCTTCGGAGCCCTGGATTTGGACAGGTGTTGGTCGGAGCGTAGACTTCATTAGGCGTGACCGTTCCAGCTTTACGTTGATATTTAATGTGCCTCTTACCATCCGGTGATCACTTCCGGTTTTCACCCTGTTGATCACAGAGACATCATTAAATATGTGCCGTTTGTCTGCCAAAATGAAGTCTATCTCGTTCTTAGTGGAACCATCAGGACTTATCCAAGTCCACTTTCGCTGTGCCCTCTTCTTGAAGAAAGAGTTCATCATAAAGAGGCCCTCCCTCTCCAAGAAGTTGGCAAGCAAGTGGCCTCGGTGGTTCCGTTGTCCAATTCCAAAGGGCCCCACCTTCCGCTCGCCGTCGTTCCGCGTGCCCAGTCTTGCGTTAAAATCCCCCATAACAACGGTAAAGTGGGTCTTTGAGGTATGCATGGCTCTACTTACGTCCTCATACATAACCTCGACCTCATCGTCTGGGTGTGTCGAAGTCGGCGCATATACCTGTATGACCTTCAGCGAATACCGTTTAGATATTCTGAGTATAAGGTACGCTACCCTTGACGACACACTGTCGACTGTTACCACGTTGTTAACGAGGGATTTGTGGACGAGGAACCCGACACCACCCTGAGACAGGTGGTCGCCCTCCCGGTGATAGAACAAGTTGCCCGATTTAAGGATTATCGTGTCCTCACCCTGTCTTCGGACTTCAGACAATCCCAAAACACTCCAGTTCAACTTGTCTATCTCTTCTTCCAGCTCCCGTATCTTCTCGTCGGTCCTCAGTGTCCTGGTGTTGTATGTTGCCAGGTGCAGAAGTCGTCGGTTGCGGTAGCCGGATCTCTGCCGGAGATTCTTAGCACCCCCTGCCCCGCCGTTACCTTGGCCGCTACCGTAGCCCGGAATAGCGGGGCTGCCGGGGACTGGGGGCCGGGGTTCTTCTGCACCTTTCATTAGGGGCTTTTTGCCGATAGTCACCGCGCTTGGCATGCGTGTTGGTGACCGCAGTAGGTGTAAGTTACACAAGGAGATGCTGCTGCCCATCTCTTGGATTTATGTCCCTTAGTCGCCTCGTACGACATCCACGGGTAGAGAGGGAGTGGTGCTATTCTAAAAGGCCGACACCACACGGCCAAAAGTAAAGTAAAGTTGCACATAGTAAATTATTTTTTGAAAAATAACGTCATAAAGAAGTTTCACTTCTTACGAGTGTACGCTAGTACACGCACACATTTTTATTTTTTTGAATTATAGTACTTACCAAACGATACAATAAAATTCGTTTTGTAAGTAAACCTTTTTTTCTGAAACTTGCGTCAAAAATATGTAAGGTTTTCAAGTTCCTCCAGTTGATAAACAGCTTTGATAATTTAAAATATTCAACATAACCACAGATCTTATCTACCAAATAACATTTTAGATACGTGTCACTTACAACTGAACAAGCCAGAAAATGCGTACGCAGTCCACGATGTCTGCATAAGGCTCTATGACCCTTAAAATAAACATATACAAAACGTTGGAAAGATGTTCGTCTTTACCTATTTATGTAAAATTTAATGTTTAACTAAAAATATATATGCTTTCATAAAAGCTATTATGCTCTCATATTATTATTTTATTTTTGTTTTATTAAAAAAAAAATGCACTATATAAAATTGGTAGAACTTGTATGTTAGCGTATAAAAAACATAATCCCGTAGGTTATATAAAAAATCTTTCACTCCCTGAGAGTTCCGAGGTAAAAACCCCCGGGCACTCCACTATATATGTGTTTCAAGTAAACGCTCATCCGAAAGTTTTACAATATAGATACATAGATAAAACATTTATTTCACAGCTTAAGACAGCACAAAATAAAATATTAAACATAGGTTGGTACAGAGACAGAAAACAAATTAATTACAATAAACTTAGAGAGACACAGCGTTCCCGTAAGACACATATACGAGTAAGTACAAAAGGAGGAAAAAAATATATTCCTATAGTTCATTTTCCAGACCATTTTTTCAGACCCGCCCCAAATAGCAAACAAACCACCAAACTTTCATTGTCTAGAAGTAATATGTTTACCAGAAAGTAAACAATTAGTAAGCGATAATAACATATCCGCAGAATTATTTAAAATTTGCTAATTGTTAAAATTATATAGTAATAAATAAAAAGTAATAAAATATATACCATAAAATAAATACTTAACATGATTTTTTTAATTACTGTTCTGTGTGTGTGATGAAAAAAAAGATGATATGAAGTAAGTAAATCTATATATTGCATTAATTTTATATATTATTATGATCGTGAATATTTATTTAAATTAAAAGATAATAATAAAAGAAAAAAATATTACAAGATTATAAGAACTTATATTAAGCAAAGGAAGGCAAATAAACAATTCGTGTTTAAAATAAAAAATACCTCATGTGCTATCTCATTAGTAAACACAGGCTTTCAAATGAAACAAATAAATATAAAAGAAAAAATAGAAATAATATAACATTAACATGGAATATAATAATTATAAGTATTTATATTAGAAACAAAAACTAATACCTCTTGAAGCTAATAATCCGTAGAGAGCAATAAATAACAATTATCTCGTCAAGTGCAGCAGCCTTCGGGGAGGCTCTCGCTTAGATTAAGTATCTGTAGAGAGGTTCTAATTACTAATATATAGCTTCAATTATGTATCCTTAAAAAATATCAGGGTGGTAAAACTGTTTATAGCATGAAGCAGTTCTTGCCTTTCAGTGGAAGAATGTGTCTTTTTTAACTGATTGTAGCAGCAAACGAGCATGGTAATTGGTCACTGCCGGCCATGACATCTGTAAGCAACTTTATATAGAACATGGGTTCCATCTGAAGTAAATCACAGGTGCGTTGCTACTCCCGAGGACTATGATAGTCGCCTCATATAAAAGTATGCCGGCAACCACACCCTTCCATCGAAACGCAAAAACTGCTTCACGCTAGAAATAGATGTCGCGGTGGTACTTCCCCGGTCGAACTACAATGGTCCTACCACCTTTTATTACAGGCTTTATTCTATATAAGGACCATCTTAGTCCTCGAGAGTAACATGCTTGTGTGATGATCTCTGTTCTACATGAAGTTGCTTACAGTTGATGAGATGAGAGACCACTTATCATCAGTTGGACTGCATGCTCGTATAAAAGAAATATATAATTATGTATGTAACTCCGCCTCTGTTATATTTAGTCATGTCTTGGGGTCAGTACCTTAGCAACATAAATTCCAATTAGTGTGAACCAAGCATTACTCTCTGTTACTCCATGGTTAATTTGACTTGCAATATTAGGTACTCTGTACCTTGGTTTTACTTGCATTCAATATTATTTACTAAATTCTTGAATGTAGCTTTTAAACAATAATATAATTCAGTAATTATCAGTAAACTAGTCACCTGTCGCAACGGTCGAAATTCGACCGTAATTTAAAATAAAAAACTAAATTTCATATAGTCCAAAGTAGCACGAATATTTCTCAAATTCAAATAAATTGTAATAATTTTCAAGTCATTTTGAACGCACGCGTTAAAGTTATAAAGAGGTTCAATTAGCTAAACTGCGTTTAAAAGCAATAGCGGGTATTTTGACAAAGACATTTGACATTCTGACGCTATGTGTTTTCATAGTAAGACATTGAATGTTCTATTGCGTTTATTATGTATGTGTTTGTGTCAAACGAAAGGTAGTGTGTGTAACATGTTTTTAGTTCATTTGTGTGTGTTTTATGCATTATTTGAGAAAAATATTAGCATTGCGTAATCCTACTCTACATCAACTATAACCGTGCGTAATTTCATACTCCTCCGTCTGCGGCAAGTATCTTAAAAACGGATCAAAAGTTTTTACTTCACGTATTAATACATACATTCAACCGGTATATTTTGCGAGAAAAAATATGTTTGCTATTCTTTGACATCAAATACACCAGTGGAAAAAAAACACAAACTTTCGCATTTTTTTTTATCTGACTGAAGAAGCAAACAAGCATGCAGTCCACCTGATGGTAAGTGGTCACTGCCGCCCATGGACATCTGTAATCGACTACATATAGAACATGGGTTCTATCTGAAGTCAATCACAGATGCGTTGCTACTCCCGAGGAACCACAAGCTTCCACCGAAACGCAAAAATATGCTTGACGTTAGAAATAGGTGTGGCGGTGGTACTTCCCCGGTCGAATTACACTGGTTCTACCACCCATTCAGATGCATATCCTTGGGTCTGATAAACTGTCATTCGACTCTCGCATTAAAATATTATTAAGTATAGGGAACGATTAGGTGTAAAGTTTTTGATTATTAGAATACATCGAAACGAGAGCCGATCAAAAAAATTGTTCTCGATTTCACAAATAAAATTCCATCCAAAGTAATCGAGGTGCTTTGAAGTTTAACTGAAACAGTTTGGAAAATTCCAATTATTACCTTTTGTTGGTGTTGAATGTCAACTTGGAATAATGAAGGCTTGGAGTGACAAAGTAGGCTTTGAGAGCTACTCAACAAAGTGTTATATTGACTGAAAAATCACAGATAAAGTTTTACAGATGGTAAAACCAGTGTAGTTCAACTATAAAAGTACGCTAAACCTTTTTTAGCGTGAAGCAGTTCTTGTGTTTCGATGGAAGGGTGTCGTTGCCGGCACACTTTTGTATAAAGCGACCATTTAGTCCTCGGGAGTAGCAACGCATTTGTGATTGACTTCAATTAGAACTCCTGACGTTGACTCTAGAAGTTGCTTACTGATGTCCATGGGCGGCAGTGACCACTTACCATCAGGTGGACTGTATGCTCGTTTGCTACTTCAATCTTTTAATTTTTTTTTTGTTTTATCATATTATGGAAAACAATAACTATTTCAACTAGAATTTATTTCAAATTTATTGACCTTTTTGAGTTATTGGCGAATTACTAATTGTATCGGGAAACAATATTAGGCGCTCCTTCGGATAAGCCCGTCTTTGTTTACAAATTGTAGCATTCGTATTCATTATTCTCATAAAACCGACTTCTTACAAACGTTTCACATATTTTAAATATTTTATTTGCGGTTTTGTATACATTTTTTGCGGTGATTTAACCAAATGCTCATGCGAGTAGAAGTTAGAAGTGAATTGCCATATTTTTACTCGATTGCGGCAGGAGGATAGTCTTTGAACGTATGTATGTAGGTGTTTATGTATGTGTGTCCATTTCTTGGCCATGCGTTGCATCTTATACCAGGGTTTCTCAAACTTTCGGCTCCACGTACCCCTGTTTCCAAGTGACAGCGAACCCCCGTAACTTGAGAGTATAGAAATCTTTATTTCTCACAAGAATTAATACATAAATCACTTATATGAAAATTTACAATATTAGTTCACAGTAATAAATATCCTTAGCCAGTGTCGTGTTGCTGCAAATAGCTTCAATTTTTGCTTAAAACTATTTATTGATACTGCATTCGTGATAGTATTACGTAACTTATTGTAAAATTGTGCCCCTTCAAACATTATATTTCTTTTTCTATATAATGTTGGTGGTTTATTTAAGACTAATTTCTCTCTGTTGCTTAACTTAACTAAGTAATTGAATCTTCTCCCCAAAGAATACAATAAAATTTACTGTTGGAGATGTTTTTTTTTATTTCAATAAAAGGTAACAATAAAGTGCCAAAACACATACATTTTTACTACTATTAATGTGATGGGTGTGCTTGCTTGTTGTCACAAATGGAGTCAATTTTAGGAATAATTTTGAACAATTTTAAACTTAATTCTGACTCGGCATTAAGTCGATTTCTATATTTAGTTTTTATTGACCAAGTGTGAAAACCCACTTTTACATGAGTACAGCCTCCATGCCTGCCATCACGCCACCATTACGTAAATCTTGTCGCGAACCCCCTGCCTTCCCATGGTGAACCCAGGGGTTCCAGCACCCCCTAGGGGTTCGCGTACCACACTTTGCGAAAGCCTGGCTTATACGGATTGAGGGATTGCTACCAAATATACCACTTTAAAAATGTGTTTGATTAAATCAAACAAATAATTAAAAAAAAACGACTTCATTAAAACTATTGAAACTGCAGGAAATCTATTTTTTAAGCAGTGTGGATTATTGCTATTTTTTTATTTTATTTATTTATTTATTTAGTTGTATCAACAAAGTAAACACGTAACATTGAGTTGGAAGTTATACAATAACAATTTTGATAAGGGTTACCTCAATTATAGGTACAAACTACATTCGCACCGTAATGAGGATAATATGTATGAGATAATTGCTATAATAAATTAATTAACAATAATACCTACTTATTGGTAAACTTATTTAAATGTTTTATTAGTAAAACCTACCAGTAAATTATTAACCTACATTTAAAAACGTATTTATCATAGTAACGTATAATATTAGGTTATAAAGCGTCGGTAATACCTCGAAGTGAAGCCTTTTTATGTTAAAGCGACGGGTTTTACTCCCTGTAGGATAAAATTGAGATACAAAAAATATACTCCTTAGCTATCCGAAAAGCCTCAAATCACCAAAAAATTACGTAAAACAAGAAATTTTCATGAAAATACAAAACTTGACTGCTAAATTATAATTTGAAGGAAATTTTGTTTTTACTCACTGTTTTTAACCGAGGGTAATATTTTTTGAGCGTATTTATGTATGTTTATACACATTTATATGTCTATAATTACATAGGGTACAACCCATTATTATCCCACTGCCGGGAACTTCTCTCAGAATAAGAGAGTTTTTTTATGACATAGTCCACCGCGCTGGCCAAGTGCGAATTAGTGGACCTTACACACCTCCGAGAACTTTTTTTTAAAGAACTCTCGTATAGGTTTTGATGATTTCGATGTCTTCCTTCACCGAAAATCAATGATAATGAATTTCTAATACGCACATAAATCAGTGCGTGCCTGGGTTTAAACCTCGACTTCCCAATTGAGAGTGCAAGTTCAACCATTAGGCTATCACGCCGGATACAAAGTATTATTTCAAACTTGATACCTTCGGGACACGCCTTTGTCTCGTACATTTAGACTAACTTGTTTACTCAAAGTGATTTCTTTGATACTAAATTTAAACGTTTCGAGACTACAAATAAGCACTCAGTAGCAGCGGCGAGGCTTTTACACAACTGTTTTACTTTCGTTACCCAATTACGTAATCGTTTGTCTGATAAACAGCGAGGGGCGAGAGACTATGAGCGAAACGAACCACTACGTTCAACAATTAAGATTTTGAAATGCTGGTGTAACTGAATTTTATAATATAACTAGTTGACCCGGCGAACTTCGTTCCGCCTAAAAGTAAAAAATCTAAAATTATCAGTGTACCTCCATTATATTATACATGTATTATATACAAACCTTCCTTTAGAATCTACTAAAAAAACTGCATTAAAATCTGTAGCGTAGTTTTAAAAATTCTAAGCATACATAGGGACAGACAGCGAGGAGCGACTTTGTTTTATACTTATGTAGTGATTAATAATGGATTCTATAATTAAAGTTTTTTGAAATTTCACTGATACACAGATGTTCAATATGGTTCGATGTTCTGATGGAAAAAATAAAGTTTATTTAAATATCATTATGAAATTTTTTGCAGAGTATCTAATGCCATAAAAAATGTTCCTCTTGATATCCCTAAACTCATACCCCTTTAAGGTACTTTTAAATCATACTAACCTTTTGAGGAACCACCGTCACACTTATTTCTAGTATCTAGCTGTTCGTCGGAGAAATAATGTGGTTGCCAGCACACCTTTAGATAAGGCAATCATCCTAGTCTTGCATTGTAACAACGCCTTAATGACTTCAAATAGAACCAATGTTCTATATGAAGTTGCTTACAGATATCTATGAGCGGCAGTGTGGTCACCATCAGGTGGATTGCATGCCAGTGTGATACTTTAGTCTTACAAGAAAAACCCAGAATGGTCTGGGCCTTGACGAGATAAAGGTAGAGCACTTATTCAAACGCCTTGCATTTCGAGAAGTGCAATATACACATATACGTTGTTCTAAGCAGTGATTTGGATCAATAATTTATTTTGCCAATTAAAATCCAGAACACATTTTTGGCCGCTAGGGTGGAAATCTTTTACTTCAGAAGTCGGTACACATTTTGATAATTGAAACAAAAAATTGCAGTTTTATTTTTGTGGTCTCATGCGATAAATTTCTAACTTTTAATTTTCGCTGTCTATACGACAAGTAGGTAAGTTTCTTAAGATAACAAAAGCTAAATTTATATAGTTGTTGTTTATTTCCACGCTGTTGTTAAATGTCATGTGATATAGGACTCTGTCTACAAAAACATGAAATATAATATTATGTAAATTTTGACGAAACATTTAATACTTTAATAGGGCCGCGTATTCGCTTACGTATTTTAAAAACTTAAAAAAAACACGCTGTATTCACTCATAGCCCCCACAGTAGGATTTTTTCCTGTGTCCTGGGTGCCATGAACACACACAAGATGAATACAGAAACACCCAGACCCAGAATAGAGATTTAAACTCATTATTACGTGACAGACCGGTATGGTAACCGCTCCGCCACGCAGGTTGTCAACTTTAACGTTCTAAATGATTAATTAATAATTTATTATAAACAAAGAAACCCCACTAAAATCAAAAAGAACAGATTAAGTGCCACAATCGAATTATATATCATGCAGTTAGTTACAAATATAGTTGTGGGCCTATTTTGGAACTTTCAATGCTAGTGAAAGTCGCTTGAGCTGGAGAGTCTATTAAAAATACGTACATGCGTATATTTGATGGAAAAAAATAAAATTCTTGAGACGAAATTATGAAACACTATGTTTAAAAGACGTGATATACTGCTTACATTGTATTAGTGTGCAAAACTATGTTTTTGAATTTATATTTTACATTAAGCCGTTATATATATTTCTCTATAGAACAACCTTTAAAGCTAAAAGATTTTCTTTTAGAAGCCAATCTATATTATTCATATTAATTAGTATATCACATCTGAAATTAACCCTTGCTCTAGGTTTACATATTTCGACAACGAACAATCCAATCACTTATTGTTTTAGAAAGAGTGTGCTGACTCTAATACATTTTTGTTTGAAACCTTTAACTAACATGTTTGTCAAAAATCTATCAAAAGAAAAACAACCGTAACTGACTTAAAAACTTTAGCAAGAAAATACGCCAAATTACCTGAGAGATGCCGGATAAGATATGGAACATAAATCAGCATCGAGCCGCTATCAACAGTCGATCAGCCGAGTGTCGGGCATCAATCACCGTTACCGTGTTATCCAACTCGCATAAGTTTTCCTCAAAGATTACAATAACACTCAGATCTGTTTTACTAATTTTATAAAGGTGAAGAGTAGGCAAGAATTCGACAAGCCCTAGAACAAAATTGTATAGGAAAAATTACCTATTTACAGTATGAAGCTTAAAAGTTTTGTAGACATACAAACACTGATTACTTACGCCAAGAAAGACGATCTAAGGAAAATCATTGTAATAGCTATTTTATTACAATCACCTATTATAATCAACAAAGCTGCATTCTGTACATTGGTAATTTTTCATATACCATTTTATTCTAAGGGCCCTTCAAATTGATGGTTTTCATAATAATTTATTCATTTTATTCTAACATTTATATTATTAGTATTAATTAAATTAACACATTTAAAATAAATTCTTACCTTAAGATAACATATTTAGACAACGAACAAATTTGATGGCGTATTTACGTGAGCCTACTTTAATACATTTTTGTTTTAAAAGCCGCTTAAAGCAGCATGTTTATCCGGAATCTATAACCAGAAAAACAACTGTAACTGGCTTAAAAACTTCGGCAAGAAAACATGGCAAATTACCTGAGAGATGCCAAACAAGATATGGAACATAAATCAGCATCGAGCCGCTATCAACAGTCGATCAGCCGAGTGTCGGGCATCAATCACCGTTACCGTGTTATCCAACTCGCAAAATTTTTCCTCAAAGATTACAATAACACTTTTAGATATGTCTTACTAATATTATAGAGGTGAAGAGTAGGCAAGAATTCGACGGGCCCCTAGACCAAAATCGTATATGAAAAATTATCAATTTACAGTATGAAGCTTTTTTAGATATACAAACATTGATTATGCCAAGAAAGACGATCTATAGAAAATCATTGTAATAGCTATTTAGGAACTTATTTAATAAGTTTTTTTATAGCTATTACAATGATTTTCAAATCAAATCAAATCAAATTCGTTTATTATGGAATGTAGGTAGTTAGTTATATGTACAGTACAGTCATAAATATTCCTCTACATTCCCGCCGCAAGCGGGCATATAATATTTATAAGGTATAAGAAATTTATATAATAATAGTAATAATCAATGTCAAAAGTTATATAAAATTAATTTAGATAATGATATTAGTACAATATGTCATCAAAATTTCTGGTCATTATTTAGGCTTGATATGTCAGAAAGATATTCATTTAATGTATAATAGCATTTGTCTAATAAAAATTCATGAAGTTGTTTTTTAAATTTCACTACATTATCAATGGTACGTATTGACTTTGGTAGTTTGTTGTAGACAATGGGTGCTTTGCAGAAAATGCTTTGACGCAGAAGTTGCGTATTAGATGCTACTGTAGCCAATTTAGTGTTATTTCTTGCCCTGTTGCGTAATTCGAATAAAGTTTCGTTTGTTTTGACGAGAATACAACATTCTGAAATGTAGAGGGACGTTAATGTTAAGATTTTTAGCTCTTTAAAATGGGGTTTACATGATTCTCGTTTGTTTAGGTTGCTGATAGCCCTAATACATTTTTTCTGGGCTTTGAAGGCACGTTCTTTATGTACTGAGTTGCCCCAGAATATTAACCCATATCTAAGAGTAGAGGAAACACATCCATGATAAGCGGTTAATAGTGTTTTCTGATTTACGCTTTTTCTTAATATCCGAAGCGCATAAGATATTTTACTTAATTTTTTACACATTTCATCAATGTGAGTTTTCCATTTCATATTAGAGTCTATATACAGTCCTAAAAATTTGGTTGATTCTACTTCTCCTACTGACGAACCAAGATAACTTATATTTAATTTCTGATTTTCATGCTTTCTTTGTCTGAAGTTCATTACTTTGGTTTTGTCAATATTGATTTTTAAATTGTTAGATTCTAACCATTTCACAACATTTGTCAATGATAAATTAATGTCAGCCTCCAGAGCCTTGAAATCTTTATTTGAATAGAGAATTGTACAATCATCTGCAAATAAGGTCATTTTATGGTCAGTTATTTTTGGGAGGTCATTTATATATACAATAAACAAGAGCGGAGCTAACACGCTACCTTGTGGCACGCCATATTTAACAACTTGGTGTTCTGATTCATAAATCTCTTTACATTTAGTTTTGTAACATATTTTGCTTATTTGTGTGTATTGTTTCCTATTTGTAAGATACGATTTCAAAATATCATGCGCATTTCCTCTTATACCATAACTATACAGTTTTTTTAATAATAAATTATGGTCTACATGATCGAATGCTTTTGTTAGATCCATATAAAGGGCCGCCGTGGGAATCCTTTTATCCATTTTCTTCATGGCTTCTGATAATAGATTATAAATTGCCATGTTAATCGACTTATTCTTCCTGAAGCCAAATTGTACTGGTGTTATCATTTCGTTTGATTCTAAGAAAGATTGAAGTGCATTATATATAACTTTTTCAAATATTTTAGATAACACGGGAAGTAAGGCAATAGGTCTATAATTATTTATATTAGTGGCGTCATTTTTCTTAAATAGTGGTATTATAACAGCAGTTTTTAATTGACTTGGAAATGTACCCTTTTCTATACATAGATTGATTACGATATAGCCGGTGAAATTGTTTTGGAAGCATCTTTGATAATCTTTGTGGTTAATCCATCATTTTGATACATATCTAGCTATTACAATAATTACAATGATTACAATAATTTAAATAAGTTCCCAAATAGCTATTACAATCACCTATTATAATCAATAAAGCTTCATTTTGTATATCGGTAATTTTTCGTATACGATTTTGTTCTAGGGGCCCGTCGAATTGATGGCTTTCATAATAATTCATTCATTTCATTCTAACATTTACATTAATAATATTAATTAGAATGACACATTTAAAATAAATCCTTACCTTAAAGTAAGATATTTCGACAACAAACAAATTTGATGACGTATTTACGTGAGCCTACTTAAATACATTTTTGTTTTAAAAGCCGCTTAAAGCAGCATGTTTATCCGGAGTATATAACCAGAAAAACAACTGTAACTAACTTAAAAACTTCGGCAAGAAAACATGGCAAATTACCTGAGAGATTCCAAACAAGATATGGAACATAAATCGACTCTCGCAACGTACACTATCGAATCTACAAATTGACTACTTTCCAGGAGAACGATTTGAAGTTGTATTTTTCGATTATATTTCGTGCTTAAATAGTGCAGAATCAATAATGTTCATTTCGAAATTAGGCTAAATATTGGTCAATTTTTTTTTCTTTAAGTTATATAAACAGGACGCTATTATGTTATTTTTAGAGCAATAAAACGAAAAACACGTTTTTGCAGTTTCGATGATGTACGTTGCGAGAGTCGAAATCAGCATCGAGCCGCTATCAACAGTCGATCAGCCGAGTGTCGGGCATCAATCACCGTTACCGTGTTATCCAATTCATATAAGTTTTCCTCAAAGATTACAACAACACTCAGATTTGTTTTACTAATATTATAAAGGCGAAGAGGAGGCAAGAATTCGACGGGCTCCTAGAACAAAATCGTATATAAAAAACCACCAAGTTACAGTATAAAGCTTAGAAGTTTGGTAGATATACAAACACTGATTAATTACGCCAAGAAAGACGATCTATGGAAAATCATTGTAATATCTATTTTATTACAATCACCTATTATAATCAACAAAGCTTAATTCTGTATATTGGTAATTTTTCATATCCGATTTTATTCTAGGGGCCCGTCGAATTGATGGCTTTCATAATTATTTAGTCAATTCATTCTAATATCTATATTAATAATATTAATGAGAATGACACATTTAAAATAAATCCTTACCTTAAAGTAAGATATTTCGACAACAAACAAATTTGATGTCGTATTTACGTAAGCCTACTTAAATACATTTTTGTTTTAAAAGCCGCTTAAAACAGCATGTTTATCCGGAATCAATAACCAGAAAAACAACTGTAACTGGCTTAAAAACTTCGGCAAGAAAACATGGCAAATTACCTGAGAGATGCCAAACAAGATATGGAACATAAATCAGCATCGAGCCGCTATCAACAGTCGATCAGCCGAGTGTCGGGCATCAATCACCGTTACCGTGTTATCCAACACGCAAAAGTTTTCATCAAAGATTACAATTACACTAAGATATGTCTTACTAATATTATAAAGGCGAAGAGTAAGCAAGAATTCAACAAACAAAGAAAACAACAAACAAATTTGATGTCGTATTTACATTGTGAGCCTACTTCAATAAATTTTTGTTTTAAAAGCCGCTTAAAGCAGCATCCAGAATCTATAACCAGAAAAACAACTATAACTGGCTTAAAAACTTCGGCAAGAAAACATGGCAAATTACCTGAGAGATGCCAAACAAGATATGGAACATAAATCAGCATCGAGCCGCTATCAACAGTCGATCAGCCGAGTGTCGGGCATCAATCACCGTTACCGTGTTATCCAACTCGCAAAAGTTTTCATCAAAGATTACAATTACACTAAGATATGTCTTACTAATATTATAAAGGTGAAAAGTAAGCAAGAATTTATGATTTTCATAACAATTTCTTAACTTATTAACATAGCTAACGCTATCTCTCATCAACTTATTATTTGCCCACTGCTGGACACGGGTCTTCTCTCAGAATGAGAGAATTTAGGCCAATCGCGCTGGCCAAGTGCGAATTGGTGGACTTAACACACCTCCGAGAACTTTTTTTTAATAACTATCGGGTGTGTAGGTTTCTTCACTATGTTTTCCTTCACAGAAAAGCAGTGATAATTAATTTCTAATACGCACATAAATCAGTGGTGCGTGCTTGGGTTTGAACCTCGGACCTCCCGATCGAGAGGGCAAGTTTCAACCATTAGGCTATTACTGCTCTACCTAAAACTATAATGTACCTTATGTAGCAAATAAAAACATTATTATTATTACCAATTTAGCAGAAGCGTTAGTTACATATTATTATATTACTCAGAATACCGGCAATATCACAATATATGACAATAAATCCGCTGCTGCCAAATTAATTAAGCGCTCAACTTAAGCCATAAGCTTTAAGCTGGAAAGCTTATTAATTAAAAATCATAAAAGTGCGTGATTAAATTCACAGGTTCAAGCCTTTTGTGACAAAATAACAGAAGGAAAGTAAAAATTATATCAAAATATAAACGACCAAGAGCGAGTCGGGCTCGCGCACTAAGGGTTCCAGATCATAATCTACAAAAACAGTAAAATAACACTTTTGTGGTATGGGAGCCTGTTAAATATTTATTTTATTCTATTTTAAGTATTTTTTGTTATAGCGGCAACAGAAACACATCATTATATATTTATATCGTGAAGCATTTTTTGCGTTTCGATGGAAGGGTGTGGTTGCCGGCACACTTTCACATGAGGCGACCATCATAGTCCTCGGGAGTATCAACGCATCTGTGATTGACTTCAGATGAAATTCATGTTTTGTATGTAGTTGATTATAGATGTCCATTGGCGGCAGCGGCCACTTACTATCATGTGGACTACATGCTCGTTTGCTACTTCAGTCATATAAAAATAAAAAATAAATAAAAAAATCATCTGTAAAAATTTCAAGGGCCTCACCTTCACGGTTCAGGAGATGCAGTCTGGTGACAAACAGAGTGAAAGGCGGATAGCGGATAGACCAATACACGGATAGACTGACAGACGGACAGTGGAGAGTTAGTACTAGGGTCTTGGTTTTACGCTTTGGGTACGAAACCCCAAAAAGTAAGAGACACAGCCCTACAGTCGTAATTAACCCGTCCATCACTTGAAATCTAACGATCGGCGTTCTGCAAATCTCCTGTAAGCCTTCGCGAAGCATTTAATGCTTTTACTGATTGTCTCTGTAGTAAGTAGGTTGTTTGATTTTCATGTTTTCAAATAATCTCAGCAACAAAAATACTGCTAATAATTATACTGTTCTTACTACTTATCTGATTTACGTAGCATACCGTGGGGTCACAGGAAAAACTCACTAACTACAGAATAAGCAACATGAAGTTATCAGCATTTAATAATATTTTGATCCCAAAATTTCATTTAGGTATATGAAACGTCAGGACATTTCATATAAATGAAATTTTATGAATTGCTTCAGCTGTATACACGTGAAGATTTATTTTATTTGTTTTACTATAATTAAAACGGTTACACCAATTACATTAATTATAGACACTATCAGTTATGCTTCTCGCTCACAGAGCCTCATACATACGGACAATATTTTCTGCCATTCATCTGCTAGCAAATGGCACTCAGAAGAAACAAACAATCAAGAAGTAACAAACATACCCACTCACAGTCTTTCGCCTTATATTAGTATGATATAGTATAGTATAGTATAGTATGATAGTATGAAGTATAATATAATATGTCTAAATGTAGAAACAAAGTCAGCTTTTTGTTAAAAAAATATTTATTACGTTGTTTTTTCACCTATTACTATCATTAATCTTTGTTACAACAAACTACGCCATTATTGTTCTGTGAGAATCCTCGAACAATACAGATATAACTAAGTAGCTGTCTCTCAATAAAAATGGGCATTAATCAGTAAGTAATGAGCGACGCAAACTGGCGGCAAATGAAGATAGACACAATTGTTCCTGAGAGTGACGCGGAACATTAGAATAGTGTTGTTGGAACAAATTACATTTGTGCGAACAAGCGTTCGAAGTGTTTGTGAAAGACGGAAGACGAATGTTTGGAAATAAAATGCGTAAAAGGAATGGCAGTGAAACACTGGCTTTAATAAATATAGATTGGATTAGATCATAGATATTTTTTATCAATTGCCAAATACGTAATGGGCACGTAATGGGCATTTTAAGACTTGCTCAACCACGACGACGATTTGACGACCCGCATGGCGGAGCGGTTACCATACCGGTCCGACGCACAATGGGTCCGAGTTCGATTCCCGTATCTGAATGATGAGTTTAGATTCTTGGTCTGAGTCTGGGTGTTTGTGTATTCGTATTTGTGTGTGTCCATGGCACCCACGACGCAGGAAAAATCCTACTGTGGGGCTATAGAAAGCGTTTTTGCCAAGCTGGCCAAGTGCGAATTGCTAGTCTTTAGACATCTTTGAGCATTATTTTAGGATCCAACAGAGGTGCGAGTTTCTTCTCAATATTTTCTACCACCGTAAAGCAGTGATAGTCAATTTCTAAATCATACATCATTTTTGCAGTGCCTAATGATTGAAACTTGCCCTCTCAATCAGGGGGTCCCAGGTTCAAACTGATTTATGTGCGTATTAGAAATTAATTATTACAGCTTTTCGGTGAAGGAAAACATCGTGAGGAAACCTACACACTAAAGAGTTCTTTAAAAAAAGTTCTCGGAGGTATGTCCACCAATTCGCACTAGGCCAGCGCGGTGGGCTATGGTCTAAAACTCTAAAACTCTCTCATTCTGAGAGAAGAGCCTTGCCTAGCAGTGGGACAATAATGGATTGTACCCCCACATCATTTTAGAAAAATCTGTGGTGCCAGCTTGAAATTCGAACCTTGGACCTTTGATTTAGAATTTCCATTAGACTTAATGCTCATTTTGAAATAAATTTAAATTAAACTGTTCTCGAAAATGAGGTGAAATATAAGAGGCTGTTGTAAAAAATATATTCTTGCTACAAAGCGGGGATAAAATGACAGAGAGCTCATTATATGTTCACGTTATAAATAAAAAGTAGTCGCTTTGAAACAAGTGGAAACATCTTCTACATACATTAAATTACAAATATGTAGAACGTGTAGATTAATAATGACTAAACTTGATATTGTCCAAAGGAGCACAAATATATCTCAAATTCTATTAGAGTTTATTTATTTTCAAGTAATTTTAACACACTCGAAAGGTATAAAGAGGTTCAATTGACTAACCTGCGTTTAAAGAAAATAACGGGTATTTTGAAAAAGACATCTGACATTTTTGATGTTATGTGCTTTCATAGTAAGAGATTGAACGTTTTATTTCGTTCATTATATAATTATGTGTCTGTAACAACTGCACGGTAGTATCGGTAGATTTTATGTATGTTTTATGTATCATTTGCAAAAAAATATTAATATTTCGTACTCCTTCTCTACATAAACTATAACCGTGCAAGATTTCATACTCCTCCGTCAGCGGCAAGTTACTTAAAAACGGACCATACGTTTTTGCTTCACGTATTTATATATACATTTTGACTGGTAGAGAATGCTTCTAGCATTAAAACCGCCTTTTGTACCATATTTTAGGTATAATAAAGTTTAAATAAATAAATAGATTTTGCACTAAAATATGAATACTAAATACACAATGCACATCCAATCGATTGATGTTCAAGAACATGAGTAAATAAACGACGAAAAGGTAATATAGTAACGCAAACTGAAGGCAAATGAAGATAGACACAATTGTTCCTGAGAGTGACGCGGAACATTAGAATAGTGTTGTAAGAACAATCACATGTGTAGAGACACGTACGAAATGTTCGTGAAAGAAGGAAGATTAATGTTTAGAAATAAAAAAAAAATGAATTGTATTATCACGTAGGCGCGTGCCTAAAGAGGCAGTCAAACGCTTGCTTAAATATTATTTTTATAACATAGAAGTAGCAAACGAGAATATCTACTTAAAGGTTATCTACGTACAGAGTTTTACCTGAGGTTACCTGTTTAAAACATATAAATAAAAACTGATCGGTGATAGTTATTATTTAGGTATTATTTTTTGAAGGTGGTAGAACTAGTGCAGTTCGACCGGGGAAGTACCACCACCACACCTATTTCAACCGTGAATCATTTCTTGCATTTCGATAGAAGGGTATGGTTACCGGCACAATTTCTCATGAGGCGACCATCATAGTCCTCGGGAGTAGCATTTGTGATTGACTTCAGATGGAACCCATGTTTTGTATGTAGTTGATTACAGATGTCCATGGCCGGCAGTGACCTCTTACCATCAGGTGGACCGCATGCTCGTTTGCTACTTCAGTCATATAAAAAAAAGATACAGTTACAAATATTTTTGATGACGATTTAGGAAACAATATCAGATAAGTATGAAATCAATGGCTTTGAATTGTCTCATAAAATTGGATACATTCGGTGACTAAAGATGGTCAAATACTATTACTTTCAACAAAAACATTTATATCCAATCTACTATTGTCCTACCGATGCCTTCGCCTGCGAATGATCTGTGGATAGAATGTTCCAGGAGGCCGTGTAATACGCTTTGTTAGCAGAATTGTGTCAATAACAACCTTCTGTTGAGAACCTTGATTGAAATATCCGGTAATGTTCGTAGGAAAAGTGATAATAACTTGGGAAAAATTTGGGAGTATTGGTGCCTTGAATCATTGAAAAATTGCATAAGGTGAAAAAGTAACCTTTACGTAGTAGTTGTCTCCTGGGGCTGGGCTAAAGTAGATAACAGTTTTCAAGCTGGTAGAAATTATATGGTTTGATCGGGAAGGTCCTGTCACACCTAATTTTGCATGAAGTATCAAAATCCTAAAATAATAAATCAATTGTGAGATATATTATGGGTATTTATTGCTAGGGTTCAAGGGTATACTGGTTGCTCTTTAACTCCAGACTACACAGACTGGTAGATTGAATCTCATACACCTGTGCTATTAGTTAAATGGTTTATGGGTGTACTGGTTGCCATAACAGCCTGCAATCAAGTGAGTTCCAAATTACTGACTGGACTATCGTAGTACACTAATCACTTGTCAGAACATGATATCTCATGTTTTGACAAGTGATGAGTGTGCTTTCTACGAGTTTAGATTGACACAGTCCTCAACAGGCTTGTAGATTCAGTGTTGAGTTATTTATGCTTTTTAGATAACTATTAACATACCTGTGCCTCTACTGAAAACGAAAAAACTCTTCTGATTTTTTTTTGTCGTGTACCAAAATAGTTAAAAACTATCCACAGGTCTTCGTTTGTCTAAACTGAGATGTATTGAAAGATTTCCATGTTAGAAAAACACGTTCGGAATAATCTCATTCTCGTTAACCCATTATTGTTCCATTGCTGGGCACGGGTCTTATCTCATAATGAGAAAGTTTTAGGCCACAGTCAACCGCGCTGGCCAAGTGCGAATTGGTGGACATAATTTGATTATTTTTAACATTGTGGATAAAAAGTCAACTTGGCAAACCTCAGACTTACACTTGTTTTCACTAGGGGACAAACTTGAAACACACTTATAAGTTTAAAGTATCTACAATATCATTTTCAAAACA
This sequence comes from Spicauda simplicius, assembly GCA_949699795.1. Taxonomy (NCBI): domain Eukaryota; kingdom Metazoa; phylum Arthropoda; class Insecta; order Lepidoptera; family Hesperiidae; genus Spicauda; species Spicauda simplicius. The sequence continues at coordinate 14,265,053 of OX453081.1, read as the reverse complement.
AAAGTTCCAATTGGCTTATTTTATTATCTATATGATCCACTTGTGATCCATTTTTAAGATACTTGCAGCCGACAGAGGAGTTTGAAATTACGCACGGTTATAGTTGATGTAGAGTAGGATTACGCAATGTTAATATTTTTTCAAATAATGCAAATAACACATATAAAATTAAGTAAAAATACATCACACACACTACCTTGCAATTGACACAAACGCATACCTACAATAATCGAAATAGAACATTCAATGTCTTACAGTGAAAACACATAAAGTCAAAATGTCAGATTTCTTTGTCAAAATACCCGCTATTGCTTTTAAATACAGCTGAGCCAATAAAAATATTTTTACCTTAAACGGGTTCAAAATAGCATAAAAATTATTACAATAGATTTGAATTTGAGAAATATTCGTGCTACTTTGGACAATATGAAGATTCGTTATTTTTGAAGTGAAACTTCTTTATCGGGGTTGGAAAAAAATTTAGTGTAACATTTTTTTCGTTACGCGCCATCTTTTTCTGTTACGCGCCGTTATCCGTATATTACGTTACGTTACGTTATCCCTACCACGCGTGATATTAGATAGATTATTATAGATTAGATTATTAATAAAAGGCTTTTATTAAACTTTATCTAATTTAACTTTATTTAACCAATTTCTGTAAAGTTGCATATAGTAAATTATTTTTTGAAAAATAACGTCATAAAGAAGTTTCACTTCTTACGAGTGTACGCTAGTACACGCATACATTTTTTTTTTATTTAAATTACTGACGAATTTCAACCGTTGCGCCGGGTGACTAGTAATGTTTAAACAGTGATTTATCCATGACTATTAATTACAAATCAAATCAACTTATTTGTGAATAAGGTAACATAGGTACAGTTGGTATTCAAACATTTTTGTTTAATCGCTTATTCTGCCATTAAGTGGCTTACAAATCCGTTGTTTGAAATTCCTTTCGATTTTTAAAGGCGTTTCTTACTTCTTACTTAAGTTATATTATTTTAAATTACATCCTTACTCGATCTGACGTAATAAAGATCAAGTTACTAATCACATCACATCGTCAGGGGTTCTCAAACATATTAGATTGGTTCACGCTTCGAGCACAGGGGTGTAATGTGAAAAATAAACGGGCCCATCTTGCGGCGTTACACGGCCGGTTAGCTCGAAGAGTGCTCATTATCTTGGATTGCAAACGGGCGGTTTTGTGGCGGTTGAAACGCTTTTGTCGGTTGAGTTAAGTTTCTGTGGAGTGTGAGTGCAAATTTTACAATATTAACCAATATTTGAACAATTCCAATGAAGTGGATTACATAATTATAGGACATAGTTTCTTTGTCGCGATCAAGCACAATATTAAACGCTAACTTCGCGACTATGTACTGAGTATGCACTAAGCCAATATACAATATTTAAATTATTATAATAATAATTACTTAAAAGTCGATCGTTTTCTCTGTTATTTTTTAAGTACTTAGAATTTCAGATTTTGTACTCGGAAAACAATTAAATACAGTAATATATTATATTTTTAAATCGACTTCACCAGGAATAAAATTTAAATTGAATGTAAAAAAACTAACAGAATTAAGTTTTTTACAAAAATACCAAACAATATAATGGAACAGAATTACTACTTGATACGAGACATGTCCAAAAATAAATTTACTGAGGCTTTTACCGCCGGAAGGAAGTGTTTTCTTTCGACAAGTTAGCTACACAATATGAGGGTGGCATAGTTTGTATTGATTCCACTTAAATGACTTTTAGCAAGGTTGCAGAATGGAAGACCACCACCATACCTTTTTTTTTTTGCTACGGGGTGGAACCCTTCAAAAGGTACACCGAATCCTTGAATCCTTGGGAGAGACTCAGGGTTATGTGGGATTTTTACCCACTAAAACCTCCTCGGTGGCCTTTCTCAGCGCTTGTAGTAGGGGACTCGGAAACTCCAACGGAACGAACCGGTGGCCCCTAGCGCAGTGCCCCTCACGGGCTCATCTCTTGGGGGACGTGTATCATGCCCCTTCATCATCCGGTGCTTACGGCGAGATGCAGCCACACATATCGCCATCCTTCTCGGGGTTGCTTGTTGGACGGTTCGAGCTCCCACTCTAGCCGTCCGCAACCCCAGAGGCCCCCTGTTAGTTAGCCCTCTTACGACAGGCAGGGGATACCGTAGCCGTATTCTACTCCCCGACTACAGGGTATTACTACTACCACCATACCTACACCTATGTTTACGTGAAGCATTATTTACGTTTCGTTGGTTCATATAAAATTAATGTTAATAATCCTGAAACTGTGGATGCAAGATCACTTTCTATTAAGGCGACTAATACAGTCCCCGGAATTTAGTAACAGTTTTGCATAGAGTTTTTCACAGGTTTCCTTGAGTTGCAGTGGCCACTCGCCATCAGATAGACTGCATACTCTTCCAATTATTAAAAAAAACTGGTATTAAATTCAAATAAATTACTAAAACCTATAAACTTTTTCCTCGTTTTTTTCCTTTTTTTCGAGGAGGCAATCTTCAAAAGGTATATGACGCTGTGGGAGCGACGCAGACTCCCACCGCTCCGTCTAGTCTTTACAATGGTGTGCGACCACACATATCGTTGTCCTTTCCCGGGTCGCCTAACCGAACAATTTGAGCTCCCACTATAGCCACACGTAACCCCGGAAACCTTTTTTAGTCGCCTCTTACGACCGGCCATGGGATACCACAGCCTTATTCTTATCCCGGAACTATAGGGACGAGCCTTTGCCCTCTAGATATTATTTTGAATTAGTTAATCAACTTACCATTATTGGTTATTTAAATTAAATATGACAAATAATTAACACTCATAAAATCGTATCAAAATTTATAGCAAGACTGTTCATATTACCATCTAGATTACTCTCATAAAACGTAAACATTGCACTTGACAAAGTTTATAATTAATTCTAAATGCCTGGAATTTCATAACAAAGTAATTGACGACGGCCCGCAACATTGTACAAAGTTTCCTAATAAAATTACCGAAGTTTATCCCCGTGACGGTTTTCAACGTTCTTGTCATGTTATGTTATACGCATTTTTGGGGTTCCGTTGTCAAGTAGCCTAAACTTTTTTAAAGCGATTAAAAAAGATGAACACTTCTATCTATCCATAATCCACAACTGATTTTCTTAATATCTGAACTTATTAGAGTAGCTAATTAGAAAACGTTATCTATGAGTTACAGTTATAAAAAATGGTACATGGTACAGTATTGAGAGATAATAATGTATGTATTAATCTTTGCATTTACTTGTTTTTTTTTTTTGCTTTATAACTAGAGGATTTCCCTAAACACGGATCGCTAGCAAAATTTAACTTAGAATATAAGAACGCCGCGTACAAACCGCTCGTCTATTCAACCCGCATCGCTCATTACACAGCGAACGAGTTGAGCGCATTTGAAACAGCCCGTTTGATCCGTTATATCACTGCGGATCATTGACGAGTTTCTCAAATGTACTGTTATGGGTTTATGGACTCAAAATGCAGACAGAAATACGCTTTTATGGAAGCAAATTTGCAGATAGGAGCAGCGCTTATGGTAAGAGCTAATATATTTTTATTATGAAATTTCAGTAGTTAACGACCAGTTTACTTATCAAAATTTTGTTGTCAACCTTAAGTAGGATTAAAGTTCAAAGACGTTTTTATTACAAGATCTTCAATTTAATTTTGCAGAAAAATACTCCTTATTACGCGACTACGTCAGAAGGAGTATAATATCATTCGAGTGTATGTATATACGTATTCGTGTCGTGCTTGTATGTATGTGCCGAGAGTTCTGTGGCACGCGCTAAAGCCCAAACGGCTTTTTCTGGCAAATAAAAAAAAAAAAGATATACAAAGAAAAAAGACAAACCCACTGAGTTTCTTGCCGGATCTTCTCAGTTGAGGTCGTGTTCCGATCCGGTGGTAGTGTAAAAAAATATATATAAATGTAACTGACAATTTGTAAGCGCCCCCGAAGGCCTATGCAAAATAAAGACATTTCATTTCATTTCATTTCATTTCATTCCTATTTTTTTGTCTGACTGAAGTAGCAAACGAGCATGCAGTCCACCTGATGGTAAGTGATCACTACCGGCCATGGACATCTGTAATCAACTACATACAGAACATGGGTTCCATGTGAAGTGAATCACAGATGCGTTGCTATTCCCGAGGACTATAATGGCCGCCTCATATAAAAGTGCGCCGGCTTGACAGATTGTAACACATGGCTTTCCACTGGCTGATCTTAAACAGATGTTTTATATCTATTATTCATTCAATTCATTACATAAACAAAATTCAAAATATACATAGGTAACTCGGAGCCTTGGTAGCCATGAATAATATCTAAAACATTATTTACTTCTCAGAATAAAATATTTGCCTCAATTATATTGCAAAAATTAGATAATGGATTATGAAATTCACTACAAAATATAACAGTACAGTGGTATATAGCCGGATGAAACTATAAGTGCAGGTAAGACCAGCAATAATTTTACGGCGCGGCGCTGGAAGTTTTCTAATAGAAGTTCAACTGCAACGCGTTAACGTACGTTAAACCCGCGATATGGATTGAAAACAACAGCTTCTAGTAAAAGACGCTTTGTATACTAATAGCCCCATACTATGATTTTCTCCTGTGTCTTGGATACCATGGACACAAAAAGACGAAAACACAAACACCCAGACCCACGACAAGAATCTAAACTCATCATTCAGATACCTGTCTGGCCGGGAATCGAACCCAGGACCTATTGCATGTCATGCGGTATGGTAACCGCTGCGCCACGCGAGTCGTCATGTATGTGTAAACGTTTACGCATAAAGTACTGGTCGGATTTTGCTTAAATTTGGTATTTAAATAGTTTATACCTAGAATAATACATCTCATCAACCCATTATTGGTCCACTGCTGGGCACGGGTCTTCTCTCAGAATGAGAGAGTTAGGCCATAGTCCACCGCGCTGGCCTAGTGTCATCTTTGTGTGTGTCCATGTCACCCACGACACAGGAGAAAATCCCACTGTGGGGCTATGAGTGTAGAAAGCGTTTTTAAATCTTTACAAATATTTGCATTTATAAAATTAAATAAATTCTTGTATACTATATCATACTCGTAGATGTGCACCAAGAAAGCAAAAGTAAATTAATTTCTCAAAGAGCTAAATTACACATTTAGCTATAAAAGCGCGTCATATTAATTCCATGCATATGCAATTTAAACCAAATTATCAGCGACACCAAACGAAATTTATTACAACCGTAGCGGTGTACACCGCACTGTGGTAACTAATTACAAAATGATGTATACTATGGATGCTAACACAAACATTTAATCTCCCAAATAAGACATAGCGTTGCCATATATTAAGCCTTTAACGCGCCGCCTCTGTGGCGCTTGTCAACGGAGCTTGCCAAATTGCCTTACAAATCCACCACGTTGTGTTTGCAGCTAACAACCGAATTATCATCCTTACAGCCTTAACTATAGGGTATATATAGAACGCATACCCAGCTGTCATACCTACCAAAATAATCGCCCTTATGTCACAAAACATAGGGCTCATAACTGGAATTTGTGGCGTTGTATCGAATGCATTCCGGCTGCAAGGCAAATATGGCATTCGGTGATGTGTGGACGCTCGTTACGGTAATATGTTCGCGCTGTTTGCTTAACGTTACTCGTTATTGTTCGTCGTTCGTCTACTAGTGTAGAGCATTGCTAGGAATAACAGTAATTTATGATTTTAGACTGATTTAATACATTTTAACTAAGGATTATATATGCGATGATACTAAATATTTTAAAATAAATAAAATACATTTTAATTTTTCAGCAAACTTTTGACGACCCGCGTGGCGGAGCGGTTGCCATACCGATTTGACGCGCAGTGGGTTACGAGTTCGATTCTCGGCTAGTCAGGTGTCTGAACGATGAGTTTAGATTCATGTTCTGGGTGTGGGTGTTTGTGTATTCGTCTTGTGTACACCCATGGCACTCATGACACAGGAGCAAATCAAAATGTGGGCCTATGAGTGTAGAAAGCGTTTTTAATGTTAACACTGTAATAAAATGAAATGTATTTTGTATATTTCTACAGGAGCCTTTAGTTTGAAACTCAGCCTTTCAATAAAACTCATGCCGATTTTTCCAAAATAATTTGCTTATTAGATATTAAATATGCTGAATACTGTTTTGAGTAAGGTAAAGGAAGTCTACACACACGATAGTTCTTTAAAAAAAACGTAACGAGGTCATTCATCAGTAGATTTTACTCCTCACATTTTTCTCATACCGGGCCCTTATATATGCAAATCGATTCTTAAGGAGTAAACTCCAAAAATTTATCGAAGATGTGTGGGGTCTACAAATCCATATTTGGCCATCCTGGATTACTATGGTCCTTCTAAGAGAAGAACCCTGCCCAGCACAGTAATCCATTTACTAGATCCGTGGGCACGGGACTAATAAATCCACGACGAGGCCTATAGGGCACTTACAAATTGAAATTGTCAGTTACAATCTTTTTTCCTAAACTACCAGATCGCTACGACCTCGTCTGAGATCACTAATTTGTATACAAGATAAGAAGATTGATCACTTCCTAAGCTTCAGTTTCCATTTCCAACTCAAATATTATCTGTTTATGCTATATACTCATAACGGTCTATGCATTAATCAATCCTCACCATCCAATTCAGGCGTTGATAATAAATTATAGCCTCTTGAGCTGTGAACTAGATACTAAGATTTACATTATTAATATAGTATGAGTAATAGATTCATTTTAACGTTAATTAGTAACAACTTAGGTCATACATTATGGCACACTTTCACATGAGGCGAAGATCATAGTCCTCGGGAGTAGCAACTCATCAGTGGTTGACTTCAGATGAAACCCATGTTCTGTATGTAGTTGATTACAGATGTCCATGGGCGGCAGTGATCACTTACCATCAGATGGACTGCATGCTCGTTTGCTACTTCAGTCAGATAAAAAAGGTATAAATGATATATGTGAAGGTTTCTGTTCAACTATCCATAAGTCCTTGAGGTCCTCTGCTGGGGATTTTGTTGTTTCTACCGGTAGTCATCGCGTCTGGTATGTTGAAAACAACAATGACGGACTCTGCTGCTTATCTTGATTTTGTCGCGTAGTGTGGAGAGTTAGTGGTGCTATTCACTGACGTAACACGACACCTATACCCAGCTCTCAGTAATACTGTCTAAATGCAACATAAGATTAATAATAAGGGATAAGTATCAGAAGAATAAGACAGAAGAAGGATAATACAGAAAGAATGTTGTGTTTCATTTTTACGTCAGGCGATCCAACTTAGTTATCAGCGCTTGAAGTGAATAAATGACTAGCATTGACTAAAATTGTAATTATATCTTAGTTTGATTGCAGATCCAATCACTATCAGATAGATTCTGTATTTCCTTCATACTTCTTTCACGTAAAGAACATGATTTAAAAAAATTATACAACATAACAAAAAAGACAAACCCGCCGAGTTTCTTGCCGGATCTTCTCTGTTGAGGTCGTGTTCCGAACCGGTGGTATTATAAAAAAATGTCTAACTGACAATTTGTCAGTGCCCCCATAGGCCTATGCAAAATAAAGATGGGCGATAGTGGCCATATACCATGGGCTGCGTGCTCGAATACTTTTTCAATCTTATAACAAATCGCTGAAAACTTCTAGAAGCGTTACATAATCCCGAAAGACAGTAATGTAAAGGCAGAAATTTACACTTAATAACAAGATACACAACGCGGCACTTAAATTAATAAACCCATATCATTCCGGGTCGATTAATGTTAGCAAACTAAGTAGTTTCCTACTTAGTTAGCTTACGAGCGGTTGCTTGGCCATGTCCCAATTAGGGGAAGAAACTTTGCGTCACAGTTATTCAATATTTTCGTGGAAACTTAGATGTTGTCGTGTTCCTGATATCACTCGCCGAAATCAACGATTTTGCTCTTCTTAAGATCAGCTGATTAGCTGATAGATGTCCTTAATAGTTTGGTGATTTTTTTCTAATAATATTTTTTTCATACTAAGATATTTATTGGTTAAGAATTTGCTAAGAAACATGAGGTCCATCCGATGGTACTTTCAGATTATAAATACTCAGATTTGCAAGATGGTAGAAAGAGTTTTCTGTGGAGTTACCGCCAAACTTGTTTCTAGAGTAAGTTCTGGCGTTTCGTTGTAGTAGTGAGGATTATGGTCCACCTCATTGGTCACTGCCGCCCATGGGAATCTGTAATTGACTTCATAATAAATAGAGGTTCTATCTGAAGTCAATCACGAATGCGCTATTATCGAGAACCAGATCGCTTCAAACGAAAAAGATCCGGCAACCAAACACTTAGACCAAAATGCAAACAACTTCAGACAGAAATAGGTGTGGCAATGGCACTGCCCATATCCACCCTTTTTTTTTTTGTTTTCGAGGGGGAAACCTTCCAAAGGTACCCGACGCCATGGGAGCGACGCAAGGTTATGTGGGATTTTTACCGCACTAAAACCCCCCCGGTGGCCGTCCTCAGCGCTGAAAAGGAGGACTCCGGGATCTCGAAACGACTTCAACCGGAATCCTCCGAGCGCGCTGCCCCATCGGGCTCCTCCCAGATGGGCGGCTAGGCCCACCGCTCCGTCTAGTCTTTACGACGGTATGCGACCACACATACCGCCGTCCTTCCCGGGATTGCCTGACCGAACGGTTCGAGCTCCCACTCTAGCCATCTGCAACCCCGGAAGCCCCTTTTAGTCGCCTCTTACGACAGGCAGGGGATACCGTAGCCCTATTCTGACCCCGAGGCTACAGGGACGGCCCATATCCATCCTACCATCAGTCATAAACTTAATAAGGGAATTTCCATCCCAACGCGGGCGATACTCCCATATCATTCTGAAACCATTAATGTTAAATCTAAGCAGTTGCCGCTAAAGCGTTTTGCCGGCTCTCAATTAGATGACCACTTCGCAACATTTTGCGTGTAGACGAAGGAATCGACTGACCGGAAAGTAATGCACAAGTGATTCCCTAATCCACCCTGGATTAGAGAATCACTTGTGCATACAATTGTGTTACTAACTTCTTTTACCACTTATCATCAGTTGGACTGTATGCTCGTTTGCTACTTCAGTCAAATAAAAAAAAAAACTTTTAAAAACTGTAATAATAACAATTTTATTTATTTAAATTAATTTACATATACAAGTCAAGGGACATGTACTTGGTTTTAGCCCTATTTACACGTATCTCACTCATCCAACTTGTTGAGATAAAACACCCTTTAAATCAACCAAAATAAATATAAATACATTCAACATTTCTTACATATTTTTTTATCAACTGTTTGCTGCGTGTGTGACTGACTATGACATTCACACATGCCGTGTGCATGTGTGAATGAGCGCGCGTATGTGTGTGTATAACCAACCTATTACGTTTCCACTGGTCGGCACGGCTTCAACTCAGGATAAGGAGGGATTTATACCGCGCTGGGAAAGTGCAAAGTGGTAGATTTCACATACTTTTTAAAAGGTTTTTTCGTATATACGTCTGTGGCGACCTCCCGCAACTCGCCAAGAAATGGCGCTATGGTGACAACTTCCCACAAATCATCAAGAGATGGCGTCACTAGTATTTCTGAAACACGCTATCGGCTCCCCAGGTATGATCACCTCTTCCTTTTGCAAACGTCAAAAAATACAAATTAATAAACCCAAAATGTTATCATATAGGTACTGTTTGAACATGTGGTAAATAATTATTTATAATACGTTTTAACGCTTTAATATAACATTGAAAAATTTAAAATATCGAACGTCAAACCCCAGAAATTTTCACACAAGGCTTGACGGCATCACAAGCGGTACATGTATATTTATTTATTATTGTGACTAAAGTTACAAGTTTCCCACAAAATGTCCCGCTTGGCCGTGTCCCAATTAGGATACGACTTTGCAACTTTGCAACTTTGCGTATCTGTAGCGATTTGTGCTCGCAAAAAGTTAGGAGATACTTTGCTTGCGTTTACTTGTACGGGACACTTGTACCGTGAAGACTCCGGTTGGATTTAGTACACAAATATAGTATGGTAGTAAAAACAATTAATATGAGAATCTTAAGTTTTGGCCATAGTCCACCGCGCTGGCCAAGTGCGAATTGATGAACTAAACACACCTCCGAGAACTTTTTTTTTAAAGAACTCTCAGATGTGTAGGTTTCCTCACGATGTATTCCTTCGCCGAAAAGCAGTGATAATTAATTTCTAGTACGCACATAAATTAGTGGTGCGTGCCTGGGTTTGAACCTCGGACCTCCCGATTGAGGGGACAAGTTTCAACCAAAAGGCAATCACCGCTTAAAAACATAACTATTATTTATTCAAAATCTTTTTTAAACTTCTCGTAAAAGCCATATAATTCAACATGATAATTATTATGAAAATGATACTTAACATAAAAGGAGTCCACAAAATGGCTCGCTTGGCGTTCCTCCAATTAGGGGACAACTTCCCAACTTTGCGTATCTGTAGCGATTTCGCAATAAGTTTGCGGTTTTACTTCGCTTGCTTGCGTTTAACTTTTGACTTACTTCTAGCGTGAAGTAGGTTGCGGCGGGATTTCAGGACACACAAACTTAATACACGTTTTGTCCCTTGAGAGTGGCTAAGGGCATATATGTTACGTTTTGATCCCAATTTTAAGCAGCTTGATCCCAATTTTAACTGAACTTTAATTATTATTTTTTATTCGTATGAAGCAACAAACGTGCATGCAGTCCAACTGGTAGTAAGTGTTCACTGTCGCGCATGTAGTTCACTCACCGTGTTCTACATGAAGTTACCTACACACAAGGTAACTTCATGTAGAACACGGGTATATAATAATATATATGTAATATCTGTGGTTGTCTGCATACTTTTTTGACGAGTAGTCTTTGGGAGTAGCAACGCATTTGTGATTGACTTTAGATGGAATGCATGTTCTGTATGTAGTTGATTACAGATGGATGTTGATGGCAGTGACTACTTACCATCGGGTGAACAGCATGCTCCTTTGCTACTTCAGGCAGATAAAAAAAATCCTCTCACGAAATTTATGATAAGGGATTGGTGCTTTTAGAATGACACTTCGGGCAATAAAAACAGCTTTGAGTTGCTACAGACGGTTAGCCGTGGCGGTTCGACTTCGGCTGAGTCATTACCGAGACTATTAATTAGTGTTTTACTGCGCTCCTTCAAATAACAGTCACGAGCACTGTTATATACTGCTACTGTAAAAGTAAATCCACAGACTAACTAAGAAGACTTATACAATTTACAAAAATGTTGCTTTAAATACAAAATTTTAATTTTTATAAACATACTAGCAGACCCGGCCACGCGTTGCTGTGGTTAAAGAAATGTTACATAAACAAATAACTATAAATTAAGATATAAACTATCCTATCTTTTAAGTTGGATCAAAATGCACACGTTGTGAAAATTTGATTATAATCGGTTCAGAGGTTTAAGAGTCCATTGCAGACAAATAAAGTGACACGTAATTTATATATATTAAGATTTAATGTAACATAATCTTTTTATTCACTAAAACACACTTGACAATTTATGGAGATGGCTATATTTGAATTTCAGCGACTCGTTTACTTCTATTGTCGATTGTTTACTGTCCGAATTAGTCCGAGTTAGCCTTTGTGCGAATTAGTAGATTTAACACGCCGTTGATAATATTTTTTATGAAAAATCTTAGGAAAGGTACATTTTCTTACAACGGTTTCATTTTTCTGCACCGTGAAGGCAGCAGTAAAAAATAATTTCTCATTAGTAAAATCAGTTGTGCTTGTTTATGATTCGAACCTTGGACCCATTTTGTGCTTCATCAATTAGTTCTAACATAGTAGCATCAGAGAAATCACTCACTTTGTTACCTTAGAACCTAATGCTTTTTTGAAAATCACACTTCAAAATTCAGCAAGCCAGCGTGAAATGTGTTCTCTTCCTAGTAATAAATAACCGTTGATAGATCGACTCAGCGACGTTTGATTGACTAGTGCGGCTCCGGCTTGCTGAGGTGTATCGGTTTTACATCTCCGTACAAGTGCTTCGCTAAACAAATTGCTCTTATGCAACACTCCGACTCTTGTCGATGTTAATATTATTGTTACTATTATTTCTATTATGGTTTCGCACCAAAACTGCTCAACCGATTATCATAAAAAATTGTATACTTTTGAGATGATTGTTTGTGAAATATTTGAACACAGAACAGAACCAACAAGAATAGCAGGTAAGGCATTTGAGATACAGCAATCCTTGGAGATCAACTACTGAAAATATACTGAATTGACACCAAAAGATAGGTGAATATAGACCTACCTCTTGACGTAGATTATTGTGTAGATTTTTTTTATCTGATTGAAGTAGCAAAAGAGCAAGCAGTCCACCTGATGGTAAGTGGTCACTGCAACCCATGAACATCCGTGAGCAACTTCCAATAGAACATAGGTTCTAACTAAAGTCAATCACAGATGCGTTGCCACTCCCGAGGGAACCACACCCTTCCATCGAAACGCAATATATGCTTCACATTGGAAATAGGTGTGGTGGTGGTACTTTCCCGGTCGAACTACGCTGGTTCTACCACCTTCGAATCGTTACACTTAAATTTTTCCTCATAATCTTCTAAAGTTCAGACTTCATTTCATTGTAATTTTAAATCTAAAGATACAGTAATTCTTCGAATCAGCTCGTACATCATTTCGTGAGTGGAAACTATACAATAGCTTCAGACATTCAAAAGTAATTTCCAGAAAATATTTTCAACAAACGAAATTGAGTCCCAAAACCACATCTCACTTTCAACACCAAGTCAACACGACGTCAGCAAAACGATAAAATTGAATTGTAAATTTCCAGGTCAAACTAATAAAGGCGTGTTAAAATGAGCACTAAAATACCAGCTATAATTTGGAACAGAAAAATGGACTGGCGAAGTGAATTCGGATCGCAGTACGTTATATTATGCAGTTTGAAATACCCAGAACATTTCAGTGAATTCAGGCGGAAGCAGTTCGTGTGTAATTATCAAAGGTCCTGGTTCCGTGATATAATAGATGTGGTCAAGATTTAAACTAGATTTGGTGTGCCAAACGAAAATGTTGCTCTCTCATGTTGCGCTTTTCGGGGAATTTCGGTTGATGGTTTCGAAATTGTTGCTATTGTCACATTACAATTTTGGAGTTTACTTCTTAATAATCGACTTGCATATATAAGGGCCCGGTATGAGAAAAATGTGATGAGTAAAATCTACTGATGAATGACCTCGTTACGTTTTTTTTTTATTGAGTATCAAAATTTATTTTAAGTATGCATACTTAAAATAAATTTTGATTTGATATTTACTTTCGATCCAGTATTGCTGCTCTAGTAGACGCCAAGCTGCAGAGTCTTGATCATCGGCGCAGGGTAGCTCGTCTATCGGTATTCTACAGAATACATTTCGGTGAGTGTGCGCAGGAGTTGCACGATTTAATTCCACCATCCACTTTCCGTCACCGTGGGTCGAGGCGATCGTTTCATCCCTATGTTGTTGATATGCCACCTTGTCGCACGTCCCGTTTTGCTTCAACGTTTTTAGTGCGCACCGCTAGGGAATGGAATGCGCTGCCCGCGAGCATATTTCCTGAAAGGTATAATTTGGACCTCATCAAGGCCAGAGTGAATAGGCTGTTTCTAGGCAGGCATGCTACATCTTCGACCGCATCATCACTTACCATCAGGTGAGATTGCGATCAAATGTCTGCCTATAAATTATATAAAAAAAAAGTATTGTTTTAATATTCTCAAAATTCTTAATATAATCAACATATCAAGGAGTCATATGAAAATTATAAAGTACATATCTATGATATAAGCATTAAGGAATAAATCTGAAGAATTTCATTCTATTGCTCGTGCGATGTAGAAGTGTAGTTCGTGCGCTAAATCGATCGGGCGAACTAAAACGCAAAGGACTGCTAAGGAATACTTACATATACGAAATACCTGACTCTTAGTCAGGTATTCCGTATATGTAAGTATTGAGACATTTAGTAAATTTTAAAGCACTACTTCCTTTCTAAAAATGGTCTATGGACCTAAACTTTTTATATTGTATGTTAAAAAAAGAATATAGATTATAATATTAAGCATCATTTCCATTCAACCGCTGACATTTATCCATTGTATACCCCCATTGTGTACTTTTATTAACCCTGATGATGCTTTTTAACCTAGAAAATCAATATTTTAAATCAACAATAATAATAGCGACATTAGAATTACCGAATCAAAAGAACCATTGTTGTACCATTTTAAAAACACTTAAGCTATCGGAAGAAATTTTGCATCATTATCTTTAGAGTAGAAGAAAAACAACCAATACCTTTATATTTAAAAAGAATGTGGTAATATTGATCAAAACTTTACAAAGAGGGCAAATAGGTATCAATGTTCAAACAAATTAAAGATTGGGATGTTCTCTCGGGACGATATTGTCACCTAAAAAGGGAATTATGCCCGTCCCTTAGGCGCCATTATCCAGAAATGAAAGACTACGATAATAGCTGCGGTCTGAGCTCAAATCTGGAAATTTCAGGTTATCGGTGATGTTAGCTTTTTACGAGACCTTTCGAGACCTTCAGGAAATTTCGAAAACGCTTTCTATTCATCGTTTCCGCTTTTGTTTGTTCAAAATTCTTTCAAAGCTGACGGTTGTCTAATTGCTTTCAATTAATGAAGTACACGTAAGGGACAATTAGGAATTTTCTGCTTTCAATTGTTTTTGTACTTTTGTATTTTTGTAAAAGTAATTCAGATGCCACATCCTGATTGTCTTAAATATATCTGTCCAATCTGTTATTAGTTGTATCAAAATTTTATTGCTACAAAAGAAAAAATAGAAAATTGGGTTGACGTGAATCTATATATTAATAGGTGAAGCAAAAACTTGTGATTCGTTTTTGAGATACTTGCCGCAGGCGTAGGAGGATGGAATTACGCACGGTTATAGTTGATGTAAAGATTGCGCAATGCAAATATTTACTACTTTGCATTTGACACAAACACACATAATAAACGAAATAAAACATTCAATGTCTTAATATGAAAACACATAACGTCAAAAATCTTTGTCAAAATACCCGCTATTGCTGTTAAATGCAGCTTAGTTCATTAAACCTCTTTTTTCGTTTAGGGTGCGTTCAAAATAAATAGAAAATTATTACAATTGATTTAAATTAGAAAAATATTTGTGCTACTTTGGACAATATGAAGTTTAGTTCTTTAACTTAAATTATGGCCAAATTTGCGACGGGTGACTAGTATATATAATTGTCTAAGTACGAGTCGAATGCTTGCATGAAAGTATTTAACATTTTAAGTATTTACCTATTACTCTTCAGTAATCAAAACGGCAAACTCAGGCCGAGCATTTATCTATTAGAATTTCAAAAGTAGAGCGCTGTGCTAGATGCACAAGCAGACAGTATAGGCTTCAAAATTGGATTCTATTTTGACCCTTTGTGAAGGAAACCTAAAAAGCATTAAATATTGAATTGTTTAGATTATTACTCACTTATTCGTATTTTAGAAGGTGAAGGTGGTAGAACCAGTTTAGTACCACCGCCACACCTATTTCTATTGCGAAGCATTTTTGCGTTTCGATGGAAGGGTGTGGTTGCCGGCACACTTTCACATGAGGCGACCATCATAATCCTCGGGAATAGCAACGCATCTGTATTGACTTCAGATGGAACCCATGTTCGGTATTATAAGAAAACTCCCAGTTCAGTAGTCACATACACTTTATTTTCACTTCCAGACTAGACACACAGTTAACACAATATATCTCACAATCACTGAACACTATTGGTACACTTCTATTTCTCACGTTCGAACACCTCCGAGCCCAATCTAGACTGCCAGCAACTTAATCACTCCCAACTAACTCACCACGAAATACCCTCAATATTTCTTATTTCTAAATACCCTTCAAATAACTTTATTTCTCTCATCGGAATCGTTTACATATTTATTCTGCTGTATGAAGTTAATTACAGACGTCCATGAGCGGAAGTGACCACTTACCACCAGGTGAACTGCACGCTTGCTACGTCATTTAGATAAAAAAAATAAGATAGTACTTGTTAATAAAGTCATTAAAATATTATCTAGAATGTAATAAAATTATGCACATTCGTTATACGAATACTAAAATCGAGAAATCTCGTCAACCCATTATTGTCCCACTGCTAGGCACGGGTCTTCTCTCAGAATAAGAGAGTTAAGGCCATAGTCCACCGCGCTGGCCAAGTGCGAATTGGTGGACTTCACACACCTCCGAGAACTTTTTTTTTTAAAGAACTCTCGGGTGTGTAGGTTTCCTCGCGATGTTTTCCTTCACCGAAAAGCGGAGATCATTAATTTCTAATCAGTGGTGCGTGCCTGGGTTTGAACCTCGAACCACCCGATTAAGAGGGCAAGTTTCAACTAATAGGCTATGACTGTTCCAGTACTTGTTAATAAAGTCATTAAAATATTATCTAGAATGCAATAAAATTATGCACATTCGTTATACTAAAGTCGAGAAATACTTGTAGAAATTCTGCAACCATTTCGTAATATGTTCTAGTTTTATAAGCAGCTCTCGCCACATAATCCGGTAGCTTCTGGTGGAGTTATTTTCTTCCCGGGATTATAGGCAATATCCTTATTTTATAGATGTTTGCTAGCATGTGTTACTCTCGCAGATAGTATATGAGTATGTTTCCGTATCGTAGGTATAATATCTTTTATTAACAAAACTGTAATGTTATTTGTAGGGTTTGTGTAAGTATTCGGTAAAAAGGTTTGTGGAGGTCGATTGTTGTTTTATTGAAAAGATACGAGTCACAGCTTTTTCTTTTATGATCTTAATATCGACAATTTGAGTTTTTGTTAGTGAATCGGGGCTAAGATTCTTAAATCGTCTGAAGAGTCCGAGGAGATGCCATTAATTTGTCAGGGACTGTGAGTTCCGGGACCAGAATAGGGCTATGGTTTCCTCTGCCTGTCGTACGAGGCGCCTAAAATGGGCTTCCGGTGTTGCGGGCGGCTAGAGTGGGAGGTCGAACCGTCCAGACAAGCGACCCCGGGTAGGACGATGGCATGTGTAGTCGCATGCCGTCATAAACACCAGGAGATACGGTGACTTTAAATGCTCACTGAGGAAGAGCCCGAAAGGGGCATCACGCTCGGAGTAATCTGGTTGTGGTCCATTGGAGATCCTGGAGTTCTCCTCGCAGCGCTGAGGACGACTACTTGGGGGGCTTTAGTAAGGCAAAAATCCCACATAACCCGGCGTTGCTCCTACGGCGTCGACTAAAGGACTAAAGGACTTTACGGAATGTAACATATGACATGTTATTGGAATTCATTCAGTATGCAAAGCGACATAGGTTATATACTTTTAATACAGTGCCTGCTATCAAAGAAAAAAGAGGAGGGACGATTTTTTTAATACTGAATTGATTCTGTACGTCTATTGCGGACAAAACATCACGTACATAGCCTGTCGATTTATGATTTGAATATGTAATGGATACTAACGGTACGCGGTACAAAAATTAAAAAGAAATCCTTCTAACGATATTTCAATCCACTTGCATGAGTCGTGGTCACGGTGACACTTCAAAGATGTAGTTCGGCGAAAAAGGTTATAGTTGGTGCAGCATGTCGTGATATGGAAACTATAAAAGAAAAACGAACTAGACGCAAGATGACTAGATTAATCAGTCTTTACTGTTTGTCAACGGCTTCTTGAAGTATCGACGTGGAGCAATTAGAAATTTTCAAACATCGTCCACTTCGCTACATATTAAAGTGTATATTGCTTGTGTCCTTGACTAATGATGAACGTGATAAGGCTTTCAAGAACATCGACTTGTGACATTTAGTATCAAAAGTCATACATTGTATTGAAAATGCAGTTACGTATAGTCCATAACTCAGGGCGCCAAGTATCGTGCCGGCAATGGAAGCGTTTTCCAGTACATGCGATATAGTCTCGCCAAATTTATAGCTACATTCGGATTTTGAATGGTGATCTCACATTTTTTGTGTTAAAAGTCGAAAATAGCTTGTAGTCTCATATTTAGTTGTTGTTTCATCTTAATAATCCAAGAAATGCTTAACCTTGACGAGGCAAGAGTAGTAGTCTTAAACGCCTCACAACAAGTTTCTTCATTCTCGAAACTGTTTAGACAAATAAGCAGAAATATTAAAAAGACCCAATTTATGTTTTAGCATCGGATAAAATAAAAATAGTACACAAAAAGGCAGTTATTTCTAAATTGTATAAAAGCATCACAATTTTATTCTTTGTATAGATTTGCACTCCACTCACACTTCACCTGCTTTCAATCGGATCAGAAATAAACCAATACTAACAGTCAATCGTGAACAGCATTCTTCAACGGAGCGAAAATAAAGTTGTCTGAAAATTTAAAATTACAGAGTGGCGCCGGGAACCGAGGGCTCTCAGCGGAGAGTCTCGAGAGCGTGCCTGTGTCTGACACTGCACACGACACCGCTGACCGCTATACGTAGACTAATTTTAACGAAAAGAATATACCTTGGTGAAAGCTTAGACACTCAGTTACTTAGTTCACAGTTCTCTGGAATAACAAAACAACATATTTTGTGAAAATTAGCTTAATATAAGTATTTTTAAACAGTTGAACTAATTGAAAAGGGGTTATTACCTTAGATCATTAAAATAGTTAATCCCTAGAAATCCCTAGAAATAATTAATCCCTAGACTTAATCCCTAGAAATTCCTTAAAAAATATAAGATTGTACTTTCCAACTTAGTCTAAAATTTTATATTTTTTTATAAGATTGAAGTAGCAAACGAGCATGTAGTCCTCCTGATGGTAAGTGGTCACTAACGCCCATTAGCAACTGTAATCAACCTCATAAAAGGGGTTCATTTTAAAGTCAATCACAGATGCGTTGCTGTTCTTGTGGATAAAGATGGTCTTGTCATAAAAAAGCGTGTCGGCAACCTCACCCTGTCTTCGAAACGTAAGAACTGCTTCAAGCTAAAAATTGGTGTGGCAGTGGTACCTCCCCGGTCGAACTACGGTGGTTCTACCATCTCTGACTTGCTACAACTACGTTCAGGGCCGTCGTCACCCAATTCAAAGACTTCTAAAACTTTTAATATTATCAATTTGTTATGATACTTGGGAATAATCAGTATGTATTTCTCAAATGCTGACAAGCAAGGTCGCTTTTACTAAATTATTAGGCCAAATTATATTCAACTTTCAATTTTCTCAACTTATTTTAATTTAAAATCAAATAATAATAATATAACGATCAAATCGAGCCTTAGCCGAAAACTTATGTAAAGAGTATCTAAAATTCAATAACTGTGGAATAATTTATTTAGATCACATCAAACTCGGCAGACTGTGTTAGAAAAACAGTAATGGTTGTCGAACGTATGCATGTACATGTGTCGATTTTGTTGGCAAGCTTTACAGCCCAAGCGGCTTGACAAATGTTACAAAAAAAACCTTCCACAACGTTTTTTTTTTATTTAACTGAAGTAGCAAACGAGCATGCAGTCCACCTGATGGTAAGTGGTCACTGCCGCCCATGGACACCTGTAATCAACTTCTTACAGAACATGGGTTCCATCTGAAGTCAATCACAGATACATCGCTACTCCCGAGGACTATGATGGTCGCCTCATGTGAAAGTGTGCCGGCAACCACACCCTTCTATCGAAACGCAAGAACTGCTTCACGCTAGAAATAGGTGTGGCGATGGTACTTCCCCGGTCAAACTACAGTGGTTCTACCACCTTTATGTTTATTACCGCCTGCATAACACATGTTTTCTTTTAAGTCAATAAATTTCAAGCACTCGAGTATTTGTTTTTATATTATTTGATTTCATTTTCATGATCTCTTTTCATGGTTTGACTATATTTATGAATTAGCTTGTTATCTATTTCTATTCTGGTTTTACTTACTTTGTTGTATAAAGTATTAAGAAAGAAATTCTTCACGTGTACAATTCCAATTCTGTGGCAACTCACGGCAGTGACAACAAAATAACTACTTCGCTCAAAATGAGTTTCCAATATAGGAATTCTTCGCGGCTTCAAAGCTTTGCAATGTGAGTCATGGATCAAACTTTACAATAAAAACGAATCTTTCTGAAATCTATTTTTAGGTTTGCTTATCGTAAAATCTCTTCAAAATTTTGTTGAAGTTCTTATGTATACATCTACCAGTCTCAGGAGAGTCGTGGAATTAAATTATACAGAAACAATCCAATATAATTGACTTCATAAAAATATATATTTTATCAGCGTATGTTTTATCTAGAACAGACATATTAATTTTAGTGTGTATGCTGATACAATCTCGGATACTAATAATACCAATAAAAATCATAATTCTCGTTCATAGAATAATAATAACATTCTTTATTGTATCAAAAAGTAAAGATAACATAGAACACAAAATTTAAATAGCAATACAAAAGGCGGTCTTATCGCTAAACAGCAATTTCTTCTAGACGACCTAATGGTATATATAGTAAGTGATAAATATAAAAAGGCATATAAGTGCCAGATTTTGTGTATGACGGGATTTTATTGCAATTAGAGTTGTTGTATTAAGAAATAGTAAAAAACTGATAATCTGGAATTAAACGGAATTCTAAATCCACTCCTTGCTTCCAGAAAACACATTCAGCCTTATATGGAAATTCTTCTCCTGTTTTTCTCCTTTTAGGCAATTGATAAATTAGAGGTAATAAATAAGGAAGCAAATACTGCAAAGTAAAGAATGTTAATAGAAGAAATAAAGCAAAGGGTTTAACTGCTTCGTTAAAAGTAAATAATTCTGCGTGAGTTCAATTCAAATGCAATTTATTCCAAATCAGTAAAAAAATAATACGGATTTTGTTTCATTTCCAAATTGGAAAAAAATGATGCGGTTTTTTCCCCTGATAGCAGTTTTTGTAATTAATACCATTCGAATAATTTGACATCGATTGTAATAAACACAGCAGAATATTCAGCTAAAACTCTGTTTGTTTTATTTTAAAGTTCTCAATTTATTCAACCGCTCGTCTGAACTGCTTTAAGCGTCGTAACCACAGAATTTGTTTAGAATAAACTTCATTCAAATGCCCTTTGGTTTCTGTTCACGAACCAGCAATGTCCGTATTGGAATGAATTTTTCACTTCGGGGAGGCGTTTGGGGTGTATCACAGGGACGTATCACCGGCCCCCTCACCTATCTATTGAAGAGGACGTCTAGGTGCGAGGATTTTGTTTTTCCACCTCTGAATTCGTGAAAATCGTGATAGTTTGCAACGAAACGAAACGGTTTGCGTTTCTCGGCTCCGCAAAAGGATTTTATTTTGCTTTTCTATCAACTTATTTGCTTGTTTTTGGCTGATAGCTTTTGAAGAGGCTCCGTTTATTGGAAATGAAAAGAATCACTGGCGCTTACAACTTTAAATGACGTAACTCAACTTTGTCGCTTTGATGGTTCTTCTTGTAGGTTTTTTTGTGATAAATACAAGGTACTATAGTTAGGTACTAGTAATAGTGCAATGGTTTCAAAATTGGCTTTGTAATAAATTAAGATTTTTGTAAATTTTTATACGCTTTTTATTTCATTTGTATATATAAAATATGCATTTAAAGAATAACGTAAACAAATTAAAGTTTTTTAACCTACACTTAGAACAACGTAGAGGACTTTTGACATGACTATTGGACTATGCTTAAAATTGCTACGTTTTTCTTGTTTGTATAGTGCAGATTTTTTAAAGATATAATAGAAAACGAGCATTTAGTCTACTTTATAAATAGTCACTGCCATCCACGAACATCTGTAACCAACTGCATACAGTACGAAGGTTCTATTTGAAGTCAATCGATGTTTTGCTACTTCTAAGGACTAAAATAGTCACATGAGAAGTGAGAAACCGCACCTTTTCACAAAACGACTACACTGGAAATAAGTGTGCTGGTGGTACCACCCTAATCAAACCATACTTAAAAACACCATGTAGATAGTAGGTAGACAAAGATTTCCTAGTATTCGACGAACGAACCTTTTATTCGAAAGATTTTAGAGCGTGAGCTAACTTAGAACCTTATCGACTCTCAAACCTTTTAAATGGCCTCAAAAGGATATGCACAATTCAAATTCCCGATAAAAGCATGTACACAGAGTGTTTACAAACCGTTCATATCGTATACATTGTCGTTCTCGAGTGTATGTGTCGCCTTTACAGAAATCGCTTGTAGTGTCGGACACTGCCGCAGTCACGTGACCTCGCTCTCTGCTTGAGTGTATTGAACTTTACTTAGTCCATTCTACATATACGTAAGTGGTCGTAGTATTCGATGTTTCTCTATGAAATCTATATTCGTATCTGTATCGAAATTTTGAGCGATTGTATTTTCTCTTTGTTCTAAATTGAGTTTTACATCTGATTGGTATTGAGCTGTAACGAATATTTGTGTAATTATTCACGTGCGTGCAGAATTCTGTATTCAGTACTTTTTTGTAAAATGTTTTTTTTTGTGCGTTGATGGTTCCCCCAATTTGCTCTTGGTCAGCGCAGTGAACTATGGCCTAAAACTATCACTCTGAGAGAAGACCCGTGCCCAGCAGTGGGACAATAATAGGTTGACATTCATGGTTCCACTGCGACGTCATCACCGTATAACTACCCGACTACTTATCCCTATTTAAAGATGCTTTGATTTAACATTTATGGTTTGGCAAGTCAAAGATTTACAGGAATCGATCCAATTTGATCGATTCCTGGTATAAACAGAGTTAGTCTCATTGGCAATTAAAATTAGGTGCTTGTTTAAAAATTCTAAATTCAATTTTTTATAAAATATTTTCAAAAATTGTACAAATATGTACAACATTAATAACTTATATATTGCCAACTAACAAGACATAATTTAAACTATATTGCATTGTACCGCCTGTACCAGGGAGCGGGGCGTCCTGGTTTCAGCAATGCTTAATGTTTTCTATTAAAGCTACTCAAAAGCAAAAGCGATGAGAGTTGCAATCTCATTTGGTAGATAATAATGATGAAGCCGCTAAACGAGATACGAAAAATCTTCGTAGTAAATCCATATATCATAATGTAAAACGGTTACCAAATCTGTCAAAGCGACGCCTATCGTTACTTGTTATCGTGATCAATTTATCAGCCAAAGTAACCTGTCGCTCACAATCAAGACACAAAGGCAGCGAACCTTGAAGCCGCGTGTGGATTTACTCGTGGAGTTGTTTGTTGAGTTTTGTATCAAATTTCTCATGTTTTTTTACTGAGTGCACTTACCGATACCATTTGATATGGTGGAGCGGTCACCATATTGGTCTGACATGCAAATCATGCAATGGATTTCTAAATCATGAATTTAGATTCTTTTTCTAGGTCTGGGTGCAGATTTAAACATCTTAATGTGCCTCAAATTTCTTATGTTATTATTTTAATCTTTTAAAGATATTTTAAGACCCTCGTGGCGGAATGGTCATCTTACCGGTCTGACATTCAATGAGTTCCGCGTTCGATCCCCACCTAGACAGATGTCTGAATGATAAATTTAGATACTTGTTCTGGGTCTGGGTGTCGATTTAAACATCTGTGTGCGTGTTTATGGCACACACGACACAGGAGAAAACCTTAATGTACGGCTATAAGTGTAAAAAGTGTTATGAGTGTTGAAAGCGTTATTTTCGTTACGATCTACCAAGTATGAATTGATGTACCAAACATATCGTTGGAAAATTTAATCATACTAATATTATAAAAGCAAAAGTTTTTGAGTGTGTATGTTTGTTACTTATTCACGTCTAAACGGCTAGAGCGATTTTCATAAAATTTGGTAGGGTGTTAGCTGACACTCTGGTTTAACATATAGGCTAGTTTTTGCTTTGAGGAATTTCTTATTTCCATTGGCCAATCGATATATAATTTTTTGTTAACGTGGGTGAAGCTGCGGGGTTCAGCTAGTTCAAAATAATTTATAATCTTAAACTTTTTGATACAGTATTATGTTAAAAGACTACGCGACTAAACCACGTTTCAATAACGCCATCTCATCCATTACGCCGACAAACACCAAACATGATACAGCAAAGACGATCATGCATCATACTTTAACTTCCAAATCGAAGCGACGCCTATCGCTATTTGTCGTCGCGAACAATTTATCAGCGAAGCAACTCGTCAGCGGCAAATCGCTCACAATCACAAGACACAAAGGCAGTGAACCTTGAAGCCGCGTGTGGATTCACTCGCGCAGTTATTTCGTCGTCAAATTGGCTGCTTTTGTCGGCTTTACGACTCACTGGCTGTGGAGAGGCGATGACATATATGTATTATATTCAGTTTTCGTGAATTCACGTGACTTTATTATTTAATGAAGAGAGAAATTTAAATGAATTATAACAAATATAGATTAAGTATGGTAACTTCTGCTATATTTTTTCAGGACTGTTGTAAAATATCTTAGTGAACATACTAAAATTAAAATTAACAAAAACTGTAATATTGATATTATATATATCGATTGCACATCTATTATCTGTAGGATTTCATAAGAACTGTAATAGAAATATACCATAACATAGTTTAATTTCTATATTTTACTTTAATATATCTGCTATATCTTTGAAACATTCATATAAGATGTAAACTGATCTTTTAGCCAGAATCAAGAAATCTTTATTTCTAGTAACGCTAGCAATTTGAGCCTCATATAAGCGACTCGAAAGTCGAATACCTTTCAAATGTAATGTTACGAAATATGTGTGTGTGTGCATCAACCCATTATTGGCCCACTGCTGGGCACGGGTCTTCTCCCAGAATGAGAGAGTTTAGGCCATAGTCCACCGCGCTGGCCAAGTGCGAATTGGTGGACTTCACACACCTCCGAGAACTTTTTTTTTTTAAGAACTCTCGGGTGTGTAGGTTTCCTCACGATGTTTTCCTTCACCGAAAAGCAGTGATAATTAATTTCTAATACGCACATAAATCATTGGTGCGTGCCTGGGTTTGAACCTCGGACCTCCCGATCGAGAGGGCAAGTTTCAACCATTAGGCTATCACTGCTCTGCTTTGTAGAATTATGCTCATCTAACTTCAACAAAGTTACTTGCTGATACATTTGTGTACATTTTCTACCTGACATTCTGAAACTACGATATAGTACAGTATGCGTAATCCGTACTGCGGGGTACGGAACCGCTTTTTTTTTATGCGCCTAATTGTTGTGGTCGAGTAGTACACTGATTTGGAATTATACAAATTTCGTTATGTTGGAAAACAATGGCGACCATTCAATAACAATTCATTAGATTCTGCGACATACATACATATATAATTTGTTACAGAAATATCATAAAATATAATATAAAAACCTGACACAAAATCCAAATGACCATTGTCCCACGCCACTTCCTCAGTGTCACCGAATTTGAAACATTTTGCCTCGTAGTTGAGTCGTCCCTTTGTTTAGCTCTCTGTGGCTGCGACTCCAAAGTGAATAGTCATTCAAACAAAAGCCAGTAGTTGCTCAACAAAATTTTCACTTTAAAAGTAATAATAGAGTACCATAACGTTAAAACCAAACAAAACCAACAATTTCGAAGTAACTTCTTGGTTATGTAAAATGACAATGTTGGTAATGGACAACAAATATTGGGTACAACCCATTATTTTACTACTGCTGGGCACGAGTCTTCTCTCAGAATGAGAGAGTTTTAGGCCATAGTCCACCACGCTGGTCAAGTGCGAATTGGTGGATAAACAAATATTACGGGCAAAGTAATTTAAAAAATCTAACGAAACATAATATTATAAAACCTCCTTTGAAAGCTGGCGATGCATTGGCAACTTCTCAGAAATTGCAAATGTTCATAAGCGATCGTGTTAACTTTTCATCAGATATTCTTATCTTAAGTTTAAGTATAAAAATGTTGAGTAAAAATACATAACATAATATAAATTATTGAGTACAAAATAGAAATAATATGACCTACTGAGTACAAAATAAAAAGAGTACTGAGAGTTAGGTGTATCTTGATACTATCTGTAGTGTATGTAGTGGGCTACTACAATAGTAGTACCTATATACACTGTCTCGAGTCAGTGCGCTAGGTGAACACTACACCCGTCTCTGTAGCCTCGGGTTCAGAATAGGGCTACGGTATCCCCTGCCTGTCGTAAGAGGCGACTAAAAGGGGCTTCCGGGGTTGCAGACGGCTAGAGTGGGAGCTCGAACCGTTCGGTCAGGCAACCCCGGGAAGGACGGTGGTATGTGTGGTCGCATACCGTCGTAAAGACTAGACGGAGCGGTGGGCCCAGCCGCCCATCTGGGAGGAGCCCGATGGGGCAGCGCGCTCGGAGGATTCCGGTTGAAGTCGTTTCGAGATCCCGGAGTCCTCCTTTTCAGCGTCGAGGACGGCCACCGGGGGGGTTTTAGTGCGGTAAAAATCCCACATAACCCTGCGTCGCTCCCACGGCGTCGGGTACCTTTGGAAGGTTTCCCCCTCGTTGGCTGTTGAAGTACCTCACTTGCATATAAATCGATCATGTTAGTCCTCAGTGGGAACACGACTATGATCAAGTTAAAGTAGAACTCCTGTTATAAGTGGAAAAAATGAATACATTTGGTAATGACAAAATAACTAATAATATAAAGAGGAAAACTTTGTATTTTTGTATGTTTGTTATGAATTAACTTAAATAGTCGTCGTCAACCCATTATTGTCCCACTGCTGGGCACGGGTCTTCTCTCAGTATAAGAGAGTTTAGGCCATAGGCCACCGCGCTGGCCAAGTGCGAATTGGTGTACTTCACACACCTCCGAGAACTTTTTTTTTTTTTAAAGAACTCTCGGATGTGTAAGTTTCCTCACGATGTTTTCCTTCACCGAAAAGCAGTGATAATTAATTTCTAATACGCACATAAATCATTGGTGCGTGCCTGGGTTTGAACCTCGGACCTCCCGATCGAGAGAGCAAGTTCAACCATTAGGCTATCACTGCTCCTTAAATAGTACTGAACCAATTTTTAAAATTCTTTCACCATTAGAATGCTACATTATCTCTGAGTAGCATACGCTATTATATTCTGCGCAAACGAAGTCGCGTGGATTCTGCTAGTATTTAATAAAGACGGTAAAACTCTCTTTGTGTAGTTCGTCGAAAATAAAGACTGCCAAAACATCATCTATTTTTGTCTTTGGGAAATATTTCCGAGAATATTTTTTTATGTTAGCAAAAAATATAAAAGTCTGTAGAAAAACATTTATAGCTCTGACAACATAAGTACTGCTACTATACACATATTTCTTATCCCAAGTACAATTTCACCTAAGAAATAGGTGAAATTGTACTTGTGTTGTGTGAAGCATTTCTTGCGTTTCGATAGAAGGATGTGTTTACCGGCCCACTTTTTATATAAGGCGACCATCCTAGTCCTTGGGAGTAGCAACGTATCTGTGATTGACTTCAGATGGAATCCATGTTCTGTATGGAGTTGATTACAGATGCCCAGGAGCGGCAGTGAACAATAACCATCAGGTGGACTGCATGCTCGTTTACTACTTCAATCGTATAAAAAAACATTTTTCCTGTTATGTTTCCTTGTCCTAATTGCTCAACCTTCACCACTAGCGTTCCGTTAATGGTCTAGGTACGCTAACATTTTTCGTCCATCTCCGAATTCATGAATGTACGTTTCAATGAAACAAGGTTCCAGTTTGTCCGCTCCGCAAAAAGTTTTTTTGCCTTTACATCGATGTATTTGCTTGTTTTGGCTGATAGGTCGAAAGAATTGTTCATTGGATGTGAAAAGAATTGTGGGTTCACACTGACAGCTACAAATTGGATAAATCAACATTGAAAGCCGGTAATAGTGATTGTTTTAGATTTTATTCTTTTGGGATTTGCTAGGCTTAGTACATCTTTCTTTGTAATGGGATGTGTCTATTTAAACGTAAAAAATATGCTTTGACGTATTTCAAAAAAATATTAAGCTTATTGTTTTCTAAAATCCTTTCATATGGTATTATGGTATTACCAGTTTATTGGTAAAGTATATCAAAGTAAGGGATTAAATATTAATAAAAAATAATATTTATAGTGCTTTGTACGACCCTTGTGGCGGAGCTATCACCGTCTGACACACAAGGGGTTCCGAGTTCCATCATCGGCCAAACAAATTTCAGATTTTTGAATTTTAATTTTTTTTTGGGTCAGGGTTCTTTTCTATAAGTCTATGTGAATGTCTATGGCATCCACGACAAATGAGTAAATCCTACTGTGGGGCTACAAGTACAGGAAGCGTTAAATATCATTATTAAAATTTTAGGATGCAAAGTATAATTGTACCTACTGTACCACTTTTGCTTTGTTTTTAAACTGGCTTTCTATATTCATAGCCCCACACTAGGATTTTTCCTGTATCGTGGGTACCATGGACACATACAAGACAAATACATAAACACGCAGACCCAGAACATGAATCTAAACTTATCATTCAGGTACCTGTCAGGCCGGAAATCGAACCCGGAACCCATTGCGCGTCAGACCGGTATGGTAACCGCTGCGCCACGCGGGTCATCCTGTCCTTTACGTGTAACTAACATAATAATAGAAAACTCCAAAACATTTTACCTCAAGAAGCTTTTACCCAAAGTTGCCGTCGAGAGGTAAAAGCCCGTCCGAAACGTTTAAACCTCATATGGAGCATATTGCCGTCCCTTTCTTTCTAGCGTTTCACACTATTACTAAATATCGGAAGCGGGTTATACTAACCGTACATAGGCTTAACAAACACGTTTATAAAATCAATATATTAGTACGTGAAATAAAACTTGTGATTCGTTTTCAAGGTACTTGCCGCAGGCGGAGAAGTATGGATTTACGCACGGTTATAGTTGATGTAGAGAAGGATTGCGCAATGCTAATATTTTATTCAAATAATGCATAAGATATATAGAAAATTCCTCCCCATTCGAATTACACTGGTTCTACCTCCTTCACCGTAAAGTAATTAATTTTTATCTCGCACATAATTTTAGAAATTTCAGAGGTCTGGGATTGAACCTTTGACCTCACGATTGAGAGGGTGACTTTCAACTGTTAAGCAATCACTTTATAGATCTAAGCTTATGAAAATATTGAAATAACATGTGACAGGAAAAACGAAAATTTATGTATAATGAATATAAATGTATATAAATTTATTTTCTGTATTTAATTCACGAATTCATAATTTCTAACAAAATCTTACGTAACATAGATACACTTTCTACATATATTTTTTTGTCTGATTGAAGTAGCAAACGAGCAGGCAGTCCTCCTGATGGTAAGTGGTCACCGCCGCCCGTGGACACCTGTAAGCAACCCCGAACAGAACACGGGCTTTATCCGAAGCCAATCCCAGATGCGCCGCCTCTTCCGAGAACCAAGATGGTCGACACTTAGTCCTCGGACGTAGCAACGCATCTGTGATTGACTTCAGATAGAACCCATGTTCCATATGAACTTGCTGCATGCTCGTTTGCTTCTTCAATCGTATAAAAAGAACCTGCCTACGCTCACATTCAAATGAGAAATCAACGTATAACCAAGACATTGACTGAGGATAGAATTAAGAACGATATGCGATGCATACCGAACGCCCCGTCGTTAATATCGAAATCAACTAGAACTATTTCCGTGAACACATAGTTAAAGTCGCGAGAATTGAATATAATATATGTCATCGCCTCTCCACAGCCAGTGAGTCGTAAAGCCGACAAAAGCAGGCAATTTGACGACGAAATAACTGCGCGAGTGAATCCACACGCGGCTTCAAGGTTCACTGCCTTTGTGTCTTGTGATTGTGAGCGATTTGCCGCTGACGAGTTACTTCGCTGATAAATTGTTCGCGACGACAAATAGCGATAGGCGTCGCTTCGATTTGGAAGTTAAAGTATGATGCATGATCGTCTTTGCTGTATCATGTTTGGTGTTTGTCGGCGTAATGGATGAGATGGCGTTATTTAGAGCGAGGTTTAGTTCCGTAGTTTTTATTGTAAAAAAAAATTGAGTAACGTAAAAAGACGATTATTCTTAAGTATTGTTTAGGGTTCCAACCCAAAGAGTAAACACGGAACCCTTTTACAAAGACTCCACTGTCGGTCTGTCTATCACCAGGCTGTATTTTAT
The DNA here is from genome assembly GCA_949699795.1 of Spicauda simplicius. Lineage (NCBI taxonomy): Eukaryota > Metazoa > Arthropoda > Insecta > Lepidoptera > Hesperiidae > Spicauda > Spicauda simplicius. Next base: position 14,234,674 of record OX453081.1, on the reverse strand, counting down.
GAACCGCGAAAACTTCAACCGTCTACCTAGACAGTTGAAATTTTCACAGATGATGTAAATATGTATGTTGCCGCTATAACCAAAAATACTAACAGAATAGAATAAATATTTATGGGGTTTCCATAAAATAAATGACATTTTTTTTAAGTTTCTCACAGATAATGGTACGGAGCCCTTCGTGCACGAGTCCGAGTCACACTTAGCCGGTTATTTATACTTGGCCGAACTTATCGAAACACGGGAAGGTCGTCTATGAGTGCATTTACTGCACTCATAGACGACGTAAAAACTTACAAATTTTTGGTTCAACGCGCGTAACAATAATGAAATCAGATTCACTAGTCAAAGACAAATTACCATGCAGTTTGCACAGAATTTAATTGTAACTGACTTTTTTTTAGATATCCATATTGTATTGCCAATGACGACAAGCGTGGCGGAGCGGTTACGATACCGTTCTGACGCGCAATGGGTCTTGGGTTCGATTCGCTTGACAGGTATCTAAATGATGAGTTTAGATTCATGTTCTGGGTCTGGGTGTTTGTGTATTCGTCTTGATGGTGTCCATGGTACCCACGACACAGAAGAACATCCTAATGTAGAGCTATGAGTGTATGAGTGTATTTTCAATATAGGCTGCCACATTTTTTTTTAACTCGTTTAGTTTAGACTCGTCTACTATTTGCAGTTGTTAAAATAACAATCAAGCCCCATTGCATTTCGTTACAATCGAATAAAATTGATTTTTTATAGTAACGAACTCTCAATTTGAAAATTTTAAAACAAAAGTTCTTTAAAAGCTGTCATACACCTCAGCAATTCCAAGAACAGCGTTCGAGAATTTAATTTTTGTGAAAACGGAAATATTGGCACAAATATTTTTGTGGAATAACCGTGAAATGATAAGCCGATTTCGGTATGTGAAATGTCCGAAGCAAAGCAGCTTGCTTGCCAAACTTGCCAAGATATCAAACTAAGAACAAAACCGAATCGCTCCGAAATAGTTCTGCAGTTTTATTTTTAGCTGATGTCGAAAATTCTATGAAACTGACTTGTCATAAGACTTTAGCTTAAATTGGACCTTCTGGCAAGTTTGTAAAATGATTTAGAAGTAAATTATCACAAAAATTTAAACAGAAATAAGAGAAGCCCGATTGGAATTATACTAATATTATAGAGGCGAAAGTTTGTGACTGTGCATGTTTGTTACTTCTTCACGTCTAAACGGCTGGAGCGATTTACATAAAATTTGGTAGCGTGTTAGCTGATACTTTGGATTAACATATAGGCTACTTTTTGCTGTAGAAAAGTATCTTAGTCCCACGAGAAAATCGATTTTTGTTAACACAGGCGAAGCTGCGGGGTGCAACTACTTTGCGATATTGTTGATATCATAATTCATAATGTACAGTAGGTTAATCGAAATGTGTACCCTCTAAAATTGTAAGGACATTAATCAAGGCTACTGTCCTAAGTGAGATTGATAGAGTAGACAGTAGTAACGGATTAGAAAAATCATTAGTGTACATATAGTGTAATCAATTGTATAATTTTCTCGCATGGAACTAACATTTTTCAGCGATTCATCGTTTATAGCAAAAGTGACCTTCAACGATGATGTTGGATATGAATTATCGATAGGCTATTTGTTCTTTCTTAGCTGGCTAGAGCTAATATGATGGATTATAAATAAGTTGCAAACGACCGAATTTAATAAATGTGTAAGCGATGCATAACATTCTAGCTGTCATGCAATTTTTTAAGTAATGTTATTTCTCTGCTGGGAAATGGTCTCTTTCAGCTTCCACGGCGTTTTTGCACTTGACGACCCGCGTGGCGCACCGGTTACCGTATCGGTCTGACACGCAGTGGGTCCCGGGTTCGATTCCCGGCCAGACGTGTGTCTGAATGATGAGTTTAGATTCTTGTTCTGGGTCTGGGTGTTTGTGTAAAGGTTACACATAAAAGACAATACGACGGCCTGAAATATAGGGTCTGTAAGTAAAAAACACAAAAAAATCTGACCCTTATAGGCTTATTTCATATCAGAGTAGAGATAAGTGAAGATAAGACAACCGTCTTAAATAAACAGCTTCTCCACGATAGTCAAGTCACGTAGAATGAAAAACTAGTTTCAGTCTATTCTGTACCAGCACGTCAGTCAAATGTCAGAAATGACAGGATTTCTCTACTATTTGCTTGATATACCCCATTACATCAATTTACAAGCAAGAATTCCTTGAAGTGAGTGAAATAAATCAAATGATTCATATTTTGTTACATGTTAGTAAATGTCTCATTATTATCATCGTCATAACACAATTATAAATAACTAGCTGTACCCGCGGGTCCGCCCGCGTTCAAATCAATGTATCACAAAGTTTTTCACATTTCACCCCCTTAGGGGTTGAATATCATAAAATCCCTTCTTAGTGAGCACTTACGTCCTTAAAAGAACCCGCATGCAAAATTTGGAACTCCTAGCACTTGTAGTTTCTGAGATTTCGTAATGAGTGAGTGAATGAGTGACCTTTCGCTTTTATATATATAGATAAGTGATGTATTCAAAGCCCCCGTTTCAGGGCGGTTACCATATCGGACTGACGCGCAATGGGTCCAAGGTTCGATTACCGGCCAGACAGGTATCAGTACCGGTGAATGATGAGTTTGGATTAATGATTTGGATCTGGGTGTTTGTGTATTCGTCTTGTGTGTGTCCATGGCACCCACGACTCAGTAGAAAATCCTAGTGTGGGGCTATGAGTGTAGAAAGCGTTTTAAGTTTTAAGTTTTTTAAGTATTATCTGTAATCTTTCGGTAACCTTCTTCAGGTAATCTTTTTTCCTGCATTCTGATTCCATGCCCTGCCCTGTCATGTTTCAATTTAATTATTTTACTACTATTATAAGGGTTAAATGTGTATGAAGTTAAAATTCATACTAAAACCACGAGACTTATGAAGACAAAAATCAAAGTTATCCAAAGTGAAAGATCTCATCAACCCATTATTGGCCCACTGCTGGGCACGGGTCTTCTCTCAGAATGAAGGACTAGGCCATAGTCCAACGCGCTGGCCAAGTGCGAATTGGTGGACAAAAGTGCATACATATGCCATCATCTATCAAAGTTAGCTTCAAAGACTGCCAAATTCTAAAACACTAAAATGCGTAACGAAGTGACAAACGATTGAGAAACTTATCACAAACGGTATAAACTGGATAACTTTCATTGTTTCGAGTCGTCCGGTGGCAAATTAATTCGTTTCCGGAAGCACGAAACCATTAGGTCGAGCCTTGTTGAAGACAATAGCGACTAATTTGAATATTTTGGCTGGGTACAGCCCTGTATTGTTTGACAAATTTAGTATTAATTACCTTGGTAGCAACTAAATGTAGTTTGACTATCAAAACTTCACTCTATCGTCTTAAGAGGCAAACATTCTTATTAACTGGCTATTATTTTCAAGGCCCTAGAACCAATGTAGTTTGTCCGGGGTCCACTAGTAGTTAGTAGTTAGTAGTAGTAGGTAGTTTGTCCACTGCCATACCTATTTCTAGCGTAAGGCATTTCATGCGTTTCCATAGAAGGGTGTGGTTGCTGGTACACTTTTACATGAGGGAACCATCATAGTCCTCAGAAGTGCATCGCATCTGGGATTGACTTCAGATGGAACCCATGTTCTGTATAAAGTTGATTACAGATTGATGTCCATGGGCGGCAGAAGCCACTTACCATATTACAAATCAAATACCAACAATTTTTTGTAGAACCGTCTGTACGACTGAGTCGCAAAGTATATGCGGTGATCGAACTGTCGTTGCGACAGTCCGTTCGATAGTTGCAACGTGAATGCCCATCTTAAGCTATATGTCGGAGGGGGAGGTTCTTTTTCGCTCATCTTATCAGGATAACCTACTGTGGGCTCTGATAGGGAATGTTAGCACGAGAATAAATTGTAGACTTGAGTTTAACACACAGTATATTGCCGAATTAAACTTGTTACAATCACTGAATTAATCAAACTAAATTAAGTAGGCAAGTAATCGTAGCACTAAGAACGCGGGATGATTTTAAAGTTGTCTACTTCGGCCGACCGTCAACGATAGACTGAGGTGTCGGCCATTAAACTGGTACAACCCTAACTTCATCGAACGCCACTAGATGGCGCTGGCGTTTCGGTGTTGCCACAATACCGCCATTTCCGACATATAAATATTGACTGCTCATTTAAAACTTCCAAAAATGAATTCCATTTCTATACTGGCACTGATATTAATTTATAGGTTTAATTGCAAATATTTTTTTTAGCTTCAGCTGTTAGCTTTACATAATCCTAATAACAGATGGCGGTGTAATGTTATCTGTTAACTTGATTAAGTAAGTACTGGCGCTTTGTTAAAATTACAACCGTTTCACATAAGCTACAATTTAATATCATTACCAAAGATAAGTATAAGTTACTAACTTCGATCAGTAATATTGGTGATCGAAGGTTACTAAAGTACCTAATACATAGCCATCTCAGTATGTTCTGCGTTGATACGCAACCTTACCGCCAAATAATGTATATGAGATATTAGATGGCGCTCTTTACGATACAGTCATCTACATGAACCGAATGTATTGATGGCGCTTTGTTAAAATTTCATATGACCAAACGTTTCATATGAGCGACAATTTAATATTATAACCAGATATAAATATATCCTTATAAGTTACTAAAGTAGTAATACAAAGCTATCTCAGTATATTCTGCAATGATACGCCACCTTACCGCTAAATCGAAATAGTAATATGTCTGAGATATTAGATGGCGCTGTTTACGTTACGGTCATCTACATGAACCGAATGTATCGATAAATCAATACCGTTTCAGTGAGTCAGTTTTTTTTTATTTTAGTTTCGTATTTCGTTAAACTAAAATCGACAAATAATTTTAAAAGCCATTTAAGAGATAAAGGAAAAATATCTTCGAATCTTTTTGTGTTAGCTAAAGACAGGTTAACTAAAAATATTGTACACCGAGAAATGCTGAATTAAATTGAATGTATTTTTTTTAATAAAAAATTATAAATGTCGTTGTTGAAAATTTAATACCATCTGCCCTTCTTACCTTATTTATAAGTTTATATGTTACATGTTGTCTACTAACAACTTTGTAGTATATTAATTTCTTACAAATACGAAATAATATAATTTAAAATTTGTTTATGTAACATTTCTTTAACCACAGCAACGCGTGGCCGGGTCTGCTAGTTGAATAATATAATTAAAATAATAATAATATTTGACTAGTACATATAGGTACCGATAAAATAGGCTATTTGACAATGCGAAAAATTAAGTGTCAATTACTGTTATCAGTATATAATTGCAGGTTATGTATTAACATAAGTTGAAAATAATAATAAAATTTATTTAAAAATCCTTAAATAAAAATGCATTTTTTTAAACGTTTGTCACGTGACACAAAATGCTCCTGATTGGGCGGGCTTATGACGTCACTTGCTTGTAAACTTTCGTTTTTTGTTTACAACAAATGTATGTGGATGATATGAGCCACAGATGACAATACAGGCAAGTGACGTCACCAATCCGCCATATTGTCAAAGTAGCGTTTTTGCGCGCTATTTAAATATTGAATTTTTAATTTGATATTTTTCAGCAAATATGTAGCAAAATAAAAAAAAACAACTTTTACTGGGTTCCTTAACCTCTACTAGATAATATAAAATGGATTTTAAAAACCTGTCAAATAGCCTATTATATCTACTACAGGAGTAATACCACATACACTTCAGAAAAGTCTTAGTACTTTAGATATTCACTATTTCACGTATATTCTCCTACAAAAAGCTGTCATTATAAATACTTGCCGGATAGTGAGGAAATTCTTGTCACTGGAATGATAACTGACACAACATTTATTTATTTTTTATATCGCAAATTTTATTAGTCGTTTGGCCTCCAGCTCGCGGCATTGGTTATTACCCCGGAAATGGGAGAAAGGTTAAACCTAGAAACATAAATAATAATAATATAATTGAATAATAATACACAGTTTCTAGACAAAATCCTATCAAATCGTTGCACTATTAATATTAATACTATCGTAAACAAGTGTCAGAGAAGACGAGGGTCTCATTTGAAATAGTTTAAATTGACCTAGTTAGTAAAGTGTTTGTTAATTTATCTGACCACCTTATTATTGATGTGAAATTTGACAATTTAATAATCTTTAAACCCTTTATTGGTCCTCAAATAAATTAAGTTTGTATGTTCTCTATTTATATCAATAAAAATAAGCAAAACCAGTGTAGTACGACCGAGGATGTACCCCTACAACACCTATTTCTAGCGTGAAGCATTTCTTGCGTTTCGATGGAATGTAATGGTTGCCGGCACACTTTTACATGAGGCGACCATCATAGTCCTCGGAAGTAGCAACGCATCTGCAATTGACTTCAGATGGAACCCAAGTTCTGTATGTAGTTGATTACAGATGTCAATGGACGGCAGTGACCACTTACTATCAGGTGGACGCATAGTCGTTTGCTACTTCAATCAGACAAAAAAAATGTGTGCGTGTACTAGCGTACACTCGTAAGAAGTGAAACTTCTTTATGACGTTATCTTTCAAAAAATAATTTACTATATGCAACTTAACAGAAATTGGTTAAATAAAGTTAAATTAGATAAAGTTCAATAAAAGGCTTTTATTATACTTTATCTAATAATCTAATCTATAATAATCTATCTAATATCACGCGTGGTAGGGATAACGTAACGTAACGTAACGTAACGGATAATGGCGCGTAACAGAAAAAGATGGCGCGTAACGAAAACATGTTACACTAAATTTTTTTCCAACCCCGATAAAGAAGTTTCACTTCAAAAATAAAAAAAATGTGCGTATGAAAAACTACTTTGATGTATAAGTAAAATACTATATGTAGTAAACTGTAGCAAAATATGTAGTAAAGTTAGATTCTAATTAAACTCAGATAAAACCAACCAGATCAAACAGAACGAAAGAGTTAAATTATTTACTGTATACGGACGAAACGGTAACTAATGCTGAAACTCACCAGTTTCTACCTAATCTCGCGATAACTGATTCATCAACAACCGCATCCACTTTTAATTCTCAATTAGAACACCTTAATTGGGAAACTGTGCCAATAAACGTGTTTACTAGCGAAAGCTGGCCAAAGCTCGGAGCTCGACTCAATATCCCAACATGTTCTGCTAACTACCCTGTTAACGATGTCAGGCTCAATTGAGATCCTTTTATTGGGAGAAAATGTCCCTTGGAACGGCTTAATTCGACAGGGTTGCTCAATAAAACTCAATGTATGTCAGTTGAAACTCTTCGCAATTAAGTGGAATATTATTTTAGGGTCTTTGGTAATTACAGGGACAAAGGTTAGGGTCTAATTAACGCTATTCGGGTGGATAGGGGACGTGTCGCAGCAGAAACGGCTAACGGAATTTGAGAAATGAATGCCACAAATAACACAGTGGATTTTGTTTATGCAAATTATAGTGGTAACTACGAAAATGTCATGAAGTAAGCTACTAGTTTTTTTTTGAAGTAAAACTTCTTTATCGGGGTTGGAAAAAAATTTAGTGTAACATTTTTTCGTTACGCGCCATCTTTTTCTGTTACGCGCCATCTTTTTCTTATCCCTACCACGCGTGCTATTAGATAGATTATTATAGATTAGATTATTAGATAAAGTTCAATAAAAGCCTTTTATTAAACTTTATCTAATTTAACTTTATTTAACCAATTTCTGTAAAGTTGCATATAGTAAATTATTTTTTGAAAAAAAAAACGTCGTAAAGAAGTTTCACTTCTTACGAGTGTACGCTAGTACACGCACATACTTTTTTTTAAATATTTTGATCGGTTCGTATTTTCAAATAAATTCTAATTCTAAGTTTGTAGGTGGTATTACCAATGTAGTTCGACCGGGGACACCTATTTCTAGCGTGAAGCATTTCTTGCGTTTCGATGGAAGGGTGTGGTTGCGGGCACACTTTCACATGAGGCGACCATCATAGTCAGGAGTAGCAACGCATCTGTGATTTACTTCAGATAGAACCTATGTTTTGTATGAAGTTGATTACAGATGTCCACGAGCGGCAGTGACCAGTTACCATCAGGTGGACTGCATGCTCGTTTGCTACTTCAGTTAGATAAAAAAAGTGAATTTAGTCGATTGAATTTACGTTTCTATGTCTTCTAACCGAGTCAAAATAAAAATAAAAGCGAGGGAATTTCTGAATATATACTAATCACGGCTGTTTGAAGAAAAGTTCGGTTTGAATTCAGGAAAAACATTTGTGATATAAAGAAGTTTTTTTATAAGAATGACGTTGCAAACGCTCGGCCTGTCTACATGATGGCAAATGATCACTTGTAAGAATATGAGAATGAGAGAGTTTTAGTCCACCGCGCTGGCCAAATGCGAATTGGTGGACTTCACACACCTCCGAGAACTTTTTTGTAAAGTACTCTCGGGTGTGTAGGTTTCCTCACAATGTTTTCCGTCACCAAAAAGCAGTGATAATTAATTTCTAATACGCACATAAATCAGTGGTGCGTGCCTGGATTTGAACCTCGGAACTGCCGATTGAGAGGGCAAGTTTCAACCATTAGACTATCACTGCTCTACCTGGCCGGTGATTGCCTCGTTGTAAGTTAGCCGTTGTAAAGATATACAAAGAAAAAAGACAAACCCCTGAGTTTCTTGCCGAATCTTCTCGGTTGAGGTCGTGTTCCGATCCGGTGGTAGTTTAAAAAAATATATATAAATGTAACTGACAATTTGTAAGCGCCCCCGAAGGCCTATCTATGCAAAATAAAGACATTTCATTTCATTTCCGGTTACCACAAAAAGACGCTATATATCGAAAAGTTCTAAATCCAATCAGCCAATGCTAATCTGACTCGTTTCATTCTACAAGAATGCTCAACCAATGTGTTGGTATTGATTTCATACATGAGTCCAATACTTTCATTACACTGTGATAAATGCATTTATTTACTTTGTTATCCGATTGCGCCAGAAGAAGGATAATGTTTTTAAACATGTATGTATGTTTAAAAACATTACCCTCCGTATCCTATCATCAGTATGGATTAAGGTGGTAGAACCAGTGTAGTTCGACCGGGGAAGTACCACCGCCACACCTATTTCTAGCGTGAAGCATTTCTTGCGTTTCGATAGAAGGGTGTGGATGCCGGCACACTTTCACATGAGGCGACCATCATAGTCCTCGGGAGTGGCAACGCATCTATGATTGACTTCAGATGGAACCCATGTTCTGTATGAAGTTGATTACAGATGTCCGTGGGCGGCAGTGACCACTTATGGTGGACTGCATGCTCGTTTGTTACTTCAGTCAAATAAAAAAAAATGTCGCATCAACCCATTATTGGCCCACTGCTGGGCACGGGTCTTCTCCCAGAATGAGAGAGTTTAGGCCATAGTCCACCGCGCTGGCCAAGTGCGAATTGGTGGACTTCACACACCTCCGAGAACTTTTTTTTTTTTTAAGAACTCTCGGGTGTGTAGGTTTCCTCACGATGTTTTCCTTCACCGAAAAGCAGTGATAATTAATTTCTAATACGCACATAAATCATTGGTGCGTGCCTGGGTTTGAACCTCGGACCTCCCGATCGAGAGGGCAAGTTTCAACCATTAGGCTATCACTGCTCTCAAAAAAAATGTATGTATGTATATATGTATGTTTGTATGTATGTCCATTTCCTTGGCACGTACAGCTCAAACATTTTGACGGATTGTAACATGTGAGATATTATATGAAAACTCAGAGGAAGTGATTTAGGTTAAATTTTATTTAATATCATAACAATTTGGGTAACTAAAGCATTACAAATATGTATACGTTACAGTTTTGTATTACTATAAACGCAAAATCAAAAAAGGGGTTAAATAAAATAAATTATTGCAAAAAGCGATTCTTTATAAGCTATCGGTTTTTTGATTATGTACTAACCATCCATCCATCCATCAGCCTTTTGATGTCCACTGCTGAACATAGGCCTCCCCTAAATGGCGCCACTCCAACCGGTCCTGTGCCCTCTGAATCCGACGGTTTCCCGCTGTCTTCTTCAGGTCATCGGTCCATCTGGTAGGGGGGCGACCTGTACTCCTTTTGCCTAAACGTGGTCGCCACTCGAGGACCTTTCTTCTCCATCGGTTATCGGTTCTACGAGCGATGTGGCCGGCCCATTGCCACTTCATCCTACTAATTTTGAGAGCTATGTCGGTAAACTTCGTTCGTCTACGGATTTCATCGTTGCGAATCATGTCTCGTAGCGAAATTCCGAGCATAACCCTCTCCATAGCACGCTGAGCGACCCTGAGCCTCCGAATGAGGCCTAACATCATTTGCTTATTTCTTTTCTCGCTTATACATCGTTGTCATGCAAGGCACTAACGGCTGACTAATAAAACTGTATGAAGAATTCAATTGGTTTTGTTCGGCGTGTAATTAAAATCCATTGAGCACGAAACAATTCGTTTTGTAATTGTTTAATTTTTTCTCATGCTGCCCGCCATCATTCTTTTTACCCTGTACAAACAGTGAATTTATGGGAAATGGTTATTTACTGTTTTGTTAATCCAGATCACATTTTAAAATGCTGCATAATTCATAGCATCCATCCAGGCCATTAGACGTAAAAGAACGACCTCTCTTTTAAGTAGATTGCGGCTTATTACAATTGGATTTTTTTTATCTGACTGAAGCAGCACGCATAATGGTGAGTGGTCACTGCCGCCCATGGATATCTGTAATCGACTACATACAGAACATGGGTTCCATCTGAAGTCAACCACAGATGCGTTGCTAATTTCGAGGGCTATGATGGTCGCCTCATGTGAAAGTGTGCTGGTAACCCAAAACCTTCTATTGAAACTCCTACTTTGCTACTCCCAATGACTAAGGTGGTTGCCTCATATAAAAGTGAATCGGCAACTAGCTCTTCTATAGAAACTCAAGAACTGCATCATACTAGAATTAAGTGTGGTGGTGGTAGTCAAACTACACTTGTTATATCAGCTGGCTAACAGCTAAAACATTTTACACAAGTATTTTGAATATTTCAAGAGGTTACTCAATGTATAAGGAATGTTAAAAATGTCGCCTAAAAAGACAAAATATGAGATAAAATATTTTTTTGTGTGAACTAACGTATTAAAAACAGCAAATAAATTTTAATTGGATATTTTATCATGCTATATTATTAAAACATACATAAAATCATCATTATATTTATTATTGCGGGTTACTCATGATATTTTAACAATAAGAATGATTCTTTTAGTTAATATACAAAAAAAATATAGGTAAAATGGTAATTGGATTAAAATGATAAAGGTGTTAATTTAAAGTTAAAAGAATATTCTTTAATAAAAAATACATTTTATATTCTCTTTTAATTTTTTTGAAATAAAAACTGACTTTTTATTTATTTTGTACGGGTGAGTCGATTTGGCTGCACGATAGCGTATATAATTTTATAAAGGTTGTACACAAAGGACAGTACGACGGCTTGAAATATAGGGTCTGTAAGTAAAAAACACAAAAAAATCTGACCCTTATAGGCTTATTTTATATCAGAGTAGAGATAAGTGAAGATAAGACAACCGTCTTAAATAAACAGCTTCTCCACGATAGTCAAGTCACGTAGAATGAAAAACTAGTTGCCGTCTATTCTGTACCAGCACGTCAGTCAAATGTCAGAAATGACAGGATTTTTCTACTTATTTGCTTGATATAGCCCATTACATCAATTTACAAGCAAGAATCCCTTGAAGTGAGTGAAATAAATCAAATGCTTCATATTTTGTTACATGTTAGTGAATGTATCATTATTATCATCGTCATAACACAATTAAAAATAACTAGCTGTACCCGCGGCTCCGCCCGCGTTCAAATCAATGTATCACAAAGTTTTTCACATGTCACCCCCTAAGGGGTTGAATTTCATAAAATCCCTTCTTAGTGAGCACTTACGTCCTTAAAAGAACCCGCATGCAAAATTTGGAACTCCTAGCACTTGTAGTTTCTGAGATTTCGTAACGAGTGAGTGAATGAGTAACCTTTCGCTTTTATATATATAGATAAGTGATGTATTCAAAGCCCCCGTTTCAGAGCGGTTACCATATCGGACTGACGCGCAATGGGTCCAAGGTTCGATTCCCGGCCAGACAGGTATCAGTACCGGCGAATGATGAGTTTGGATTAATGATTGGATCTGGGTGTTTGTGTATTCGTCTCGTGTGTGTCCATGGTACATACCTACGACATGGGACAAAATCCTAGTGTGAGGCTATGAGTTTAGAAAGCGTGATAAGCGTGTATTCATGCTCTCTTGCAGTGTAACTACGAGAGTTCTACTATCTTACGGTAATACGACGATACGACTGATAGTTTATTGACCTTGTATATTTTTGTAATATCAATGTAGGTAACATTCATATAACACGAGTCACCCGTCGCATCGGTCGAAATTCGACCGTAATTTAAATTAAAAAACTAAACTTCATGTTGTCCAAAGTAGCACCAATATTTGTCTAATTTAAATAGATTGTAATAATTTCTACTTTTCCATGGTGTACCCGAAGAGAAGGGAGAGGCTTCAACCGGCGTCATTACTAAATTGATTTCCAGTAAGCTGAAGTTAAGTGACTTTTCTCAAAACAATATTAGTCGTTGTCATAGACTAGGACGTCCCTCGGAGAACAGATCGAGACCATTGTTAGTGAAGTTCAGAGAGGCCTCGATAAGGGATAAGGTCTGGTACGCCAAAACCACACTGAAGGGAAGTGGCATTACCCAGTCAGAGTTCCTCACGAAGAACCGCCACCATGTTTTCATGCGGGCTAGACAACTCTTTGGTGTGACTAAATGCTGGACCCGCGACGGTGTCATCCATGTGTTGGCCCCGGATGGCTCGCATCACCGGGTGGAATCCGTGACGGAACTTGAAGCAGTCCCTAATGCGTCGGCACCCTCCTCCTCCACGCAGCATGCTTCTAACGCCGGTAAACCCCAGGAGGGCAGAGAGGTACCTCGCACCAAGCGAGTTCTTAAAAATAAGTGAACCCTGCTGGTATGTTTTTGTGATTATTTTTTGTCCTTTGTCAATATTTTTCATTCTTCGCTTCTGTTTATAAATAACTTTGTTGCCGTTTCTTGTGTTGTTGTTACCTAATAGTGTTGTTGAGAGCTACTTATACTTATATGATATTTGTTTTTTCTTGTTTTTATACCATGGTGGTCTGATATTTATTGTTTACCCTGTTTTTATTTATATTTATAGTTTCCTAGTAATAATATTCACTTTGTAATGACAATAGACGACAAATGAATAACTTTGACGCGGTTTGTCAACTGTCAACGAAATTGTTATAGACTGCGCCTGAATTCCTGTCTTTTGACCTCCCTTTTAATCTGACGACCACGTCAATAGTTGGTCGTGTCGATTAATATTTTTATTAGGACCACCATGGTAAAATAGCCAGTTGCATGATTGTTTGCTTAAAATGCCTTTTAATTTTATATTTTTTCTTATGTTTTCCTCTTTTATTTACAAATACTGTTGATTGTTGTCTTGCTCATTTTGTGTTATTAGATAATAATTTGCCTTTATTTTCTTTGTGTGTTTTGTTGAATAAGCTTTATGCAAATGATTAATAATCTGTAATGATTTCTTTTTAAATTGCTGGCGGGTAGGTAAATTGAATTGTTTATTTTTATTATTAGTTTTACTTTATAATTAGTTTTAGTTTTTAGTTATTCTTTAATTTCATGTTAGTTTACGATAGCAACGAGCATCCACTCAACTTCTCTTCTGCTACAGAAGGATTAAGTAGTAACGACAGTTTTGAAAGCATTCCTCCTCTAAACCTAACGTTAGATTCTTATTTCTCAGATGTTCTGAAAAATTTTAATGTAGTCCATATTAATGCACAGAGCATTCCAGCACATTACCCCGATTTATTGTCTTCTTTCGATAGCACACATATTCATGCCATTCTAGTTTCGGAATCGTGGCTTAAGCCATGTCTCCCATCTACGGCTTATTCTCTCCCTGGATTTCATCTAATCCGCAATGATCGCACTGCTCGGGGCGGTGGCGGAGTTGCAATTTACCTTCGTTCCCATATCCCCTTTTCAATATTAAGCAAATCACCGCAGGCCACTTCTGGGAACGAATCCGAACACTTATTTTTAGAAGTCCATCTTTCTAACGCCAAACTTCTTCTCGGTGCTTTTTATAGCCCTTCACTCAGCGTTGACTACTTCTCCTGCTTAGACAAACTGCTTGAAGACCTTTGTCCACTCTTCGACCACTCAATTATTATGGGTGATTTTAATACTTGTTTACTCAAGCAGGATGTCAGATCCCATAAATTACAGTCCTTAGTCAATGCTGCTAATCTACATATTTTACCTCTCAGCGCAACACACTTCTTCCCAAACTGTGACCCTTCTTTGCTCGATCTAATGATAGTATCTTCATTGGATCACGTTGCAAAGTATGGCCAGTGCGCTGCTGAGGGATTTTCATACCATGACCTTCTCTACTTGTCATATAAAATCCGACCTCCGAAAGCAAAGTCAAGAATCCTTCTTCAGCGTAATTTTGGTGCGATGGACATTGTAAAACTCCGACACGATGCTGCGAATATCGATTGGGATATCGTAAAGAGTGTGTGCACTGTTGACGAACAGGTGGCAATGTTTAATTTCTTGCTAATCCAGCTTTATGATGTGCATGCCCCTGTTCGCCCAGTTCGTCTACGGCATCCACCAGCCCCATGGCTTACTGACGACGTGAGGACCTTGATCAATAAGAAAAATTCTGCCAAATCTAAATACAAGTCAGACGCCAGTGAGGTTAATCTTGAGCGGTACAAATCTGCAAGAAATCGTTGCAATATGATGTGTAGAGATTTACAACGACGCCATATTTACAATTCTGTTCATAATGAAGACCCTAGTAGGGTCTGGAAATTTCTTAAAACTATGGGAATCGGAAAACCGCAGAAAAACTCTCTTCCACACAATCTCAACTTAAACGATTTAAATCGTCATTTTTCTGTTACTTCTTGCATTGATAGCAAAACGAAAGAAAGAACTCTCAATGATCTTTCTCATATTCCCGATTCAAACTCTGTTTTATTTTCGTTTAGTCAATTTTCGGATCGTGATGTAGAAAGAGCAATACTCTCTATCCCATCAAATGCGGTAGGCAGTGATTGCATTAGCCGTAAAATGATCATTCCTCTCCTTGACCTACTCCTTCCCACTATTACTTTTATGGTTAATAGTTCTGTCCAAAATAATTCCTTCCCTTCTTCCTGGAAAGATGCCAATATAATTCCCCTTCCCAAAAAATCCAATCCTACCGAAGTCGCTGATTTCAGACCCATATCCATATTACCTTTTCTATCCAAAGTCCTTGAGCGCCTTATCCACCATCAGCTTAGCTCCTTTCTTTCTTCTCAAGCCCTACTAAATCCTCTTCAGTCTGGTTTCCGCCCTGGTCATAGTACGGCTACTGCCCTGCTGAAAATTACAGATGACATCCGCATGGGGATGGATAATCAACAGCTGACGGTGTTAACTCTGTTGGATTTTAGCAATGCATTCAACACTGTTGATTTTGACGTCCTCTTGGGTGTTTTGCGTTCTCTCTACATATCTCCGACGACAATTGATTGGTTTCGTAGTTACTTGTGTGGGCGCCGGCAGCGTATTCAAATCGATGACAAATTTTCCATTTGGTCGAGTACAACTGCTGGCGTGCCGCAAGGTGGCGTGTTGTCTCCTCTCCTCTTTACTATCTTCATTAATTCTATTAGTCGTCACTTAACTTCTCACTACCATCTATATGCGGATGACTTGCAAATTTACAACCACGCTAGCCTTAACAACCTGCACAGCGCCGTCAAGATAACTAACACGGATCTGGCTTGTATTTCTACTTGGACCAAAAACTTTGGATTAAAATTAAATGTCACTAAATCCCAAGCCATTATTATAGGGAGTTCGCGTCTGATTGCTAAAATTGATTGGCACCTGTTACCGCCCTTAACATTGGATAACGTCGATATTCCCTACAGTAATAAAGTTAAGAATTTAGGTATCTACATGGACCAACATCTTTCGTGGATACCACAGGTCACGGAAGTCAGTAAGAAGCTGTTTGCTGCTATGGGTTCCCTTCGCAAATTAAAAAATGTTTTACCAATTCCTACAAAAATTACGCTTGCGCAATCTCTTCTTCTACCAATACTTGACTATGCCGATGTGTGCTATCCCGATATTACCGAGGAGCAATTAAATAAGCTTGAGCGTCTTCAAAATATTTGTATACGGTTCATATTCGGCTTACGAAAATATGACCATGTTTCAGAATATCGCGTTAAACTCAAGTGGCTCCCAATTCGTCTTCGCCGAAATGCTCACATTCTGTCTTTTCTATACTGTATATTATTTAATCCGACCTCTCCACCCTACCTCAAGGAACGTTTCCTCTTTCTCCACCTATCCCATGATAGATCCCTTCGCTCCACTCAAAACCTCAGTCTTTACACTCCTTCCCACTCAACTTCGTTTTACAAAAAGTCGTTCACTGTTTCAGCTACTCATTTGTGGAACTCCCTTCCTGTATCAATTCGTTATGCCCAATCCCTATATTCGTTTAAAAATCTTGTCAAGTCCTATTACTTAAACCTCTAATTCCCCAATCTTTTCCTTACGCTGTTGCTATCTTTAAACTTATTCTTTCTACAATTGTTGTTATGTTAAATTTAAAAAAATAGTTTCTCTGTAACTAACTTTCTTAATTAATATGTTGCACTATTTTCCTTATCCTGATTATTGCACCCTACCTCTTCTTTATTTTCCCTTAAATCTAAACTCCGAACCGTGAGGTTGCCTGGAAGAAATCGCTGTTGAGCGATAAGGCCGCCTTTTGTATTTTTATATTGTGATATCACTGTAACATTTTTCTCTTTTCTGGGTACAATAAAGTATATTATTATTATTATTATTATAATTTTCTATTTATTTTGAACGCACCCGTTATTAAAGGTTAAAGGTAAAAAGAGGTTTATAAACTAAGTTGCATTGAAGAGCAATAGCGGGTATTTTGACAAAGACATCTGATATTTTTGACGTTATGTGTTTTCATAGTAAGACATTGAATATTCTATTTCGTTTATTATGTATGTGTTTGTGTAAAATGCAAGGTATTGTGTAATGTGTTTTTAGTTGATTTTATGTATGTTTATTTGCATTATTTGAAATAAAATATTAGCAGTGCGCAATCTTTCTCTATATTAACTATAACCGTGCGTAATTTCATACTCCTCCGCCTGCCGCAAGTATCTTGAAAACGAATTACAAATTTTTGTTTCACGTATTAATATATAGATAGAAAACTGTAAATCATTATTATTATTGTAGAGCAGTGATAGCCTAATGGTTGAAACTTGCCCTCTCGATCGGGAGGTCCGAGGTTCAAACCCAGGCACGCACCAATGATTTATGTGCGTATTAGAAATTAATTATCACTGCTTTTCGGTGAAGGAAAACATCGTGAGGAAACCTACACACCCGAGAGTACTATAAAAAAAAAGTTCTCGGAGGTGTGTGAAGTTCACCAATTCGCACTTGGCTAGCGCGGCGGACTATGGCCTAAACTCTCTCATTCTGAGAGAAGACCCGTGCCCAGCAGTGGGACAATAATGGGTTGACGAGAGAGAAAACTGTAAATCAGATACCAGAGGACAAAGGTGGAATGAGAAAATAAATGTCTTTATTTTGTTTACGCCTACGGGGACACTTACAAATTAATACATTTTTTTTACATTTCCACTCCATCTGAACACGACTTCAACTAAGAAGATGTAGATATACTCAGCGGCTTTGTTGTTCTTGACAGTAATAATAACTAAAATGCATGATTGTAATTTTAATAGAAAAAAATTAAAAATAGAAATTGTCAATAACGAATTTTATATTTTGCATGCCTTCTATAGGTAGGACACACTGAGCTATACAATTTATATAATATCAATGTAATTACTGTGTTCTTGCCAATAAAGATTATTATTATTATTATTCTTTTTGGACTTTTTTAACTTTTTAATTTTGACGCTTCTTATTTAAGTCCTTATGTGTTAAGTGTTCTTATTAAAGTTCTTTATGTTTTTAAAGTTAATAAATAATCAGTGTTATATAGCATAAATGTTGTTCATGCCTACAATTGGCACTCTTACTAGCTTGTGTTTAAAAACGTGTCTTTATTATGTGTTGTGTGTATTACTGTTGGCATGTAATAGAATTTAAATAAAAAAAATGTGTGCGTGTACCAGCGTACATTCGTAAGAAGTGAAACTTCTTTATGACGTTATTTTTCAAAAAATAATTTACTATATGCAACTTTACAGAAATTGGTTAAATAAAGTTAAATTAGATAAAGTTTAATAAAAGGCTTTTATTAAACTTTATCTAATAATCTAATCTATAATAATCTATCTAATATCACGCGTGGTAGGGATAAGAAAAAGATGGCGCGTAACGGAAAAAAAAGATGGCGCGTAACAGAAAAAGGTGGCGCGTAACGAAAAAAAAAGATGGCGCGTAACAGAAAAAGATGGCACGTAACGAAAAAATGTTACACTAAATTTTTTTCCAACCCCGATAAAGAAGTTCCACTTCAAAAATAAAATAAAGGCCTCGTAGCCGCACTTGTCTATCAAAGTGCAAAACTGTTTCACGCTAGACATACCTTCTCGGTCGAACTATACTCATTCAAATAGGAAAGTTAATAAAGCAATTAGTACAAAGGTTGGCAATATCGTCAGGAACGAGTATTACGGCGACTGAACTCGATACGCATCTTTTGTCACGAACAACGAGAAATTCGGAAGCTCTTCACAATTATACCGACTGATTGCGTCGGTGTGAGTGATGGGATGAAGCGATTTAGATGAAGAAATGTTTCGTTTTCTACTGTGAAATAATTGAAAAAAATATATATTGTAAAATGAGTGCGCTATTTTTTTAGGTAAATGTAACGTTTTATTTTACTGCTACTGGATTAGGATGTGATGTAAAAGACATTACTCATCCATCCATCCATCAGCCTTTTGATGTCCACTGCTGAACATAGGCCTCCCCTAAATGGCGCCACTCCAACCGGTCCTGTGCCCTCTGAATTCAACGGTTTCCCGCTGTCTTCTTCAGGTCATCGGTCCATCTGGTAGGGGGGGGCTACCTGTACTCTTTTTGCCTAAACGTGGTCGTCACTCGAGGACCTTCCTTCTCCATCGGTTATTGGTCCTACGAGCGATGTGGCCGGCCCATTGCCACTTCAGCCTACTAATTTTGAGAGCTATGTCGGTAAGCTTCATTCGTCTACGGATTTCATCGTTGCGAATCATGTCTCGTAGCGAAATGCCGAGCATAAACCTCTCCATAGCACGCTGAGCGACCTGAGCCTCCGAATGAGGCCTACAGTGAAGGACCAAGTTTCGGCGCCGTAGGTCATCACTGGCAACACACATTGCTCGAACAATTTCGACTTCAGGCACTGAGGAATTGTGGACGAGAAGATACTACGTCTATGGAATATGAATAGCATAATAGTATAAAACACTTAACCAAAGCAGGTATTATTATTTGAGTGTTACAAGTTTTCAGTTATTTCGTCTTATATTTTCATCTCGCTAACCCCATGACTTGTACCACACCAGGAGCTCAGCGGTATAACAACGTGTCGGCGTGTCGCTTCAAAGTCTCGCCCAAATTGAGTTCAATATGGAGATGATCCTCATTGTTGTTGTAATTCGTAACTTCGCTGATCAAACGGCTCCGTCCTAACGAGCTTTAAACAACAGTGTGTTGATTTCTTTGTGACGTCATTCCCCTGGAAAAAAGATACTTTGTTCTTAACAAGCGTTGTAACCCTTGTGGTATTTTTTGCGTCAAATGTCTTTTACGTATCATTTACAGTTTTTACTTTATTAGAATACTATTTCATTTCAAAATTGAGGAACTGATTATCAAATTTGATGTTGATGGAGAAACTAATTTTTAAAATCTTATATTTCGGAAAATTCTCTTCAATAACACCACATATATACCTGTTCAAAGTAGAGTGAATATGGTATGACAAAAAAAATATTACCATACCTCGACAACCTCGTTGCGGAGCTCTTACCATACCGGTCTAACGCGCAGTGGGTCGCAGGTTCGATTCCCGGCCAGACAGGTATCTGAATGATGAATTTAGATTCATGATCTGGGTTTGGGTGTTTGTGTATTCGTCTTGTGTCTGTCCATGCTACCCACGACGCAGAAGAAAATCCTAGTGTGGGGTTATGAGCGTAGAAAGCGTGCTATTTCTAGGGTAAAGCAGTTCTTGTGTTTTGGTGGAAACGTTCATCCCTTTCATACGAGGTGACATCGGGAATAGCTTCGCATCTGTGACGGACGTCAGATAGGAACCCTGTTTAATTTGATATTGCTTAAAGATATCCATGGGCAGTGGTTGCTTACCATCAAGTTGACTTGGTTGCTACTTTAGTGTTATAAAAAATGGTAATCGTATGTGGGATTATAGTAATTTATTAACTGATTCTGAGTTCATATCCTATAATATTTACGGCAAAGGAAAACAATATACTTTTGAGTTATTTAAGGACCAAAGCCCTTAATCGGCACCTAACCAGCGGAGCGGGTTAAGGCCAAGAGGCATTTTGGAAAAAGATCCAGGTATGGGACAAAATGAGTTGACAACATCTCATAATCACACTGTAGTATTGACATCGATGAGTATATCCAGATACAGAAGTTTATAATAAAACAGAACATTTGTAGAAAAGTTGTTAACAATTTATTTTAATGTCTATAGTCTTAGTCCGTATGGAAGCGCGCTTGCAGAAAGAAAAATAAACGAATCGAGCGTCATCTTGTTAAGTGCTGCAGAACCATGGACATATTAACCTAATAGACTCGTAGATAACAGTTTCTCTAGAGTGATATGAAAGAAAGAGTGAACTAATTTAAAGATTGATCTTCAGGTAGTAGAACGCATAATGGTAACATCGCCATACGTATTTCAAGCGGGAAACAGTTCTCATTTTTTTTGAAGTGAAACTTCTTTAGGCGCATGAGGGTAAAGTTTTTACAGATGAAACGTCACGCCGGTATGCAACGGAAGTGTCGGAAAAGAGAGAGAGAGTGATCGAGACCGATTGAGAGAGAGTAAGACAGGGCGAACGTAGCATGAGCAACTAGCCGTGGAGTGAGAGTAGGGAGCAAGCGAGTGAGAAAGAATTAGTGAAAAAGTGAGACAGAGCGAACGCCGTATCACGCCTTTTTCCCTTCCTCTTAATCTTGGAAATTTAAAGTTTTAGATTTGTATAAATATAAACAAGATTTATAAATTAGTTCGCCAAAGAAGTTTCACTTCTGACATGTGTACTTTGTACGCACGCATGTTTTTTTTTTTGCAACAGGGTCGTTGCTGGGTCGCTTTTATATGCGGCGGGCACATTAGTCCTCGGGAGTAGCAACACATTTGTGATTGACTTCAGATAGAACCCTTGCTCTGTAAGAATTTGCTTGACCTCATACCACATCTGGTACCAAAAATGTAAACTGTTTTTTGTGTAATATTTTAATTGCAGACAGAGTAAATAAAATAACACAGAAATTTTCAAACATACAAAATGCCGGAATAGTATGATTCTGTGGAAAATCCTCAAAAATATACTCATACTCTTATACTCATAAGTAAGTTAGAATTCCCCATATTACTACTAACATAGCTGCTTTATCACTTAATACAATTAAAAGAAAAACGCTCCTAGCCCCTTCTTCTGAGTCGTGGGTGCCATGGACACACACAACCACAAAAACACAAACACCCAGACCCAGAACAAGAATCTAAACTCATCATTCGGATACCTGTCTGGCCGGCAATCAAACCCGGGACCCTCTGCGTGTCAGACCGGTATAGGAACCGCTGCACCACGAGGGTCGTCAAAAATGAGAAATGAATTTTAAGTGAGAAAACATATATTAAACACATCTGTAAAATAAAAAACGATGATATAGAAAGCAACAAAACTCAACAAAATGTTAAAAAGGCTTTTTAGGAGTCTATTTACTTACTTCCGAGTACAACAAGGCAATAAAGGTTTATTGCAAATACTGTTTTCTTGCACTTACTCTTATTTTACGTCTGTATCGATACTACTTAAAAGGTAGATTTCTTTGTGCAAAGTTCGATGGAAGCAGTGCCTTGTTAAACTTTATTGCATTACTTAAGATTGATGGTACAAACTAAAGTAACATGACAAATGGTGATAATTTGACATTAAAAATATCTTTTTTCAGAAATATGAAGTAGCAAACAAACATGCAGTCCACGTGATGGTAAGTGTCACTGCCGCACATAGACATCTGTAATCAACTTCATCTATACTAATATTAGAAAGCTGAAGAGTTTGTTTGTTTGTTTGAACGCGCTAATCTCAGGAACTACTGGTTCGAATTGAAAAAATATTTTTGTGTTGAATAGACCGTTTATCGAGGAAGGTTTAGGCTATACAATTATATTTATTATTTAGATATATCTTAGAGCAAAATAATAACCTCATGTTGATCCACCCGATGTCGCAGCGCCGTCGTATACGATGAAGTGCAATAAAAATTGTTATATGTTTTTACAAGACACAGGAGCAAAATGGGAAGAGTAGGTCAATGTGAATGAAAACTTTCGATTTCCTAGATCATCCACATTATAGGTATCTTTTTTACGCGGCTGAAACCGCGGGTACTGCTAGTATAGAATATGGATTCTATCTGAAGTCAATCACAGATGCATTTCTATTCCCGAGAACTAAGATATATCGCTCCATATAAATGTGACCCGGCAACTTTACTCGTACATTGAAATGCAAGAGCTGCTTCACGTTAGATATAAGAGTTGCGGTGGTACGTCGCTGGTCGAATTACACTGATTCTACCACCTGGTCGTCGTCAACTTATTATTGTCCCACTGATGGGCATGGGTCTTCTCTCGGAATGAGAGAGTTAAAGGCCACAGTCCACTTTTTCTTAAAGAACTCCGAGAACGTTTTTCTTAAAGAACTCTCGGGTGTATAAGTTTCCTTACTATGTTTTCCTTCACCGAAAAGCAGTGATAATTAACTTCCAATACGCACATAATTTTAGGAA
Source organism: Spicauda simplicius (assembly GCA_949699795.1). Lineage (NCBI taxonomy): Eukaryota > Metazoa > Arthropoda > Insecta > Lepidoptera > Hesperiidae > Spicauda > Spicauda simplicius. The sequence goes on along the minus strand of OX453081.1, from coordinate 14,211,367 downwards.
AATTAGTGGCGCGTGCCTGGGTTTGAACCTCGGACCTCCCGATCGAGAAGGCAAGTTCCAACCATTGGAACTGCTCCAACCACTGCTCACCTGGTCAACGACCGTGATTGACACATAGAGTTAGTGACGTAACGAGTGTTATTATTAGTGTTATTATTTGCATTCACGAATGCAAATGGGATTATCGCTTACCAACGTTCGCGAATGCGAATTCGGGTATTGTTTTTTCCAGTTTTTGGTGTAGCTTTGGAGGACCTAGCTTTGGTGACCTTTTTTGCAAAATCCTAATACTTGTCTCTTGTCCTAATCTTGAATTGTTCTATGTGTACCGTTTCTACCTAATAATGTTATTGTAATATCTATCAACTCAAATGTTTTCTCACTGCACTCAACTAATTGTCTTTTTTTAATTTGTACACACATGTATATGTATGTGGAAATTTTTAAATGTGCTTCATGTATTACTTACTATGTCTACTATTGTTCATAAGTTTAGCTGTAAGTTTTAGTATAAGTATAAGTCCTAAAATAAATAAATAAATAAAAGCACTGCACTTCAATATTCGCAAACATTTGCGCAATTCTTGCGAATGCGAATACTTTTACTTACTTTTGATGGTGGTAGAACCAGTGTAGTTCGACCGGGGAAGTACCACCGCCACACCTATTTCTAGCGTTTTTTTTTTTTTTTACATGAGGCGACCATCATAGTCCTCGGGAATAGCAACGCATCTTTGATTGACTTCAGATAGAACCCATGTTCTGTATGAAGTTGATCACAAACGTCCAAATTACAAGTGATGATCTTTAGCAAAGTTGTTATTCATGAGCTCGCGAAGGTTTCTGGCGCATTTTTTTTATTATTGTTATTTTCTTTTTTTGTGATGGCGTACACACTCGCAGGGTACAGCTAGTAACATATATATTTAAGTAAAGTATAAGCGTTTACTTATTTATCAACTACTTAATACTTATTATTTACATGTAACATTGAGACAACAATAATACTTAATAATTTAATTTAATTTATTTTTGGTTCCTTTAACGAAAGGAATAAGGGATTACTCGCTAACTAGATAAAGTAAAATTAAGATTTGTTCACTAAGTAGAATTCTAATTAATCCTTGTAACTGTAAGTACAAATATCTAGAAATATCGTTTCCAGTAAATTAGGTTCTGTAACGAGCTACAAATGTTTTAAAACAAACAACGAAGCGTTCTTTTATTTATTTTAATTGAAGCATTTAACGAGATACCGTTTCGTGTTTCTTTATTTTCTTATTTCTCAACAAATAAAATGTTTACCGGCAGTAACTGGTAGTCTATTGGTTTGCTCCAACGGTACTGCTTATGTTTGTATATTAGTTGTAGACAGTCTTAAAAATCTTTGGAAATATTCCAAAGACTTCTAAGAAATGTCCAAGTAACTAAACCAGAAACCATTTTATCAGAAGTAGAAATCGAGCATGACATCTACCTTTTTTTTACAATAATTAAGTAGCAAACGAGCATGCAGTCTGATGGTCACTGGTGGCAGTGGTCACTGCCCACGGACGTCTGTAATTAACTACATACAGAACATGGGTTCTATCTCAAGTCAATCACAGATGAGTTGCCACTCCCGAGGACTATGATGGTCGCCTCAACCGTCGCCTTGCCGAAACGCAAGAAATGCTTCACGCTAATTATAGGTGTGGCGGTGGTACTTCCCCGGTCGAACTACACTGGTTCTACCACATTGAAAATTAAACTAAATATTTAAAAAACAGTAACACAACATTTTGATGTACATGAATTACCCAAGGCACCCCTAAAACCAATCAATTAACTCAAAAAGCACTTATAAATTTAAGGCCGCAGTTTCGAATAGTTCAACAGTTATTTGAACTATGGGGAAGGGGGTTGATCTTAATTATATTAGTAAGAAACGGGGAAAGTTTGGCGGGGCGCTGAAGTAGGACATGTTTAGTGTTTACGACTACGATTGCACTTGGATACGACACGATTGTTTGAAATAAGTTAAAGTAATAAAAATTGTGTGTTCTTTGTAAACTCTTCCCTGCGCGACGGAATTTGTAACGATGTAGGAGAACAAGAATTAGTAAGCTAATTTAGCAATGGGTAGGCCACGTCATTCGTAGGACCGACAACCGATAGGGTAGAAAAGTCCTCGAATGGAGACCACGTCTGGGTAAAAGGAGTATAGGCGGCCCCCCGACCAGGTGGTCTGATGACCTGAAGAAAACTGTGGGTAGCCGCTGGATTGAGATGGCTCAGGACCGGTTGAAGTGGCTCAGATTAGGGGAGGCCTATGTCCAGCAGTGTGCTCTCAAAGGCTGATATATCCAACTCTTACTTACATTATCAAGACGAAAGATTTTGAGGACGTTTTGTTTGATGAATGTTTCTTACATATAAACGCATCGTGTTTATGCAAATTTGACACACAAGTAGTGTTTGTCATGTCATGTGTAAAAAATCAAATAAAAGGGTCAAAAGGGTAAAAAACTATACAATTAGACATTCCATGAACTTTAAATATTATATTTATTATTTAAATATTATATTCATAAATTTCCACCTACCGCAAATTTTCCAGCCACCCAGGGTTGACTGGCAGAGAATGCCATCAGGCATTAAGTTTGCCCTATTGTAACTTTTATTTTATAGAGGTGCAATAAATAAATAAATAAATATATTATGACCTATTCGTCATTGATGGCAGTTACCACTCAGGTTTTTTTCAAGACTAACACCGGATCTGAACTGAAAAGATCGGCAAGAAACTCAGTGGATTTTTTTTTGCATATCTTTTTTGTCATCTTGTTTTTACATGGGTTATAAAGTTAGCTCCAGTATATTTATATTCACCTGCTATTATACCTTTGGTACCCCCTAGTTTTCAACATATTTTATCTCCTTTTGAAATTCAATTATGAACACCCACGGTCGTGCCGCATCGTATAAATGAATCATTGACGTACTATTTTCGTTCCCATTTCGTTAAATGAAAGGGATGGAGCTGAGCGCTAAATAATTGTGATTGGTCGAATTCAACATCCGACTCGGCTGTGTTACCATGCTGCGAATGTGGATACTGAATTATGTATACTGTATTTGATTATACTGTATTTGACGACCCGCGTAGCCGAGCGGTTACCATTACTATACCGGTTTGACGCGCAATGGGTCCCGAGTTCGATTCCCGGCCAGACAGGTATCTGAATGATGAGTTTAGATTCATGTTCTGGGTCTGGGTGTCTGTGTCTTTGTATGTTATGGCACCCGTGATTCAGGAAATTTTTTCATTGAATTTAAATGAAAATTGGTGGACTTTCATACAAATATTCAAACTTTAAATAGTTTTGTTTTTTATTTGACTGAAGTAGCAAACGAGCATGCAGTCCACCTGATGGTAAGTGGTCACTGCCACCCATGGACTTCTGTAATCAACTACATACAGAACATGGGTTCCATCTGAAGTCAATCACAGTTGCGTTGCTACTCCCGAGGACTATGATGGTCGCCTCATGTGAAAGTGTGCCGGCAACCACACTCTTCAATCGAAACGCAAGAAATGCTTCACGCTAGAAATAGGTGTGGCGGTGGTACTTCCACGGTCGAACTGCACTGGTTCTACCACCTTGAAACTTCTTGATAGTTATGGTAATGGCGTCTTCAGAGTCAAACAATAAAGGATGAAAACCATGTCCAAATCCTATAAAAACCAAAAAACAACGCGGAAACAACAATATCACGCAAAGGTCATAAAAAACATACGAGTTACCCAAAAGAATGATAATAACCTTACATAAATTGTCGTCCTCAACATGTCATACATAAATGTTTACCGGGACGCCTTGCTTCCCAGATTTAAGCATTTTCTGCGCACCTGCGCCTTATTACCGCTGTATGGCTTGTTAGAGCATTTGTGTCGTTTGTCCCCGAGAGACCTTATTTCATTTTTTAACTAGCTACCACGCGTGGTTATGGCTGTTATTTTATAACAAACTAGCTGTGCCCGCGACTCCGTCCGCGTGGAATAGTTATTTTGGGCGTCATTTATTTTTGCAAACGCTTTATAAATTATAGCTGTTACCCGCGACTTTGTCCACGCCATTTTGTTGCAGCGTGATGTTATATAACCTAAAGACTTCCTCGATAAATGGTCTATTCAACATATTTTTTTTTTAATTCGAACCAGTAGTTCCTGAGATTAGCGCGTTCAAACAAACAAACAAACTCTTCAGCTTTATAATATTAGTATAGATAAAGTTGGAATTGTACCTTTTATCGGATGATAGAACCGGTGTAGTTCGACCGGGGAGATACCACCGCCACATTTATTTCTATCGTAACGGTTGTTGCGTTTATCCTGAACTAGCTTTTACCCGGGGCTTCACCCGCACGGTCAAAGGGAATTAACATTAGCGTTTGTTAGCGTGATTCAGAACTTGCAAATGAATTTTACTAACGCCATCTATTGACAACGTCTGGAACTACTAAATATGTATCAACTAACAAAACATCGATATTCTCATGGGAATCTAGACTACGTCACTCTCCGCCCTCCTAACTATCTCCCAACATATAAACCATATGATATAATAGCTATGTGGCGACATGAAAGAGGAACAAACAAACACACTTTCACATTTATAATATTAGTATGAATATGAAAGCATGGAAGTATGGATATGGATGGTGTGGTGGCCGGTTCACTTTCCTCTGAATTGATCATCTTAGTCCTCGGAAGTAACCAGGTTTTGCCAGGTGGTAGAACCAGTGTATTCCGACCGGGAATGGATACCTTCCTTAGGCTACGTACTCACGGAGCGGTTATTACCCGCGGCCGCCGCGGTTGCGGGCCCGCAGCTTTTGTATGAAACTCACGAGACCGCCTATTTTTGCGGTTCCGCTGCCGTCGCGGTTGCGATTATCGACCGCAAACGTGGCGGGCGAAATCCGCAAGACGGGCGGTTTACCATCAGTTGAGGTCCTGACTACTGCACTCGCCCGCCAACTGACGGCAGAGCGCGCGGGCGCAAACCGCCGCGGCTGCGGTCAGCCGCAGCCCGCGCGGTTCTACAGGTTGCCCGCCGGTGCAGCGGGAGCCGCAAACAACCGCGCGCATCGCGGGCGAAAAACGCGTCGTGAGTATTGCTTTAATTTTTTACATTTATACCTGCATCCTACAGAAGCTGCGGGCACGCAACCGCGGCGGCCGCGGGTGAAAATCGCTCCGTGAGTACTTAGCGTTACACTTATTTCTACCGTGAAGCAGTTTTTGGCTTTCAGTCGAAGGGTATCGTTGCCGGTTCACTATGAAGATTATATGAAGCGACTATATTTGTCCTTGAGATGTAGCAACGTATTCGTGATTGACTTCAAAGAAAAACCTTGTTCTGAATGAAGTTGCTGACAGACGTCCATCGTCCTCGTCGTGGAACTCTATTCCCTTTGGAGATCCCGAAGTCCTCTTTGTGCCGAGATCAGCCCTCGGGGAGTTTCAGTGCAGTAAAAATCCCACATAACCCTGCATCGCTCCCACGGGGTCGGGTACCTTTTGAAAGTTACCCCCTCGAGAACAAAAAAAGGCGGTAGTAACTACTTACCTTTTTTTTTTCATCTGACTAAAGTAGCAATCGAGCATGCAGTACACCTGATGATGGTCACCTCGTGCCTCATGCAACGTGTGCCGGCAAACACACCCTTCTATGGAAACGCAAGAAATGCTTCTCGCTAGAAATAGGTGTGGTGGTGGGACTTCTCCGGTCGAACTACACTGGTTCTTCACCTTGAATACCTATCATCGACTGTATGCTCGTTTGCTACTGCAACCTTCTAAAAAAATGGATTTACGAGTCATGAGTCCCTATCGAATACCTCGAAGTACGTAGACACTTTCCCGTATAGATAAAAAACTAATTAGATATATATATTAGCTCATACAGTCTATGATTCTTCAGCCCACTTCGCTTGCAAGACGCTACAAAATTGTTATCCCGGAAGAAAAATACGCGAGTTGGTTGGAGACAGGCCAATTTATTCTGTAACGAAGCGGCTTCCCGGACTGAGTCGCTTGTTTATGGCCTGAACAGCAGCGATTAACGATAAGCGATAGCGTAGGCGTCCACCAATTCGCAATTGGCCAGCGCGGTGGACTATGGCCTAAACTCTCTCATTCTGAGAGAAGACCCGTGCCCAGCAGTGGGACAGTAATGGGTTGACGATGATGATGATAGCGTAGGCCAAGCTGCTGGCCAAGGCCACCATATGCTATCCATCGATCAATCTTTGGCTTTCGAATTCGACTATTTTCTGCTGTTTCTTCAGATCCTTAGTTCTTCCTGTTGGAGAACGCTTGATAACCTTTTTTCTGAAAAAACTGTTGCGTGTATGCTTATAAATATAGCAGTTATACATAAACTAGATCTAGATAGATAGTTATTGTATAAACTAGATATTCTTAGGCCGTAAGACCGATATCAATACGAGTTAAATGTTTGGAATTTCGGACTGAACAAAATACTGACAGGATTAATTTTTTGTTGGGTACTAACTTTCAACATTATTCGCAAATTACAGACATTAGCAACTAAATTATCAGCATGGATGGATTTGTACTGCGTTATATACATTTTTGTGGTGTCAGAACCTTTCAGGAATTTGGTGTAGTATTCAACGCATTAGTCTAACCGGTCATCAAGAAATTTTACTATTAGACAAAGATTTAAATTGGTATTTATATTAAAACCCGCTGCATAACACCATAAAAATGTTCTTGTTTTAAAATAATTAGAAGGTTTATAACGATATGTTTATGTTTACTATCGGCTTATTAGTATCAACAAAAATAATTTTATTTATTTTTATTTTATTTTATTTGGAAAACATACAGTGCTTTTAAACTAATTATCTTACATCGTAATATTACAACACACCATTTATTTGTTTTCGCATAATCCTAAAATTGCATATTGTAGAACCGGATAAATAAAATCGCTTATCGCCCGCAGTCATACCCGTGCATCTCATAAATATACATAACTGAATATTGTTGGAGAGTTGTGTACAAAGAAACAGATGGTAGTATGATGTGTGTCCGCTCGTGGCTTGTTTAGATGACCCGGCATTGGTCTAGTTTATTATACTGATAAAACAATAAGGATTTCTGTCCAATAACAGGATTATTAACCGCTTTGGGTGGGTTTTTGATTTAAAGTGTATTAGGTTAGAAACTGAAAACTGAAAGAGCAGTGATAGCCTAATGGTTGAAACTTGCCCTCTCGATCGGGAGGTCCGAGGTTCAAACCCAGGCACGCACCACTGATTCATGTGCGTATTATAAATTCATTATCACTGCTTTTCGGTGAAGGAAAACATCGTGAGGAAACCTACACACCCGAGAGTTCTTTAAAAAAAAAAAAAGTTCTCGGAGGTGTGTGAAGTCTACCAATTCGCACTTGGCCAGCGCGGTGGACTATGGCCTAAACTGTCTCATACTGAGAGAAGACCCGTGCCCAGCAGTGGGACAATAATGGGTTGACGACGAGGTTAGAAACTGATTGAAGTAGCAAACGAGCACGCAGTCCACCTGATGGTAAGTAGTTGCCGTCCATGGACATCTGTAATCAACTACATACAGAACATTGGTTCCATCTGAAGTCAATCACAGACGCGTTGCTACTCCCGAGAACTATGATGGTCGCCTCATGTGAAAGTGCACCCTTCCATTGAAACACAAGAAATGCTTCACGCTAGAGATAGGTGTACACAATGTTACATTTGTTGCGAATAGGCTATAATTTGGCAAATTCATCAAATATCGTATAAATCAACTCATCGCATGCGGACAAACAAGCGCATAGGATCCGCTCATAAATATACATAGCGGAGCGAATATTGTTCGCGAGTTGTGAACAAGCAGACAGATGGTCACGTTGGTACATTATATCGGATTTGTGAAGGGCAATACTGGTAATGTTAATACTGGAGCTAACTATTGTTACCCATGTAAAAACAAGATGGCAAATAAAAAAAATAAAAAAAAGATATACAAAGAAAAAAGACAAACCCACTGAGTTTCTTGCCGGATCTTCTCAGTTGAGGTCGTGTTCCGATCCGGTGGTAGTGTAAAAAAATATATATAAATGTAACTGACAATTTGTAAGCGCCCCCGAAGGCCTATGCAAAATAAAGACATTTCATTTCATTTCATTTCATTACTGAAAATTCGTCCTAAAAAGGCAAGAGCCTTTCCTAATCCTTATACCGTGTATATCAATAGACTTGAATCTGTCCAAAAACGTTACTTGTGTCATCTAACATACTCATGCAACTTGGCCGGAACTATGCAAAATTATACTGATCGGTTGAAATATTTCAAAATGACTTCCTTACTGAATCGAAGACGAATGCTAGACATATTATTTCTTTATAAACTTGCAAATGGTCTGCTTGACGCCCCGGAACTTCTGTCACTGCTTAATTTTGCTACTCCATTTAAATTACCCAGAGCATCCCGGTTTAGTATTTTTGAAGACAAACAATCTTATTCTAATCTTGGTCTTAATGCTCCTCTCAACCGAATTATTCGCGAATTCCGGGTAGTCACAAAACAAGTAAATATTGACATTTTTAATGATAGTATTTACAAGTTTAAATATATTATTAATAAATTCATATATCATAAAATATGTTGACATATAAAATCTGTTTAATTTAAATTTAATATTAATTTTAATTTAATTTAATTTTAATTTTATTCCAGAAAAAATGTTTCTTTTCTTTATTACTATTGTTAGTATCATTTGACTTACTTGTTACTCGCTCCTTTTTGCAAGCAGTCTTCGCCTATAAATGTAGTTGCACTTAGCTTTTCCGTATTGTATAATTGTGTTATTTTATATTAAAATTGGTGTAAACTATGTAGGTGATCAAAATAAATAAATAAATAAATCCTTTGCCATTTAGTAACTGATAGCTTTACTCGGTGTGACTCCATGTGGTCAAGGTGGGAAAACCAGGGTAGTTCGACCGGGGAAGTACCACTGCCACTATTTCTAGCGTGAAGCAGTTCTTGCGCACCTTTCTTGTTGCACCCACGGCGCAGAAGAAAAACTTCGTTTAAGGCTAGGTATACAGAGAGAGTTAATATTTGTTAAAACTTAAGCCTAAGTAAACAACTCGCTAGATTTGCTTTTAAAAATCCAACTTACTTATCAATCTATTGTTATCACACCTACCCTCTTCATCACCTACGTCAGTTGATCCATAATTTTTTGTTATTTTGTAGTTGTAATTTTCTCTTTGAGTGATTTTTGTAAATCTTTTAAGAAAAAAAATGTTTTAACCGTAACCGTAAAACCAAAAATAATATATTCAAACAAAAATTATTAAAAACTACAAATGATTGAAAACTTCATAGCGGATACTTTATCTTTTATCTAATATTTTTTTATCTGACTGAGGTATCAAACGAGCATGCAGTCCAACTGATGGTAAATGGTTACTGCCGCCCATGGACATCTGTAATTAAGTACATACAGAATATGTGTTAGAAATAGGTGTGGCGGTGATACTTCCCCGTTCGAACTACACTGGTTCTACCACCTTAAAACACAAATATTTATATAAATAACTATTTTCCATAAAACAAATATGACTTTATTAGCTGTTTTTATAAATAATGCCACGGAACCCTTGGTGCGCGAGTCCGACTCGCACTTAGCAGATTTTTAGAATTCGCTTCTTTCTTTCCAGCACGTACTAAATCCAGATTTTTCTCCTCAGATCAGAAGTTTACTGCGAATCCAATATAAACACTGGTCCGAAGTTTTGGGAGCTTCCCGTCCGCTCTCAAATTTATAGCCTCGACGGGCTTTTTAATAAAACGTAAAAAATGTACGGAATTTCCACTGTAATCGATTTTTTTCAGGCTCTTCTTTTAATTTGTTGGCCGGATGTTATTTACTTATGGAGTTTCAGAGCTAACTTCGTACGATAAATTTGGAGTATTGATAAAATGGATTCCGCCAAATTGGTAGAAATCTTTGTGGTTTGACTCCGGAAGTACATTGCCACATCAATATTACAACAGCAGTCAAATAATATTACAGTTCGCTCTCTCTCTCTCTCATCAACCAATTATTGGCTCACTGCTGGGATGGGTCTTCTCTGAGAATGAGAGAGTTTAGGCCATAGTCCACCGCGCTGGCCAAGTGCGAATTGGTGGACTTCACACACCTCCGAGAACTTGTTTCTGTCGGGTGTTTAGATATCTTCTCAATGTTTTCCTTCACCGAAAAGTAGTGATAATTAATTTCTAATACGCACATAAATCAGTGGTGCGTGCCTGGGTTTGAACCTTGGACCTCTCGAGATCGAGGACGATCTTGGATCGAGAGGGGTAGTTTCAACTATTAGACTATCACTGCTCTATTTCTATATTAATAAATATAGGTAGTTTTACAGGTGGTAGAACCAGAGTAGTTCAAGGGAAGTATTACCGTCACACCTATTTCTAGTGAGGTATTTCTTGTGATTTAAGGTTGTGGTTATCAGCACACTTTTACGTGAGGTGACCATCATAGTCCTCGGGAGTAGCAAGGCATATGTGATTGACTTCTGATAGAACCTATGTTTTATGTGAAGTTACTTTCAGATGTCCATGGGCGGCACTGACCACTTACCATCGGGTGGACTGTATGCTCGTTTTTTACTTCAATCAGACACATCGTTATAAATTACTCAAAGGATTCCATATACACTACAGTAAAATCTAAAAAGACCCTAATGACGTACAAAACGGTCTACATAAATATACCCAAAATTAATTACACTTTTCATGAGCGTTCCAAAACCATCCGCAAATTAATTACATTCGCATAAAGGCCACTAGAATTGCAATTAACGAATCTCATCTATTTCATCTCTAAAGACCAAATTCTCATTTCCACAAGTGGGCAAACAATATGGCGGTAATCTAAATACAAGTAACAGGCGATTTAACACTTTAAAAGGCAGGTCACTACTACGAAAGATAAGCGTGAAAAGATTCTAAGCTAAAATTCCTAAAAACAATAATTAACAGCAATGCTTTTGGGTACAACTTAGAAACTAAGAGATAGCGCGCACTGTTGATTTCTGTCACCGACTGTTGCATCACTGTCACCATGTACTAACAACCGGAGATGTGTGAAGTCCAACAATTCGCACTTGGCCAGCGCGGTGGACTATGGCCTAAAAAACTCTTTTGTTCTGAGAGAAGACCCGTGCCCAGCAGTGGGACAATAATGAGTTGACGAAAGAAAAATAAGAAATGAAAAGAAATGTCTTTATTCTGTATAGGTGTAGGCAGCTTACAAATTGTTAGTTACAATATTTTTGAAGTGAAATTTCTTTAGGCGCATGAGGGTAAAATTTTTACAGATGAAACGTCACGCCGGTATGCAACGGAAGTGTCGGAAAAGAGAGAGAGAGTGATCGAGACCGATTGAGAGAGAGTAAGACAGGGCGAACGTAGCATGAACAACTAGCCGTGGAGTGAGAGTAGGGAGCAAGCGAGTGAGAAAGATTGAGAGAAAAAGTGAGACAGAGCGAACGTCGTATCACGCCTTTTTCCCTTCCTCTTAATCTTGGAAATTTAAAGTTTTAGATTTGTATAAATATAAACAAGATTTATAAATTAGTTCGCCAAAGAAGTTTCACTTCTGACATGAGTACTTTGTACGCACGCATGTTTTTTTTTTACACTACCACCTGTTCGAAATAGATTGACGATATCATTATGAGATTTTTTTCCATTGGCTACGACTTTCATAAGAACTGCAATCATACTAATATTATAAAGGCGAAAGTTTGTGAGTGTGTATGTTTGTTACGTTTTCACGTCTTAAACGGGTGGAGCGATTTTCATAAAATTTGGTAGGGAGTTAGCCGACACTCTAAATTAACATATAGGCTACTTTTTACTGTGGGAAAATATCTTATTTCTACAAGACAATCGATACATCGTATTTTAACACAGGTGAAGCTGCGGGGTTCAGCTAGTTATAAATAGTTCCCGAACCGAAATAAACTCTAGTAGAAAATGTTAGTACATAAATATATTCAAGATGCAATTAAATCTACATATCTTATTTTGAAACTTCTTAAATCTTTAACATATTTCGTGTTCTTTGAAATAATAATAATTCTGAAAATTCATCTTGAATACATGAAATGCAGTAAATTACATTTGCAGATACGAGTAATTTACTCTGGAAAGTTTGAAACATATATCCGCGCACAGATTTTAAACGGTTAAAGCTATCATAATTTACAACTAAAACATCATCTCCATTTTCTGTCTTTTAATTAGATATTATAATGCTAAATACATCTATAATAGAAAAAAATGTGTGTCAGCTCCGACGCACGACTGGAGTTTACTCTTTAAGTCCGATTGTCTAAACAGACGCAGAGTTTATTTAACTAAAAAAAAATTGATACCATATGAAAGGATAAATTAACAAATTAATGAAAAAAATCACAATAACAATATTAATTATTGATATTTATAACAAAAACAACAGTATCAGTACATCGACACTGATAGAAATAAACAAGCACAATAACATATACGTATAGTCGCTGTGCAGCATACCCTATGTACGTCATAATACACTCACAATCAAATTAGAAAGTTGCACACCAAAGGTGCGCACGAAAGACGTAACGAGGTCATTCATCAGTAGATTTTACTCCTCACATTTTTCTCATACCGGGCCCTTATATATGCAAATTGATTCTTATGGAGTAACTTCCAAAAACTCCTTTTATGAGTTTTAATATATTGGTATGCTGTGTCGAGTGATGTAAGTCTTAAACTTATCAAGTGATGGTGCTACAGTATTCTAAATCACGCTATCGAAGTTTTTCCAACAATTACTATAACCAATTACTATAGGAGCACTTTTTTTTGACTTTCTTCTATCGGGGGAAACTTTCAAAAAGTACCCGACGTCGTGGGAGCAACGCGGGTTGTGTGGGATTCTTACCGCACTAAAAGTGGCCGACCTCGACGCTGCGAAGAGGACTCCGGGAATCCCAATTGACCGCCGCCGGTGTATTGGAGTTCCCGGAGTATCACTTAGCCTGGCGAGAGATCTAACTTTACATAAACAGCGCTTTCTTCTCATATCGTAGAAGTCAGCTAAGGGTAATCCAGGAGTTGGATAGCAGCGTTTTACTGCATAACATGTACACCCATTGCGGTCACAAACATGCATGCCAGGTGCGGTGACTTTTAGCAAAGAGCGATTAGAGAAGGGCTATCTCCAGCAATGGACCTCATAAGGTTGATGGTTTTTTTATCTAATTGAAGTAGCAAACAAGCATGCAGTCCACCTGATAGTATATGTAAGTGGTCACTAGCGCCCATGGATACCTGTAACCAATTTCAAATAGAACATGGGTTCTATCTGAAGTCAAGCACAGATGCATTGCTACTCCCGAGGACTATGATGGTCACCTCATACCTTTCGAAACGCAAAAAAATTTTTCTACCACCTGCAAAATATGTTTGAACTAATAATACATTTGGGCTAATTCGTCTTGTCTTAACGCTTCCTTGCTTCTCGCACATCGCTATTGGCTTGACAAATCCCTAATTAATACGGAAACAAACAGCTCTGGATTGAAACATCTCGGAAATTGAATCCTGTCTGCTTCAAATTGGAGTCTGTCATCTAAATGTACAATGAGCAAGTCTGAGGCACGAATTGATTTTATAGAACGCCTTGACGGAATAAAAAGTAGTCAAATTGGATTTCTACTCATAAAATACACCATTATTTAAAACGACCCACGTGGCGGAGCGGTTACCATACCGGTCTGACGCGCAATGGGTCCCGGGTTCGATTCCCGGCCAGACATATTTGAATGATGAGTTTAGATTCATGTTCTGGGTCTGGGTGTTTGTGTATTCGTCTTGTGTGTGTCCATGGTACCCACAACACAGGAGAAAATCCTAGTGTGGGGCTATGAGTGTAGAAAGAAAGCGTGTATTTAAAAGGTGGTACAATTCTTTGCAGTCTTACTTTTTTGTTCTCGAGTTGGAAAGTTTCTATAGGTACCCTACGCCGTAAAAGCGACGCAGGGTTATGTGGAGGTCTCCGGGATCTCTTACGGAACATAACCGGAGTCCGTCAAGTGCGATGACTCTTTCAGGCTCTTCCCTGGTGAGCGAATACGCTCATCGTACCTTGTGTTCTTTACGGTGGCATGCGCCTTTGCATGCCCCCGTCCTCCACGGGATAGCTTAGCTAAACTGTTCGAGCTCCCACTCTAGCCGCCCGCAACATCATGCCATACCGGATACCATAGTCCTATCTGGTCATAGTCTGGTCCTGGACCTACAGGGCCACAGGGAGACATCTGAGGCATTTCGACTTAGTTCTCAGAGGACGCATCTGTGGCCAATCTCAGGCAAGGATACGATCTTATCTATCTTACATATGTCCAAGAGTGGCCACTTATCATTAGGTGCATGCTCGTTTGAGAAATGCGTTACAACTGTTAGAAGGAAAACTTTAAGATAAGTAGAGCGATTTAGCTAATAGAAATATCTTAAAGGTCTTTAAAAGGACCTTTCAAAGGTGGTAGAACCAGTGAAGTTCGACCGGGGAAGTACCACCGCCACACCTATTTCTAGCGTGAAGCAGTTCTTGCGTTTCGATAGAAGGGTGTGGTTGCCGGCACACTTTCACATGAGGCGACCATCATAGTCCTCGGGAGTAGCGACGCATTTGTGATTGACTTCAGATGGATGTTCTGTATGAAGGTGATTACAGATGTTCCCATGTTCTGTATGAAGTTGATTACAGATGTCGCAGGGCGGCAGTGACCACTTACCATCAGGTGGACTGCATGCTCGTTTGCTACTTCAGTCAAATAAAAAAAAACTTACACCTATTTGCCTAATAATAATAATAATTTAAAGCACTGTTGTGTTCTGTTTACCTGTGTGTGTGATAAGGGAGTTATACAAGATGAACTATATGTATATGCACTGACCTGTGGTAGAACGGAAGTTTTGCTGTACACATTTTTAAGCACGTGTTCCAGAAGTAGGATTGGATGGCCAAAGTAAACGACACATTATGTACATACAACACTGGTATATTTTCACGATTTTACACGTATACAATTTCAGAATACATTCGGACAGAGTAACGTCTTACACTTGTAAGTTATTAGAATGATCCATATTACGATAATACCCTCCCTTTTATACTAAAAGTTAAGGAAACCGTCACAGAGACAAAAACATTACTATTAATCTATTAATCTAATCTATTACATTTTATAAAATTAAATATATGCATTTATAATATTTATTTATATAACCATTTATATTTATTTATATTGTGACTTTTATTGATTTATGATATCTATAATAACATGGCACGATCAATTTAAATACAATCTTTATATAGATTCTTATTGATGTTTATAACTAATGTAGTCATGAGTTTAACAGTAGTGTCCCCAGGCAAGCTACTTGTTGGTTTGTAACACATGTTTTTATCAAATTTAAATTAGACATACAAATTTTCATCACACATCACAAACATATCAGGGCACTGATGTATTTGTATAGTTTAATATAAGTCAGCCAATTTTTTCAAGGAACTCTCCTTCCGCTTTGGATACGACAAAAAAACTTTTTAACAAAAAATATCTACCGACTTCCATGTCACAAAAAAGTAAAAAATAATTTAAATATATTTTGGTCTAGAACATACTCAGTACTTAGTACATAGTCCTGAAGTCGGTGCTCGACATATTTCGCTGGACGACGGTAACTACGTCCTATATGAGCACCGACTTCAGAACTATGTACTAAGTACTGAGTATGTTCTAGACCAAAATATATTTAAATTATTTTTTACTTTTTTGTGACATGGAAGTCGGTAGATATTTTTTGTTAAAAAGTTTTTATTTTACACTTTTTAGTGACTATATTTTTATGTTTGTATTTAAATAAAGCCTCTAAGTTTGCTTTGTGCATCTACATATTCACAAAAATTAAACATAAAACACTTTTACAATTCATACAAACAGGGCGCCCCCTCTGGAAGTACCCCTCCATCATCAGGGTTGAGGAGTTGAAGGTCAAATTTTTCATCTTATATTGTTGCTTAGTAATCTTATAACATATACGTTAGTACCAGGTGGCCAACTCCTATGGTTTAGAATTGAAGTACCCCTTCATCATCAGGGTCGAGGAGTTGAAGGTCAAAATTTTAATTTTGTGCCTCTGCTTAGTATTATTTTTACATAACCGTAAGCACCAAATTGCCAACTCCTATGGTTTAGGATTGAAGTACCCCTTCATCATCAGGGTTGAGGAGTTGAAGGTCAAATTTTTCATCTTATGTTTTTGCTCAGTAATCTTATAACATATACGTAAGCACCAAATGGCTTATTCCTATGGTTTTGGCTTTAAGTACCCCTGCATCATCAGGATTGAAGAGTTGAAGGTCAAATTTTTCATAGTAAATACCTACATAGTAATTTTATTCTATATTTTACTCAATTGGACTTCTCCAGCTAAAGTTCGGCCGACTATCACTAATTTTATTATTTTGCTCCAAAAAGTTGAAGATCCTATGATTAGAACCTTATCAAACTCTTATCAGACTACCCCTGGAGTACATCCTTTCTAATAAAAAAAGAATCATCAAAATCGGTTGGCGGGATATTGAGTTATTCATACATTTATCGCGTACATTGAAAATGCAAATTTAAGACTTATGCGTTTTTCTTATGGATGCCCTAGTCAAAAAAATACTAAAAAAAAATGGGACCCTATGACACGCACTACCTTTCAAATAAAAAAAAAATCATCTAAATCGGTTCACCCAGTCCGGAGAAATGAGGTAACAAATATAAAAAAAAAAAAAAAAAAAAAAAAAAAAATACAGACGAATTGATAACCTCCTCCTTTTTGGAAGTCGGTTAAAAAACGAGCACGGCTTTCCTGTGAACACGCTCGCTTTCTACACTCATAGCTCCACACTGGAATTTTCTCTACACACACACACACACACACACGCCCACACAAGATGAATACACAAACACCCAGACCCAGAACATGAATCTAAACTCATCATTCAGAGACCTGTCTGGCCGTGAATCGAACTCGGGACCCGTTGCGCGTCAGACCGGTATGGTAACCGCTCCGACACGCGTTCGTCAAAAGGGCAAAGAACATCACTATAAGAATATGTTCATGTTTCATACATTTTAAAGCACTCTACTTAGTCGCGTTTTAGTTTTTAACCGTAAATGTTTTGCCTTCCGGGGTTAAAATAAAGGTACAAAAATGTACAAATGAAACAATACGTACCAGAAGCGACGAAATGTTCCCCCAATCAATTATGAATGTTCCACCGCTATGCAAATCACTTACAAAAGTCGTCGATAATCCGCCGAAGTTTATCGGTCGAAACGAATTTCCGCTGGAAAATTGACGTACCATTAAAATTTTATAAGAAATCTTTTCCGTCTACCAAATTTGAGGTTAGATCAAGCGAATGATTGTTCAAGGATGGTTGGGATTATGTTATACTAGGGAATTGTCACGGCTTTGCACGCTTTAAAAACACGCTTTCTACACTCATATTCTCAGACTAAGATTTTCTCCTGTGTCGTGGATAACATGGACACACACAAGACGAATAATAATAATAATAAATTTTTATTCACGGAATACACAGCAGCATACACATGAAAAAAATTAAATAAAACAAAAACATAGAAAACAAAAACAAATTCTTACAAAACTAGGAAACATAAAGGAGGGTACCGCGCTGCGAAATAATAGACCGTGAAACGGACTACCCTCAGCAAATGCCATGGAAGTAGGTACAACCAAGGCGCTGATTTTCAGGGCAACCCGAAATCAGGGGACGAACACGGACGGCTGTCACCGTAATACACATCAATTAATTAAAAACTAGAAAACAGAAGAAGAAATAAAAGGTAAGCATCGACTGTAATAATATTTATTCATTGCACTAATTATTTATAAAATTGATCTAAACAAAATTATTATATTTCTTTAGGATACGCAGGTACCGACATATTGAAGTAGAAATTAATTCATAAGGAATACAAGTTGTTTTGGGCTGCAAAGTACAAATGAAGAACGTAACGAGAAACGAAGAAAGAAAACATCATGACGCATACATATAATTTTGGAGCAAATACATGTTTGTGTATTTGTCCAGACCCAGAATATGAATCTAAACTCATCATTCAGATACCTGTCTGATATAGCGAAGGAGGTAAATGGAAATCACAATGGAATTGATCAAGTTACATTTATATATACTCATAAATACAATTATGAAAAATTTTTGACATAATTGTATTCATATTGGCCGATTGTGCCTCTTTGTTGCTCGTTCCGCGCTCTAGCTTGCACTTCAAGCCTTAAATGGAACGCCTCAGCGCCAGGTAACGCCGTAGGAGTCGTGTTTTTGGTGTGTGCAACCGGCTCCGTCGAATTATAAGACGTTGTCACGTTAAAAATATTCTATAT
Source organism: Spicauda simplicius (assembly GCA_949699795.1). Lineage (NCBI taxonomy): Eukaryota > Metazoa > Arthropoda > Insecta > Lepidoptera > Hesperiidae > Spicauda > Spicauda simplicius. The sequence goes on along the minus strand of OX453081.1, from coordinate 14,192,772 downwards.
CTTTACTAATACCTCTAAGAATATTTTTACAAAATTTCATGATAATCGGATGTGTAGTTTTGGCGGGAAAGCGTGACAAAGAAACTAATTTATAACTAACATTTATAATATAACTCTCGTCAACCCATTATTGTCCCACAGCTGGGCACGGGTCTTCTCTGAAAGAGAATGAGAGAGTTATAGGCCACAGTCTGGTGGCCAACTGCGAATTGGTAAGACTTCACACACCTCCGAGAACATTTTTTTTAAAGATCTCTCGGGTCTGCAGGTTTCCTCACGAAGCTTTCTTCACCGAAAAGCAGTGATAATTAATTAATACGCACATGATTTCGGAAAAATCGGTGGTGCGTGCCTGGGTTTGAACCTCGGACCTCCCGATCGGGAGTGATAGCCTAAAGTTTCAACTACTAGGCTGTCATTGTTCTCTAATAATAATATTACTATTTTTTTTTATTTCACTGAAGTAGCAAACGAGACTGCAGGCCACCTGACGGTAAGTGGTCACTGCCGCCCATGGACATCTGTAATCAACTTCATACAAAACATGGGTTCCATCTGAAGTAAATCACAGATGCGTTGCTACTCCCGAGGACTATGATGGTCGCCCCACGTGAAAGTGTGCCGGCAACCACACCCTTCTATCGAAACGCAAGAAATGCTTCACGCTAGAAATAGGTGTGGCGGTGGTACTTCCCCGGTCGAACTACACTGGTTCTACCACCTTGGAAATTGGATACTAGGGATCATTAATAAGATGGTAAGGTTAGGTCAAATTTTATTTATCTTGAAAATGATGATATGTTGCAGTTTTTATTTAAGAACTCCGGATAATTGGTATAAGCAGCTTATGGCATATTCCATAAAGTATTATAAAAATTCTTTGTTGAGAAAGATTCTCCTTAATAGGCAAGCAAAAATAAGCTGCTTCTGACAAAATAATAAAAAAATCACTCTTCTAAAATTTAACATAATTCTTATAAACCTTCTTTAAAGATACAGACAGAATTTTCAAGTAAACAAACAAAAATAGTACAAGAATACAATAGTAGAAGTACAAAGAAAAAGTAATACGTCTTTTTTATAAATTCACAATTATTTCTAAAATTAAAATACTTCGAAATTAAAGATCTTTTGATTTAATATCTGAAAAGGAGTTTCTAATCTTACGTGAAAAGAAAAGGTATTTTTATAGGATTGAAGTAACTTTTTTTTTGTTTACGGGGAGACAACCTTCAAACAGCCTTGGGAGAGACTCCGGGTTATGTGGGATTTTTACCCACTCCAACCTTTGGTGGCCTTCCTCAGTGCTTATAGGGTACCCTTTTTTTTTTTTTTTGTTTTCGAGGGGGAAACCTTCCAAAGGTACCCGACGCCGTGGGAGCGACGCAGGGTTATGTGGGATTTTTACCGCACTAAAATCCCCCCGGTGGCCGTCCTCGGCGCTGAAAAGGAGGACTCCGGGATCTCGAAACGACTTCAACCTCCTCCGAGCGCGCTGCCCCACCGGGCTCCTCCCAGATGGGCGGCTGGGCCCACCGCTCCGTCTAATCTTTACAACGGTATGCGACCACACATACCGCCGTCCTTCCCGGGATTGCCTGACCGAACGGTTCGAGCTCCCACTCTAGCCGTCTGCAACCCCGGAAGCCCCTTTTAGTCGCCTCTTACGACAGGCAGGGGATACCGTAGCCTTATTCTGACCCCGAGGCTACAGGGACGGCGCCGATACCCCCTAGCACAGCATCCCTCATGGGCTCGTCTCTTGGGGGACATGTCGCTGTCTTTTGCACCTTCCGGTGTCAATGGCTACATGCAGCCACACATGCTGCCGTCCTTCTCGTGGTTGCTGGCTGAACGGTTCAAGCTCCCTCTCGAGCCGCCCGCAAATCCAGGAGCCCCGTTCTAGTCGCCTCTTACGACAAGCAGGGTATACCGTAGCCATACTCTACTCTCCAACTACAGGGGAAAGATTGAAGTAACCTGCCGCCTATAGACATATGTAAGCAACTTCATACAGGACAAAGGTTCTCTGAATATTGATGCATTGCTATCCTTGAGGTCTAAGATGGTCGCCTCATATGAAAATGAGCCGGTAACCACACTCTTCTTCCAAAACAATAGGGTTTATATTTTTATTTAATAAACATCATTGCTACCATTACGGGTAAACACAATGCGATAGATACTAAGCAATTCTTAAGAGCAGTGATGCCTAATGGTTGAAACCTACTCTCTCGATCGGAAGGTACGAGGTTCAAATCCAGGCAGGCACCACAGATTTTTCTAATATGTATATATTAGATAGAAATTAATGATCACTGCTTTTCGGTGAAGGAAAACATCGCGAGGAAACCTACACATCAGAGAGTTCCTAAAAAAGAAGTCCTTACACACCTGTGAAGTCCACCAATTCCCACTGGCCAGCGCGGAGGACTATGGCTTAAAACAGTGGGACAGTATTGGGTTGGTACCAAGCAAATCTTACCTTTACAATAATAATTATTATATCAAACGAAAATAAAAGTAAAAACAATTAATTAAAGACCAATTAATTAAGGATGGCTTCATCCTAGAAACAGATATAGCGGTAGCACCGCCCCCGAACCATGCACGTTCCTTACAAACATTTGGTAATGAATAATGGTCATACATATTCTAATGAATGTTATCTTATCTTTTCTATCTTAGCTAATGAGTGCACGGCAATTACTCGTCACACTTTATATCAAAGAGAACACGGTGACTCTTCATTCGTTCAAAGCGACATGAACATGAAATCTCGCTTTCAAAGTGAATTGCTACAGAGGGTTGCATTTACGTAAAGTACCAAAATAAGTTTGTGTATGAAAAATAAAAAGTGCTTTTTATGATATAACAAATGTTTTTTAATTTTACAAATTGACAAAATATAGAAAAATATTGATAAAAAAATTGAAAAATTTGTAAACAGTGAAAAGTATATATTAATCCAGAGTGTCAGCTAATTCTAATAAGTCGTTTCGACGTGAAGAAGTAACAAACGTACACATTCACAAACTTTCGCCTTGATAATATTATCAGTAATAAGTATATGTACATAAGTATAAGTGTAAGTATGATACTAAAAAATCTTACCTATAATATAATTATTATTATATCACACGAAAATAAAAGTAAAAACAAGATAATTGCTGTAAATCGTTGAGGAGTTCCCTCGACTGTCTTTCGGCTCCATCATCAGATCGACTCCAGACCTTCATTATATAATAGTACTTTAAACTGACGACTGAAACACTTTTCGATGGTTCCCTTCGATTTCTCTAGAATGACATCATCAGATCCTGGTTTCCTTATCATGGTACCATTCCTGAAATGTCTCCTTTCCAACAAAAAAAGAATCTTCAAAATCGGTTCATAAACGAGGTACGAGGTAGTTATTCGCGAAAAAACATAAAATATATATATATAATATATATATTATATATATATATATATATATATATATATATATATATATATATATATATATATATATATATATATATATATATATATATATATATATATATATATATATATATATACGGTCGAATTGAGAAACCTCCTCCTTTTTTGAAGTCGGTTAACAATTAATTAAAGATTAATTCATTGATTATAATTAATGAATTAATCTTTAATTAATTGTTAACCGACTTTAAAAAATGAAGCCATCTTTAATTATTATAAAGATGGCTTCACGCCAGAAATAGATGTAGCGGTAGCACCGCCCCATAACCATGCACGTTCCTTACAAACATTTGGTAATGAATAATGGTCATACATATTCTAATGAATGTTATCTTATCTTTTCTATCTTAGCTAATGAGTGCACGGCAATTACTCGTCACACTTTATATCAAAGAGAACACGGTGACTCTTCATTCGTTCAAAGCGACATGAACATGAAATGTCTCTTTCAAAGTGAATTGCTACAGAGGGTTGCATTTACGTAAAATACGAAAATATGTTTGTGTACGAAAAAATAAAAAGTGCTTTTTGATGTAACAAATGTTTTTTAATTTTACAAATTGATAATATATACAAAAATATTTATAAAATAATACATATTATCATTGGATGTAAGGTATGTCATTAATTTGTCATAATATTTTTATTATTAAGAGCAGTGATAGCCTAATGGTTGAAACTTGCCCTCTCAATCGGGAGGTCCGAGTTTCAGACCTAGGCACGCACCACTGATTTATGTATGTATTAGAAATTAATTATACTTGTTTTTCGGTGAAGAAAACATCGTGAGGAAACCTACACACCCGAGAGTACTTTAAAAAAATAACAGTTCTCGGATGTGTGTGACGTCCACCAATTCACACATGGCATTGGCGCAGTGGACTATGGCCTAAAACTCTCCAATTCCAAGAGAATACCCGTGCCCATCAGTGGGTTAATAATGGGTTGTAACCCAATATTTTTATGTCTATTCTTTTCTTCTTCTTTTGGTTCTTGATAAATTTCCTAGGTATTTGCTGAAACTCATTATCATTGGAAAGCGGTCATTAATACTCATTATGGAAATCTCTACCCATTTCGATTTCTTTCTATTATGCGGGCTTATGTAAAAAAAAAATACTTAACGGGTACTCACGATATGCGGTTTTGAATCCTTTTCGAATTCTTTTTGCCGATATTTCGACCCAGTTGCATGGATCGTGGTCACGGCGAAACTACGGTGGCGGGGAGAACCCTTGACAAGCACTAGTGACAGATTAATCTACCTTACGTCTAGTTCGTTTTTCTTTTTTAGGCAACTGGGTCGAAATATCGGCAAAAAGAATTCAAAAACCGCATATCGTGAGTACCCGTTAAGTATTAAAATGTGTCAATTCCGCGATAATATTAGTCTAAAATCATATGATGTAAAACTTTTTTACATGCATACTACTCAAATCTTATTGTCTTACAAGAATTAATTTACGCATGCAGCTGAAACATATACAACACATAAGAAAAAGACTTTCTCCAATCCACATCAAAGTATCCGAGACCCGTCCGTAAAACCGGGATGAAATATCAAAAATCCTCATAATAATCTCTTAATTGTACAGAAACATAACTCTCCCGTGACTTTAATATCCATCCCGGCGGAAGCGTGTTCAACGCAATATATTCTTCTACATACGGCGAGCCTAATTGCCGCTCATTAGGCGAAAGATAAGGCGGTAATGGCAGCAATTTATATAGCATGCAAGTATGTTTGTGCTATCTTTTGGGAAATGGAATTTATAAACTTTGTTATTGTGACTGAGCGACTTTTGACACCCGATAAGTTGTGCCAAAGGGTGTTAGTTTAAGGGATCCCGAACATTCCGGGTTTAATCCGTCCCTGATAATATTAGGCGGACTCTTTTTGCTCCAAAAAAAGACTAACTTATATATTTACCTACTAGTTCTTACCCGCGGCTTCGCCCGCACGGTCAAAGCGCATTAACATTGGCATTTGATAGCGTGATTCAGAATTTTCAAATGAGTTTTACTAACGCCATCTATTAACAAAGTCTGGAACTAGTAAATATGTATCATCTAACAAAACATCGATATTCTCATGGGAATGAGAGAGCGCGGTAAAAAGTAGCCTACGTCACTCTCCGCCCTAACTATCTCCCAGCATATAAACCATATCATATAATAGCTATGTGGCGACGTGAAAGAGGAACAAACTAACACACTTTCACATTTATAATATTAGTATGGATATAAAGGTGGTACAACTTCTTATGATACGATTCTAGAAGCTCCATTATCACACCTATTTCTGCCTAATAACATGGTAACCAGGGTTATTTGGGATTTTTACCGCACTAAATGGTGGCCGTCCTCGGCGCTATAAAGAAGACTCCGGGATCTCCAAAGGAACGGAACCTGAATCCTCTAAGCGCGTTGCCCCATCGGGCTCCTCCCAGATGGGCGGCTGGGCCCACCGCCCCCGTCTAGTCTTTACGACGGTATGCAACCACACATACCGTCGTCCTTCCCGGAATCGCCTGACCAAACGGTTCGAGCTCCTACTCTAGCCGCCCTCAACCCCGGAAGCCCCTTTTAGTCGTTTTACGACAGGCAGGGGATGCCGTAGCCATATTCTGATCCCGGAACTACAGGGACGAACACATTTGTCTAGACTTCAGATTTCCTATTCTATTTTATTTGCTTATAGATGTTACATATAGACGATATTGGCATCACCATCTGATTATCATCTGATGGAATATGAGCACGTTACTACTTTAATCTTATACTTATTTATGTGTTTGCTGAAATAATCTACACCAAAATTCTCATAATAAAAAAGCGAAATATTTCGAAAAATATTATAGAAACAAATGTTATTACAAATGTATTTTTTCTAATTATTAAATCAAATCACATACATACACACATGTATACATGCTCGTAAATCATCACCATCCTTCTGACGCAGTCGAATAAAACGAGATAAATATTTGCAAGCGTTATTCTGAAGAAACTGCTACAAAGTTATTACTAGCAAAAGGTAATATACAAGAACGAGCTTCATACTTTTCAAATTCAAATTCAAATCTTTTAATTTCCTGAAAATGGGTTCGTACAAATGATCGATGGTGACAGAATAGGTTCGCCAAATTCCACCTGTAAAGGCATGCAATTTACAGGTACATAAACTTTACAAATTAATTACTGTATTAATTTCAAAGATTAGTCACAGTTATTTTAATAAAATAATTCATTAAATTTCACAAAACAAATTCGAACTTAATTTCAATATAAAATGTCAATATCTTAATATCATAGATTAGTCACAATTATTTTAATAAAATCATTCAGTACATTTCACAAAACTAATTCGGATTTACTTTCAATATAAAATGTCAATATCTTAATATTTCATAGATATATATTATATCATAGATTAGTCACAATTATTTTAATAAAATCATTCATTAAATTTCACTTTACACGGATTTACTTACAATATAAAATTTCAATATCTTAATATCTTAGCTTAGTCACAATTATTTTAATAAAATCATTCATTTAATTTCACAAAACAAATTCGGATTTACTTTCAACATAAAATGTCAATATCTTAATATCATAGATTAGTCACAATTATTTTAATAAAATCATTCATTAAATTTCACATAACAAATTCGAATTTACTTTCAATATAAAATGTCAATATCTTAATATCATAGATTAGTCACAATTATTTTAATAAAATCATACATTAAATTTCACTTTACACGGATTTACTTTCAACATAAAATCTTAATATCATAGATTAGTCACAGTTATTTTAATAAAATAATTCATTAAATTTCACAAAACAAATTCGAATTTACTTTCGACATAAAATGTCAATATCTTAATATCATAGATTATTCACAATTATTTTAATAAAATCATTCAGTAAATTTCACAAAACGAATTCGAATTTACTTTCAATATAAAATGTCAATATCATAATATCGTAGATTAGTCACAATTATTTTAATAAAATGATACATTAAATTTCACTTTACACGGATTTACTTTCAATATAAAATGTCAATATCTTAATATCATAGATTAGTCACAATTATTTTAATAAAATCATAAATGACTAATTTTTTATTAAATTTAATTTCATAATTTTATTAAATTCACCAATTACCAAAGGGCTGGCGCTTACCTCGGGTAAAGGATTAGTATTGCCATCCAACGAGGCAATGTCGCCAGCGTTTTGGGTACCCTTCCCAAGGTCAATAAATTAGACGAAGTTTTTTATATATAATGTTTTTTTTTTAATTTAGGTATTAATTTTAATATAGGTTATTATATTTATTTATATGGTGTAAATATATATTTAAGTTTAAGTTAGTTTATATTTAACTTTAATATAAAATATGTTATTTAATATATTAATTAAGCAATAAAATCATTCATTCAATTTCACAAAACAAATTCGGATTTATTTAAAAAATGTCAATATCATATTATCTAAACTATGTCAGTACATAGTCTCTTTTCTCGAGCAATTATCTCGTTTCGTCTTTCCACTTCCACGCAATTCCTATTAGCACTTATCCAAGGTCTGTGTTCACAAGTTTGTTTACCGTTTTAAGCTATAAAACCCTATAAAACCAACGCAATGGTACATGTAAAAGAAAAAGTTTACACAAAAGGCTTAATAGCCGATCATTAAGTGGGAGATAAGGGAGTAATAGCGCAATTTACGTAGAGTATTGTGCTGAGTTATTTTGTTTATCCATCAGCACTTAAAAGTCTGCATTTGGGATGGACCAGAAACCTAGATTAAGAATTGGTATCTCCAATGTACATTTATCTTTTTCTTTCTTCTTTATAGAAATGAATGTTTGTCTGTATGTCCTCTATAGAATCGAAAATTTTTTGATCACGTGATGATCTTTAGCAAAGTTGTTATTGAGCTAGCGAAGGTTTCTGATGTATTTTTGCGTAACCACAAACGCCACCAAAATACAAGAACTGCTTCACGATAGAAATAGGTGTGGTGGTGGTACCTCCCCGATCAAATTGATCGATGTTCTACCTTGAAATTCTACTTACTATAGATTTTTTTTTAAAACAGAACGCTTATTAGAACCATTCAGTTTATCTCATAAGCTGCAGGCTACCTCTATTTCGTAAATAAGTAAACGCCGTGCTTTGTATTTCGTAAATTGTACCATCTACTGTCAATGACAACAACAAGTGGGTTCAATAATTTGAAATTAACGGCTCCCGGAAATGTATTTTGAAAGGAACAAAGACATCAAAAGGCAAGGGTGACACCCATCGAGAGATTTGAGGTGAAATGTGATGGAAAGAATGAGGATAGATGGATTAAATATACGGAAGTACTGTGAAGAGAACAAAGAATATTATTATCTAATTGAAGTGAAACTTCTTTAGGCGCATGAGGGTAAAATTTTTACAGATGAAACGACACGCCGGTATGCAACGGAAGTGTCGGAAAAAAGAGAGAGAGTGATCGAGACCGATTGAGAGAGAGTAAGACAGGGCGAACGTAGCATGAGCAACTAGCCGTGGAGTGAGAGTAGGGAGCAAGCGAGTGAGAAAGATTGAGAGAAAAAGTGAGACAGAGCGAACGTCGTATCACGCCTTTTTCGCTTCCTCTTAATCTTGAAAATTTAAAGTTTTAGATTTGTATAAATATAAACAAGATTTATAAATTAGTTCGCCAAAGAAGTTTCACTTCTGACATGTGTACTTTGTACGCACGCATGTTTTTTTTTTCTTTCAAGAGACATAAATGTGAAAGTGTGCTGGCCCACGAACATGGTTCTATCTGGAGTCAATCACATAAGCGTTGCTACTCCCGAGAACTGGGATGGTCGCTTCATATAAAGTGTGCCGGCGACCACACCTTTCTATCGAACCGCAAGAAATGTTTCACGCTAGAAATGGGTGTGGCAGTGAAACTTCCCCGGTTGAACTACAACGGTTCTACCACCTTTGAAGTCAATCACAGATGCGTTGCTACTCCCGAAGACTATGATGGTCGCCTCATGTGAAAGTGTGCCGGCAACCACACCTTTCTATCGAAACGCAAGAACTGCTTCACGCTAGAAATAGATGTGGCGGTGGTACTTCCCCGGTCAAACTACACTGGTTCTACCACCTTTAGAGATTGCGGTATTGTTACCGTCCTTGAGCACTGCTGTGTTTTTATTTTTATTTTTTATTTTATTTTATTTATAGACACATCAACAGCATTACATACAAAACATTTACAAATTAACAATTAATATTAAATATAGACCCAGTATGCATGCCAATTACCGGTGTGTACAACAGTTGCTAAATTCCGGAAAAGACGTGCTTGAGCTTAATTAATTAGGATTGACAGACATAATTATATAGAGTTAGAAGTAGTGGAATATAAACAAAAAAAAATATTAAGAAAAAATTAAGGTGACTTACAAAGATATAAAACAAGCTTCCTTTTGAGGGACGAAACAGAATCATTAAAAATATCTAAGTAATCGTTTGTTGCAGATAATCGGTTGTACTCGACGCATATTTGTGTGATCGGTGAACATTTAAGGACATTAGTCCTACTCGTGGGAATATAAAAAATGTTCTTAATGCGATTTCGCGGATACCTATATGGGATGTTAAGGCTAATATAGCTCAGCAGATCGTTACATGCTATGTCTCCAGATAGGAGCTTTTTAAGGAAGGAAACGTCTAGTAATAATTATTATAAGCGGCGATTATAAAGGGACATCATTCCGAAGTGCTGTAGCCGTAGGTCATAAGTAGCCTTATGCGAAATTCCACTTGAGTGAAAGGCTAGATGTCTTGTGAACGATCGTTGTATCGTCTCGATTCGCTGTGAAAGAGTTACGTATTGGGGATTCCAAATCACTGATATATTCAATTTTGCTTCTAACTAGTGTTTTTATTCTATTGTTGAAATTCAATTTTATTAGTTATTTTTTTATCTTTCTGACGACCCGCGTGGCCGGCCCATACCGGTATGACGCGCAATGGGTTCCGGGTTCGATTCCTGGCTAGACAAGTATCTGAAAGATGAGTTCAGATTCGTGTTCTGGGTCTGAGCGTTTGTGTATTCTTCTTGTGTGTGTCCATGGTACCCACGACACAGGATAAAATCCTAGTGTGGGGCTATGAGCGAAAGCGTGTTATCGTGTTTCTGATCAAACTTATAACCAGTTAACAATTTAAGATTTAAATCCGTATTCAATGTTAAAAGCGCATTTAGCGATGCCATCAGTTTCCCCCTAATCTGTTAGATTTAGAAGAATAATTACTTCGATTTAAAAGAATTTATTGCAAAATCAATTACGATTCTGTTTTATTGCGACCCCTGAGACTTCGATTTGCGTTAATTACAATTAAGAATTCCAATTTGCTTGAAAAATACCTTTCAAATTAACAAAGCTGACTCTTATTGGGAGGGATTTTTTCCTAAATTAATGCTTTTAGGGCGTATTGATGTTTCAGCTGCGAATTGGAATGGATGACGTCTTTCATTTGTTTTGGCCTTTTCGTCCTGCGTCATGCATTATATATAACGAAGTGGACGCGTGACATCAGAATGGTCGGGGTATTACTGTCCATTCTTAAAGATTTCAAGTAAAAAACAGGAGTTATTGAAGTGAAACTTTTTTATCGGGGTTGGAAAAAAATTTAGTGTAACATTTTTTCGTTACGCGCCATCTTTTTCCGTTACGCGCTTTTTCTTATCCCTACCACGCGTGATATAAGATAGATTATTATAGATTAGATTATTAGATAAAGTTTAATAAAAGCCTTTTATTAAACTTTATCTAATTTAACTTTATTTACCCATTTTCTGTAAAGTTGCATATAGTAAATTATTTTTTGAAAAATAACGTCATAAAGAAGTTTCACTTCTTACGAGTGTACGCTAGTACATGCACACATTTTTTTCTTCTTTAATTTTATCATAAATACGCGGTGTCACGCCGACATATATATTTAACGCAAAGCCCTAAAAATTCATTGAACAAAAGAACATATAATTCTTGAATTCCTAAAAGTTTATCTATCTTTGAGTACGAGGCGTATCAATAATGGTTTATCCATTGTGACTATTAACACTACTTTAATAGATATTATCTGCTATTACTTGCTTGCGCGATTCATTTCATAGCACTAGTATAAATGAAGTAATTCCTAGAACATTTTAAAATAAGGTTTTTAAAACTACACAAACTTTTATATACTTATGCTATAATAAATCATCATATGAAATAAGTAAATTAGATGAGTTGTTATAGTATCCCAGGTGGTAGAACCAGTGTAGTTCGACTCGGGAGTACCACCGCCACATCTATTTCTGGCGTGAAGTACTTCTGTCGTTTCGATGGAAGGGTGTGGTTGCTTAGTTTCGTTTGAGTAGCAACGCATCTGTGATTGATTTTGGATAGAACCCATGTTCTATTTGAAGTTGCTTACAGATGTCCATGGGCGGCAGTGACCACATACCACCAGATAGAACCTATGTTCTGTATAAAGTTGCTTACAGATTTCCATGAACGACAGCGATCTTTTTTCAGATAGACATCTTCCAGCATCCCAGTTTATTTTTTCAATTTAATATATAAAAATGCAAGTTTTATATTCAAAATAATTCCACAGGACATTTGAAAAGGTAATAGGATGCAACGTACAAAAGTATTATTCATGCCATGCGATCCAAAACGGAGAATATTTGCAAATCTTGAATATTACTTTCTCATAAACGTCCGAATTAACGTAATTCCGACCTTATGCCTTTAACATAGAGACCATACGACGCGCCGTCCTGAAACAAATGAGCACATTTGGCTGGTCTGGAAATCAATCAATTTTTCACCTTGTCCTCATAGTTTTAAGGACTTTGTGGCATGCCATCGTGAAGTGAAACTGTGGGTTAATCTCCTGGGAAATTACTGGCTATAACAAGCCCCGAAGTCGACACCGGACTTATTGCTATGCAGTATTCAACATCCAAATATTAATTGGAAGTAATACGGATTACTAGGGCTTAGGGACCTTTCGTTAGATATTTTAATTAATAGACACTGGAATACGATACGGACCGTATTACAGTGGACTGAGAAAATGTGTACATTGTCCTAAGTAAGAGTTTATTTACACCTATTTCTAGTGTAAAGCAATTGTTTCGATGGAAGGGAGTGGTTGCCGGCACACATTTACATGAGGCGGCCATCTTAATCGTCAGAAATAGCAATCCCTCTGTGATTCAAAAACTTATGTTCTATATAAATCTGCTTATAAATGTCCATGGGCAACAGTGATCACTTACCATCAAGTGGACTACATGCTATTTTGCTACTCTATTTATTGTATTATTACATCTCGATTGTAAGATTAATAATTTAAATTAACTGCCAATAATCATTAGAAAAATTTAAAATACTCTCGTCAACCCATTATTGTCCCACAGCTGGGCACGGGTCTTCTCTCAGAATGAGAGAGTTTTTAGGCCATAGTCCACCGCGCTGGCCAAGTGCGAATTGGTGGATTTCACACACCTCCGAGAACTTTTTTTTTTCAAGAACTCTCGGGTGTATAGATTTCCTCACGGTGTATTCCTTCACCGAAAAGCAGTGATAATTAATTTCTAATACGCACATAAATCAGTGGTGCGTGCCTGGGTTTGAACCTCGGACCTCTCAATCGAGAGGGCAAGTTTCAACCATTAGGCTATCACTGCTCTCAATCATCTACGTTTAATTAAAAGCTAATTAATTCAATGCTCCAAAATAGAATTATATCATCATAATTTTCAGAAGAATGAACACAATAAATTCCAGTACATTGTAGTGTTATTAATTAACTTATAACATAAATCATTTATTAATTACGATCTAAACCTATCATTTTAATTAATTTACTGTTGTATTAAAGCGTAATGGTAGCCTAATGGTTAAAACTTGCCCTCTCGATCGGGAGGTCCGAGGTTCAAATCCAGGCACGCACCACTGATTTATGTGCGTATTATACATTAGTTATCACTGCTTTTCGGTGAAGGAAAACATCGTGAGGAAACCTACACACCCGAGAGTTCTTTAAAAAAAAAATAGTTCTCGGAGGTGTGTGAAGTCCACCAATTCGCACTTGGCCAGCGCGGTGGACTATGGCCTAAACTCTCTCATTCTGAGAGAAGACCCGTGCCCAGCAGTGGGACAGTAATGGTTGACGATAATTAAAGCGTAATGATAAACTAGCTGAGCCCCGCAGCTTCGCCCGCGTTAAAAAAATCGATATATCGATTGTCCTGTAGGAATAAGATATTTTCCCACATCTAAAAGTAGCCTATATCCTAATCCAGAGTATCAGCTAACTCCCTACCAAATTTTATGAGAATCGCTTAAGCCGTTTAGACGTGAAGAAGTAACAAACATAGGTACACTCGCAAACTTTCACCTTTATAATATTAGTAAGTAGGTAAGTATTTCAACAATAATATATAATTTTATGAAAAATACTTGTTTGATATTGTCATAATTTATTATTTATTAATCTCTTACTGGAATGTGTCCGAAATCGAATGGAGAGAGATGCGTTGATGGAAAAATTAAAAGTAAACCAATTAGATGTTGGTGCATTTCAGACCATCTTATCAGACCCACGTTCCGAACAGGCAAAGTGCATTTATACATTCATCAATGCATCTCTCAAAGATAGAAATTAAGAATAGATCTAAGTATGACTGTGTAGTTAATTAGATTTTATAAGGTACAATGGGGTTGACATGTACATTTAGTACCCAAGCCCCGAAAAAAAAATAAAGACTAAAAAAAAAAAAAAAAGTATTTCAACAATAATATATAATTTTATGATATGTGTATACGTGTATACGATATGTGTATATGTATAAAGTTGACAGTTGCATATATGCATACTCTACCGGTTATCCGGTGTACAAAGATTATAAGATTAAAGTAATTTTTACTAATAGACATCAACAATATTAGAATTACAATAATTATAATAATAACAATAATAAATACTACAAAGTCAACCTCAAAATCATACACACGTTTATGTCAAAAATCTTATTTTCCAAAGAAAAAAGAAAACAAACTATTATCTCTTGCGTTGGACGCGAAATATAGGAATTCGGATCTCCAACGCTTTGATTTTCCTGTTGTCACTCTCCCTCGGTGACGATTCGTTAACTTACAACACACAGACAGTGTCCACAGACAGTTTTGTCTATAAACAAACTGCTTATATGTGCGTTTACCTAGCAGGTTGTCGTACTTCGTACAGAAAGTTTCGTCTACTATCAATGTAACTGGGACGAATGTTCGGCATTTTTTTTATCTGACTGAAGTAGCAAACGAGCATGCAGTCCACCTGATGGTAAGTGGTCACTGCCGCCCATGGACATCTGTAATCAACTTCATACAGAACATGGGTTCTATCTGAAGTCAATCACAGATGCGTTGCTACTCCGAGGACTGTGATGGTCGCCTCATAATAGTGTACCGGCAACGCAACGAAACGCAAGAAATGCTTCACGCTAGAAATAGGTGTGGCGGTGGTACTTCCCCGGTCGAACTACACTGGTTCTACCTTCAATAAAAAATAATCTAAGAATCTCTTGTCGCGGGTATCCGTTACGGAATAAAATGTTTTAATTCAGCTTTAATTAGTTTTTAATCAAATTGCATTCATATAAATTAAATGAGGTACCACTCTTTGTAGACTTCGGAAGCCGCCAAACCTATACCTTACTAGCTAAAGCCCGCAGCTTCGCCTGTGTTAAAAAAAATCGATATATCGATTGTCCCGTGGGAGTAAAGTATTTTCCTACGTAAAAAGTACCCTGTGTGTTAATCCAGAGTGTCAGCTAAATCCCGACCAAATTTTATAAAAATCGCTCCAGCCGTTTAGACGTGAAGAAGTAACAAACATACACACTCACAAACTTTCCCCTTTATAATATTAGTATGATGATAAGTATATAAGTATTACCGCAGGATTAACTTGCGAACAAATGAAATTATGTTCTGGTCTGAAAGCTATGGTAACGGAGACTCGCAATTTTAATGCCACGCGTGTTCAATCACATTTAAAAATGTAACATACCATCAAATGATAACAAAAATGATAAATAACTTTGGTAAAGTAGAATTTCAGTGAAATATTGAACAAAATATGTTACCCACGATACAAAGTACAAAGGTACTCTGTATCGTGGGTAACAAGGAGTACAAAGGTACTTTGAAATTTTTCAGTACTTTCATATTTTTTTCATTTGTTATAAGTATGAATTCATGTTTATTTATTTTTATTTACACACCAACAGTATTACACACAAATCTTAAACATAGGATACATAGCACTAATGCATACAACTATGCGTGCATGCCAATTATAGGCGTGAACATCATTTACAAAACTACTTTCCTACAGTCGTACTGAACAAAATGAAAGTAACTTTAGTTTACACTAATAACTATTCTCTTCTGGCATTCTCTATCGCTTTTGCAATAACATATTCAAGTAAAATATGCTTGCGGAACACAGAAATACTTTCTCAAAGGATCACTGATCACTCGATTCCGTCCCTCAGCGACGATTCGTTAACATTCAGCATTTGTATCGACAATCGTTCCATCTGTCAACAAGTAACGCTCCCTGCGACAGGTTTGTTAGGTTGAGATAAATCGGGGGCCACCCTTTGTTAAGTTTTGTTTATTTATTAGGATACCCCTACATCTCCGGTAGTTTGATTTTTGTACATGTTGCCTTTTTAGGGTTCACTACCCAAAGCTTACGCTTAGCCAAAGGTTCCGTACCCGAAGGGTAGACATGTAACTCTATTACTAAGACTCCGCTGTCTGTCTGTCCATCTGGCCATCTGTCTGTCTCAGTACAAGCTTGTACCTAATGAACCTTGACAGGTATTTTCAGAGACGTATAGATTGATTGTCACAAAGCAACTTGAGATTACACTGTTAACTATTGTTAACTGGCCAAATTCTCTGTCATTTCGCAGTACCGATATTTAATAGAATTGCTACCGAAACTCTGTAATTCTTTCGCAAATGATAAAACAACGGAGTTCCTCCGAAGGCATTCATCACTCCATTCCGTCCCTCTGTATTTTAATTTCGGTATGTCGTGTGTTGTAATTTTTTACCTTTCCACTGTTTTATTTTATGACTTACTATTGGCCTTATGGTGCCTAACCATTATTGTCCCACTGCTGGGCACGGGTCTTCTCTCAAAATGGGGAGTTTTAGGCCATAGTCCACCACGCTGATCAAGTACGATTTGGTGGTCTTCACAAACCTCCGAGAAGTTTTTGAAGTGAAACTTCTTTAGGCGCATGAGGGTAAAATTTTTACAGATGAAACGTCACGCCGGTATGCAACGGAAGTGAAGGAAAAGAGAGAGAGAGTGATCGAGACCGATTGAGAGAGAGTAAGACAGGGCGAACGTAGCATGAGCAACTAGCCGTGGAGTGAGAGTAGGGAGCAAGCGAGTGAGAAAGATTGAGAGAAAAAGTGAGACAGAGCGAACGTCGTATCACGCCTTTTTCCCTTCCTCTTAATCTTGGAAATTTAAAGTTTTAGATTTGTATAAATATAAACAAGATTTATAAATTAGTTCGCCAAAGAAGTTTTACTTCTGACATGTGTACTTTGTACGCACGCATGTTTTTTTTTTTAAAGAACTCTCGGGTGTGCAGGTTTTCTCACGGTATTTTCCTTCACCTAAAAGCAGTGATAATTAATTTCTGATATGCACAAAATTTAAAAAAATTAGGCGTGCCTGGGTTTCAACCTCGGACCTCCCGATCGAGAGGACAAGTTTCAGCCATTAGGCTATCACTACTGGCCTTATATTTCTTCCAAAATGCAAAACTAAGGCCTGAATCGTATGCCGTCCCATTATTAGAAACGTCTTATATAATACTTCTATTTTAGTTGACGTTGACTATACGCAAAATTTTATCTAAGTCTATCTATATCTCCTAACAAATAATAGAAACCACGCATAGATCGTATGACCAAACAAACAAAATTGGCAAACAAAACAATGCTCGCCGCTCGCGTGATATTAATGTCGAGTGTAGAACAATCATTTGCATCACAAGATAAGTTTGTGCTTACTTTTCGAAAAGTTTGATGCTCGCTTAAAATTATGAACGATATTAAAATGAAATGAAATGAAATGTCTTTATTTTGTATAGGCCTACAGGGGCACTTACAAATTGTCAGTTACATTTTTTTTCTTGCACTACCACCGGATCGGAATACGACCTCGGACCTCAACTGAGAAGATCCGGCAAGAAACTCAGCGGGTTTGTCTTTTTTTCTTATTTATATCCATCTTTTCTTTTAATACAATTACAATCATGTTTTTTTACATGGTAATGAAAGTTAGCTCCAATATCTTGCATATTAATTTGTATGTCGTATTCGCTCTACCATAAAGGATTATCGTAATGTTGCTATGCAATCTATTAATACGTGAGGCAAAAACTTGTGATCCCTGTTTAAGATTGCCGCAGACGGAGGAGTATGAAATTACGCACGGTTATAGTCGATATAGACAAAGATTGGCAATGATAATATTTGTTTTCAAATAATGCATAAAACATACATTAAATCACATTACACACACTGTCCTGCATTTGACACAAACACATACATAATAAACGAAATAGAACATTCAATGTCTTACTATGAAAACATATAACGTCAAAAATGTTAGATGTCTTTGTAAAACTACTCGCTATTGCTTTTAAATGCAGCTTAGGTAATTAAACTTCTTTTTACCTTTAACGAGTGCGATCAAAATGAACTGAAAATTACTATACTCTAATTAATCATAATTCTGATTGATAATTGAAAGCGATGAAAATTGAACTCAAAGATTCCGTTACATACATAAAGTGTTCAATAAAATGTTTTTTTTTTTTCTATCACAGGACAAATAAAATTGATAAACAAAACAAATACTTCGCTCCGACAGAATTGGTGATGAGCATGGATGATTTGCATCTCAAGAGAGTTAATGGTGATACTTTCAGAAAGTTCGATGCTCGCTCTAAATTATGAACGATATTAATTTGATGATTTAATATTCGTTCCGTAATTAAGGTTTAGGTACCGTTATAGAATTGAGGATAAAACGTTTCGTAATAATCAAAGTAATGGCAAAAATTAAATTTTCTAATATATGAAGACGTAATAATAATGGAGTTTTTATTTATCATAGTGATGAGTATTCCATGTGCTCATCAAGATCAAAAACTATCTGTGTGCGAAATTTCAGAAAAACAAAATATGCAGTTTTTGTGTGAATGAGTAACAAACACACATACAACTCTACAAATTTTCGCACTGGTAATATTATTAAGGCATTACTGAAGTAGAAAAGAAGTTGCAAATCAAAACATTTGATGGTTTTATAACAAACTAGCTGTACCCGCGGCTCCGCCCGCGTTCAAATCAATGTATCACAAAGTTTTACCAATTTCACCCCTTAGGGGTTGAATTTCATAAAATCTCTTCTTAGTGAGCACTTACGTCCTTAAAAGAACCCGCATGCAAAATTTGAAACTCCTAGCACTTGATGTTTCTGAGATTTCGTGATGAGTGAGTGAGTGAGTGACCTTTCACTTTTATATATATAGATAGAAACTGGTTCATATTTTTTTAAAGTACATTCCGTCACAGCAAACAAAATTGGCAAACACAACAATGTGGATGCTCGCGGCGGAATTAGTGACGAGCATAAAAGGGGTATTTGCATCTAAAAAGAAGTTGATCGCGTCGGGTTTTGTGGGTGCTTCGTGGAACTTCGAAATAATGGAATTTCACTTTTACGTGAGTAAATATAAAGCGTTATTATACTTTGTTTTATTGCGTATGGAAAGAATACACATAAAATTCGGTACCCTTGTAATCAATTTATGTTACTTAATTGTAACAATGGTATGTTATTATATATGTCGGCGCGACACCGCGTATTTAAAAACACGTCGCCGATATATAGATAATATAATTAATTTTAGTTAGTTTAAAGATAGATAAAATAATTAATTTTAGTTAGTTTAAAGATCGAAAATTGTTTGTTTATTAAATTAGCTATATTTAGTGATTTTTAAAATTGTAATTTAGTTTACCCTCCATAAATTTGTTATTGTCACCTCACCCAACTTTATTATAAAAAGGCGAGCGCCTGCCGGTAGACAGAGATTCTTGTTTAACCGTCGAAGCGATCGGACCTCCTCAAGTGTGAATCTAAGAAGTTCACTCCTGTGTTTTACTTGAAATCTTCAAGAATGGACAGTAATCAAGACCCGGAGCCTCGAGCCGTCACACGTCACATTTCACACGCTTTCACTTCGTCATATAAATAAGCTTGAAAAGTCCATAAGACACTTAACCGTTATGCTAATGATTTCTAATTATACAAAAAAAGATGTAATACTCTCCTTCGATTGTAGAAGCTAAAATGAGATATGGAAACTAACTTTTCAATATGTAAAGAGTACTCATAATATGCGGTTTTAAAATGCGCAGTCTCGTCATGACCACAATCCATATAATTGGATAGAAATATCCTCAAAAATATTTAAAAAAAACTATTAAAAAACCGCATATCTTGAGTTCCCGTCACCTATTAAATTGTATCAATTCCGCTATAATAAAACTAAATAATTACTATAAACAAAAATAATGAAATATGCATATAAGTTTAGTATTCGTTGTACAGTTGTAGCGACCTCCCGCCTCTCATCAAGAGATGGCGCTACTAGCATTCTGAAACACGCTATCGAAGTATTCTCAATACCCTGCATATATAAAAGTTCCGAACAACGACTGTCGATACACGGTCGCTCCTCAGAATACATGATCACCTAGCCCGACGGAAGATCTCCCTTTGCCAAACAGTCATAAGTAAATACAAGCATTAATATGGGGCGTAAATCATTATTAGGTACTTAAAAAACTATAACTAAAATAAAAACTTTTTAACAAAAAATATCTACCGACTTCCATGTCACAAAAAAGTAAAAATAATTTAAATATATTTTGGTCTAGAACATACTCAGTACTTAGTACATAGTCCTGAAGTCGGTGCTCGACATATTTCGCTGGACGACGGTAACTACGTCCTATATGAGCACCGACTTCAGAACTATGTACTAAGTACTGAGTATGTTCTAGACCAAAATATATTTAAATTATTTTTTACTTTTTTGTGACATGGAAGTCGGTAGATATTTTTTGTTAAAAAGTTTTTATTTTACACTTTTTAGTGACTATATTTTTATGTTTGTATTTAAATAAAGCCTCTAAGTTTGCTTTGTGCATCTACATATTCACAAAAATTAAACATAAAACACTTTTACAATTCATACAAACAGGGCGCCCCCTCTGGAAGTACCCCTCCATCATCAGGGTTGAGGAGTTGAAGGTCAAATTTTTCATCTTATATTGTTGCTTAGTAATCTTATAACATATACGTTAGTACCAGGTGGCTAACTTCTATGGCTCAGGCTTGCAGTACCCTGCATCATCAGGGTTTAGGAGTTGAAGGTCAAAATTTTAATTTTGTGCCTCTGTTTGGTATTATTTTTAAATACCCGTAAGCACCAAATTGCCAACTCCTATGGTTTAGAATTGAAGTACCCCTTCATCATCAGGGTCGAGGAGTTGAAGGTCAAAATTTTAATTTTGTGCCTCTGCTTAGTATTATTTTTACATAACCGTAAGCACCAAATTGCCAACTCCTATGGTTTAGGATTGAAGTACCCCTTCATCATCAGGGTTGAGGAGTTGAAGGTCAAATTTTTGATTTTATATTTTTGCTTAGTATTTTCTTTACATAACCGTAAGCACCAAATTGCCAACTTCTATGGTTTAGGATTGAAGTACCCCTCCATCATCAGGGTTGAGGAGTTGAAGGTCAAATTTTTCATCTTATGTTTTTGCTCAGTAATCTTATAACATATACGTAAGCACCAAATGGCTTATTCCTATGGTTTTGGCTTTAAGTACCCCTGCATCATCAGGGTTGAGGAGTTGAAGGTCAAATTTTTGTCCCATGAATTTGCTTAACAATTTCATTATATATTCGCAAACATCAAACGACCAACTTTTATAGTTCAGGCTAGCAGTACCCCTGCATCATCAGGATTGAAGAGTTGAAGGTCAAATTTTTCATAGTAAATACCTACATAGTAATTTTATTCTATATTTTACTCAATTGGACTTCTCCAGCTAAGGTTCGGCCGACTATCACTAATTTTATTATTTTGCTCCAAAAAGTTGAAGATCCTATGATTAGAACCTTATCAAACTCTTATCAGACTACCCCTGGAGTACATCCTTTCTAATAAAAAAAGAATCATCAAAATCGGTTGGCGGGATATTGAGTTATTCATACATTTATCGCGTACATTGAAAATGCAAATTTAAGACTTATGCGTTTTTCTTATGGATGCCCTAGTCAAAAAAATACTAAAAAAAATGGGACCCTATGACACGCACTACCTTTCAAATAAAAAAAAAAATCATCTAAATCGGTTCACCCAGTCCGGAGAAATGAGGTAACAAATATAAAAAAAAAAAAAAAAAAAAATACAGACGAATTGATAACCTCCTCCTTTTTGGAAGTCGGTTAATAACCACAAAGCAATAAAGCTTCAAACAATACAATAAAAACAGGATCTTCCAACAACGGTTTGCACAAACAATAGAATTAGTAACTAAATGGAGTATTTGCATTTCAAGTAAGATAGCTTCTAGTTGTGCGACCTCCGGGGAAATCATTTGGACTGACGTTTCATGTGTTCAAACAAAAACCGCATTACCATAAATGAGAAATGGCAACATTGCTAATCAAAGGTTGATTGTGCTGTCAGTTTCAGCATGGTGTACTTCTGGGAATCTTCTATTGAAATGAGACGTATTGAACAGGATACATGAGTTACAAATATACAGTTTAGCAGTACCTTTTTTTATTTGAGTGAAGTAGCAATCGAACATACAGTCCACCTGATGGTTAGTGGCCACTGCCGCCCATAGACATCTGTAATCAACTTCATACAGAACATGGGTTCCATCTGAATTCAATCACAGATGCGTTGCTACTCCCGAGGACTATTATGGTCGCCTCATGTGAAAGTTTGCCGGCAACCACACCCTTCTATCGAAACACAAAAAATGATTCACATTAATAAATAATAAATCGGTGTGACGGTGGTTACCATACCGGTCTGACACGCAGAGGCTTCCGAGTTCGATTCCCGGCCAGACAGGTATCTGAAAAAGTTTAGATTCTTGTTTTGGGTCTGGGTGTTTGTGTATCTATCTTTGTGAGTCCATGGCACTCACGACACAGGAGAAAATTCTACTGTGGGGCTATGAGTGTAGAGAGCGCTTACAGTCGGGCGAAAGTTCTAAATTGCGCTTGAGACGATCTTGATTCTCAAGAGTAGTAATGTGTCCGTGAATGACATCAGACCGAATCCTTGTTCATTATAAAGTTTCTTAAGAACAAAAATTGACGATCGGCTGGACTAGATGCTTCTCTGCTACTTAAGTTTGAGTTTTAGGAAATTTCGATATTATAAATAAAGATCAAGGCTATGTTTCTAATCAACAAATAAAACACTAACAATAATATAAATATCTTGCTTAATATCATTTAGGGGATAACCAAGTTTCAAGTCCACCAATTCGCACTTGGCCAGCGAGTTGACCATGGCTTATACTCTCTCATTCTGAGAGAAGACCCGTGCTCAGCAGTGGAACAATAATGGGTTAACGAGAGAATCATATTGAAAATTCTCAGTAAATGTTGATAATAAGTAAAAATTTAATTATATTTCATAAAACATTAAAACTGCGTCTGTTTTTCACTCAATATCGATGGTATTGTGATTAAAATTGCTTTCAGGGAAATGTTTATTAAAATTTTGTAATTTTGTTATACGTACCTACACAATTATATGATATCAAAATGTATTTTACAATGAAATCGTTAATAAAATTCTTATAATCTGTTTTTTTTTTAACTGACTGAAGTAGCAAACGTGCTAGCAGTCCACCTGATGGTAAGTAGCCACTGCCTCCCATGGACATCTGTAATCAACTTCATACAGAACATGGGTTCTATCTGAAGTCAATCAAAGATGCGTTGCTACTCCCGAAGACTATGATGGTCGCCTCATATAAAAGTGTGCCGGCAACCACACCCTTCCATCGAAACGCAAGAGATGCTTCAAGCTAGAAATAGGTGTGGCGGTGGTACTTTGCCGGTCGAACTACACTGGTTCTACCACCTTTAAAATCACCTTGTGGGATATGGTACGAAAAAACTAACAATAAACGTGTAACGCTCCATATTACATCAAATAGTCTATTTGCTGAAAAATCCGACAAAAGGTAAAGTAAGCACAAGGAAATTACAATACACACAATTCATCAAGTTTCCTGAACCGACATATTTCCGACAAAAGTAACCGTAAATCATTCAGAATTATCTTTACAAGAGATCATCATTCCGACCGTAAGGGATGTGTTTGACCAAAACCGAGCATCGAGCTGCAAGCTGAGTTTCTTGCCGGATCTTCTCAGTTGAGGTCGTGTTCCGATCCGGTGGTAGTGTAAGAAAAAAAATGTAACTGACAATTTGTAAGTGCCCCCGTAGGCCTATACAAAATAAAGACATTTCATTTCATTTCATTTCGAAATGAAATGTTTTTAGTATAAGATTAAAGTCGTCGTCAACCCATTATTGTCCCACTGCTGGGCACGGGTCTTCTCTCATGAGAGAGTATTAGGCCATAGTCCACCGCGCTGGCCAAGTGCGAATTGGTGGACTGCGAATTGGTGGACATAATATTAAAGTATATAAGATTAAAGTATGTTAAAGTAATTAACAGTCAACCTGAAAGTGCCCATGAATATGGAAAATTGAATTACAAAAATGTTTGATCGAATATAAATAAAACTAATATTTCCATTACGAAGTGATAGCCTCCAGGATACTTATGTACAGAACAGCCATTCTTTAATAGATCGAAATGTAAATCAAATGTGGAAATATAGAGCAGGACATCTTCAAATTCATCCACATCAACCCATTATTGGCCCACTGCTGGGCACGGGTCTTCTCCCAGAATAAGAGAGTTTAGGCCATAGTCCACCGCGCTGGCCAAGTGCGAATTGGTGGACTTCACACACCTCCGAGAACTTTTATTTTAAGAACTCTCGGGTGTGTAGGTTTCCTCACGATGTTTTCCTCCACCGAAAAGCAGTGATAATTAATTTCTAATACGCAGATAAATTATTGGTGCATGCCTGGGTTTGAACCTCGGACCTCCCGATCGAGAGGGCAAGTTTCAACCATTAGGCTACCACTGCTCTGTCCCTGTAGTTCCGGGACTAGAATAGGACTACGGTACCCTCTGCCTGTCGTAAAAGGCGACTAAAAGAGGCTTCCGGGGTTGCGGGCGGGAAGAGTGGGAGCTCGAACCGTCCGGTCAAGCGACCCCGGGAAGGACGGCGGCATGTGTGGTTGCATGTTGCCGTAAAAACCAGAAGGTGCGGTGAGCAGTTCACGCCCACCAGAGAAGAGCCCGATGGGGCACACGCTGAGGACACCGGCAGCGGTCAAGTGGAGTTCCCGGAGTCCTCTTCGCAGCGTCGACGTCGGCCACCGGGGGGGTTTTAGTGCGGTAAGAATCCCACATAACCCGCGTCGCTCCCACGACGTCGGGTACTTTTTGAAAGTTTCCCCCTCGAAAACAAAAAAAAAAAAAGGCTACCACTGCTCTAATTAAAAAACAAATTCATAGATAATGAAATATGCATCAATGAATTTCTTCTCCTATCAGGATTCACACTAGTTAGAAAAGAAAGTTAATCCAAGAAGAGGCTTCCAAAAGATGACATGGAATTACGATTATATTCTCTACAAAATACACCAAATTATTATTACCTACAAAGACTAAGAAAATCTTCGCAGTAAAAAAATCTTTGCAGTAAAAAGTAAAAAAATCTTTGAAAGCAACAGTGAGACAGGCGAAAACCAAAAGCAGGGAAAATTTCAAGTACCCCAAGTATACATTGCTGAAAAAACAAAAAGAAAATCCATCGGTCAATTTGTGCCCCCGGGAGGTTGGAAACCGCGGTATAACTCCATTATAAAGAGAACGCACTCGGATCAACAACTAAACGACGTAAAAAAATCAAGCGAACCTTCCACGAAATCAGAAAGGAAGTAAACTTGAATGTTTGGGGTTCCGTACTGATTTTTTAAGGAAACATTAGCCTAGGGATATTAAATTTTCATGATTTTGTTCATTAATTAATTATTCATGGTAGAACCAGTGTAGTTTGAACGGAGAAGTACCACTGCCACACCTATTTCTATCGTGAAGCATTTCTTGCGTTTCGATGGACGGGTGTGGTTGCCAGCACACTTTTATATGAGGCGACCAGCATAGTTCTCGGGAATAGCAACGCATCTGTGATTGACCTTAGATGAAACCCCCGTTCTATATGAAGTTACTTACAGGTGTCCATTGGCAGCAGTGACCACTTACCATCATGCTCGTTTGCTACTTCGATCAGATAAAAAAGAGTGCAAAATAACTAGGAGAAACTTTATGCCCATACTGTAAGTTTGAAGAGAAAGCGTAGAGTCAAATTTCATATGTCCAAAGGTATTTCAGCTTTAACTCCCAACCATCAAATACTGTCTGTAGGCTTGTCACCCACTGACATCACAGAGACTTAGTGTTTACATTATGATGCTCTTAGGTTGAAATCCCAAAGGAATACTGTTCAGGTTGTCTCTTAGTGCTCCTGATTTGTCACATTATACATTCCGCTTAAGCTTGAGGTTTGCACCCATCTTGAGTAATGGTTCAATGCATCTGTTTGTATCGTTTCTAGATCACAACAATTAAAAATTTTGAAGGTGGTAGATCCAGCGTAGTTGGACCGGGGAAGTACCACCGTCACACCTATTTCTAGCGAGAAGCATTTCTTGCGTTTCGACGGAAGGGTGTGGTTGCCGGCACACTTTTATGTGAGGCGACCATCATAGTTCCCGGGAGTAGTAACGCATCTGTGATTGACTTCAGATAGAACCCATTTTGTTTATGAAGTTGCTTACATACGTCCATTAGCGGCAGTGACCACTTACCGTCAGGTGGGCTGCATGCTCTTTTGCTACTTCAGATAAAAATAAAGAAAAAACACATAACAACAGTAACACACTAAGTAACATTAGTAAATTATTAGAACAAAAAAAATCGTGTGCATAAATTACATACGTTTTTTTTTTATTTTTAGTGATTTCTTCATGAATTTTGTGTTAAATATGGAACACAAACCTTTTATGTGTACACTTTTGTGGTGATCAATTTATTAGCTTACTAGCTGTTGCCCGCGACTTCGTCCGCGTTTCCGTTGTTTTTCGTAAAAAAAAGTAGCCTATGTCCTTCCTCACGGTTCAGTGGTTTTGATGTAACAGACAGATTAACTTTCGTATTTTAGTAGGGAAATATAATATGTCATATCTACAATACTCTTGAAAAATATCGCAATACGGAACCGCACAATATTATTGTTAATAGCTTTGCCCGCGACTCCGCCAGCGAGTAACTCCTTGTGTGTTATTGAGTTAATGTATTGGTAATATTGTTTAGATCACGTTCACATGAGGCTTAAGAACCTTTTTTATTTTTGTTTTCGAGGGGGAAACCTTCAAAAGGTACCCGACGCCGTGGGAGCGACGCAGAGTTATGTGGAATTTTTACCGCACTAAAACCCCCCCGGTGGCCGTCTTCGGTGCTATAAAGAGGACTCGGGCTCCTCCCAGATGGGCGGATGGGCCCACCACCCAATCTAGTCTTTACGGCGGTATGCGACCACACATATCGCCACCTTCCCGGTATCGCCTGGCTGGACGGTTCAAGCTCCCACTCTAGCCGCCCGCATCCCCGGAAGCCCCTTTTAGTCGCCTCTTACGACAGGCAGGGATACCGTAGCCCTATTCTGATCCTGCCGAAGGCTTAAGTACTTATATAACGAAAATACTTCAATGCAAAGCTTCCGGGTAAACTATGTTGAATGTTGATCCATCCGGCACGTGAACGTAAAGATTTTTGGAACTACTGACCCGGGAAAGAGCGACGTACAACTGACCATGCGAGAAACAACTGACACCGAGATCTACTCCAGCAACACGAAAAGTCTGCCCTTGAGCCTTATTAATTGTCATTGCATAACACACCGATACTGGGAATTGCGTTCTTTTAAATTGGAATGGAAAATTATTAGGTACTAAGGGAATTCTGGGAATAAAGACGGTTTCTCCTGCACCGCAACCTGTTAAAATTTGAGCCTCGATTATATTTTGTTGCAACCGGGTTACTTTTAGCCGAGTTCCATTGCAAAGTTGTGGTGGTCTTAAATTTCGGAGCAGAATAATCGGAATGCCAATTTTTAAACAAATTTCATGAGAAGGAAGTCCGGGCATATTTAAAGAATTTAAAAATTCTATCGGGTAGTTAGTGGCGTCTTGTTCATTTCATGTATAACTTTGGTGATTCTATACCGATTTCTATGATTATTTTACATGGAATATAAATAATGTTAACTTTTTTAATTAGGGGTGGATGACTTAGAGTGTTATAAACGTAAGAGTATACAAATATATATTTAGAAAGCTTCGAACTGCTAAGCTAGCAGGAGTTACACGTGTTATTGTGAGTTAACCATAAACGATAGAAATATGGTGTCGTAAAATATATTTATATAATTTTAAGGAGAACATTTTCGTCATACATGATTTCTGTGTAGCTTTAACGGTGCACTGCCTACTCGTGCTCAATTCCAGCTTTTAATGTCATTTTCATTTTAAATTTTTCATTTTTCATTTTTCACTTTTCACTCTTCACTCTTCACTCTTCACTCTTCACTCTTCACTGTTCACTGTTCATTGTTCACTGTTCACTGTTCACTGTTCACTGTTCACTGTTCACTGTTCACTGTTCACTGTTCACTGTTCACTGTTCACTGTTCACTGTTCACTGTTCACTGTTCACTGTTCACTGTTCACTGTTCACTGTTCATTTTTCGTTTTTCGTTTTTCGTTTTTCGTTTTTTATTTTTCGTTTTTCATTTTTCATTTTTCATTTTTCATTTTTCATTTTTCATTTTTCATTTTTCATTTTTCATTTTTCATTTTTCATTTTTCATTTTTCATTTTTCATTTTTCATTTTTCATTTTTCATTTTTCATTTTTCATTTTTCATTTTTCATTTTTCATTTTTCATTTTTCATTTTTCATTTTTCATTTTTCATTTTTCATTTTTCATTTTTCATTTTTCATTTTTCATTTTTCATTTTTCATTTTTCATTTTTCATTTTTCATTTTTCATTTTTCATTTTTCATTTTTCATTTTTCATTTTTCATTTTTCATTTTTCATTTTTCATTTTTCATTTTTCATTTTTCATTTTTCATTTTTCATTTTTCATTTTTCATTTTTCATTTTTCATTTTTCATTTTTCATTTTTCATTTTTCATTTTTCATTTTTCATTTTTCATTTTTCATTTTTCATTTTTCATTTTTCATTTTTCATTTTCATTTTCATTTTTCATTTTTCATTTTTCATTTTTCATTTTTCATTTTTCATTTTTCATTTTTCATTTTTCATTTTTCATTTTTCATTTTTCATTTATCTTTTTTCATTTTTCAATTTTCATTTTCATTTTTCATTTTTCATTTTTCATTTTACATTTTTCATTTTACATTTTTCATTTTTCATTTTTCATTTTTCATTTTTCATTTTTCATTTTTCATTTTCATGTTCATTTTCGTACAGATAGATGACTGAGTTATAAACGTAAGAGTAGACAAATATAATCAGAAAGCTTTGAACTGCTAAGCTATCGGGAGTTACACGTGTTATTGTGAGTCAACCATAAAAGATAGACATATGTTGTCGTAGGATATTTTTTAGATAATTTTAAGGAAAATATTTCTCTCATACATGATTTCTGTGTAGCTTTAACCATTAAGGTTGCACACGCGACAGAAGCTTAAAAAAGTAACTTCTCCCGTTTTCCCAACATTTCCCTTTACTGCTCTGCTCCTATTGATTGTAGCGGGATGAAAAGTATACTATAACCAGCCCAGGAGTATAAAGAATAATCGTACCAAGTTTCGTTAAAATCCACTGAGTAGTTTTTGTTTCTATAACGGTTATACAGACAGACAGACAGACAGACAGACAGACAGACAGACAGACAGACAGACAGACAGACAGACAGACAAAAATTTTACTGATTGCATTTTTGGCATCAGTATCGATCCCTAATCACGCCCTGATAGTTATTTTGGAAAAATATTTCATGTACAGAATTGACCTCTCTACAACTTTATTATAAGTATAGATAATTGATACACATATTGATTATTCTGTGCATCAACAGACATTGGTATTCTCTCGTCAAAACATTATTGTATCACTGCTGGGCACGGGTCTTCTCTCAGAATGAGACAGTTTAAGCCATAGTCCGAGAACCTTTTTTTAAAGAACTCTCGGGTGTGTAAGTTTCTTCACGATGTTTTCCTTCTCCGAAAAGCAGTGATAATTAATTTCTAATACGCACATATTTTTAGAAAAAGCAGTGGTGCGTGCCAGAGTTTAAACCTCGGACCTACCGATCGAGAGTACGAATTCAACCATTAGGCTATCACTGCTCCATATTTACATTTGGTATTGATTATTATTGATTGATATGACTAATTTGGTATATACATTTGGTATTGGTATAGAAATATAAACAAATGTTGTCACACAAACATTTTCTTGTACGTAAAGCTTTATGCATAATCACCATGTGTCACAATATGGATTTATATTGCATATCCATTTCCTTTTTTTTTTGTTTCATGCTTTGTATTTTTATGCGTTGAATTTTTGTTTACCATTGTCTAAAACAATTGCAAGGCCAAGGCTCATTTTTATTCCGCGGGTGTACACAAAAAGGGGGTCCTCTTCCGGAAGCCTTTTTGTTTTTATACGCAAAAAGGGTTAAGTAACTTTCCCCCACGAGGTTTCTTTTTTACACTGAACCCTAATAAGGCAGTAACCGACAAAAATAAGGCACTTGTAAATTCTGCTCACGGTGAAGCGATTTTAAGTGCCCTTCTGGCCCGTTATTATCCTATTTTTCTTGCTCGCGAGTGTACGGGGGCTCTTTATCGTAGCTAGTGAACGCCGCAGGGTTTGTTTTCACGTAGTATAAGTGGGATGGTATGTAAAATAACAAATAATTCAATTACGAAATATGCTTGAATATCTAAAGGCGGTAGAACCAGTGTAGTTCGACCAGGGAAGTACCACCGCAACACCTATTTCTAGCTTGAAGCATTTCTTGCGTTTCGATGGAAGGGTGTGGTTGCCGGCACACTTTCACAAGAGACGACCATCATAGTCCTCGGGAGTAGCAACGCATCTGTGATTGACTTCAAATGGAATCCATGTTCTGTATGAAGTTGATTACAAATGTCCATGGGTGGCAGTGACCACTTACCATCAGATGGACTGCATGCTCGTTTGCTACTTCAACCAAATAAAAAAAAAATAAAAAAAATCTGTTATTAAATCGTTTAACAGCGTCGGAACTAATTCCAATATTGTTTTCGATATTAAGAATAAAGCCAAGCCTTTATTTTTCACGTAAAACTAATAGGGTATGAAAATAAAAAAAAGGTTAAAAATACATATGGATGAATTCATTACAATGTAAAAACTAGTTTCTTGGGTCATATCAGTACAGTTTGTTTTCTGATCTGCTAGTAATATAAGAAAAATATTGTAACTGACGGGTTAAATTCCGATGTCTTTGGACGGCAGTGGCCACTTTAATATTGATTGTATGCCCGTCCAGAGCAGTGATAGCCTAATGGTTGAACTTGCCCTCTCGATCGGGAGGTTCCAGGCTCAAACCACAGATTTTTCTAAAATTATGTGTGTATTAGAAATTAATT
Organism: Spicauda simplicius; assembly: GCA_949699795.1. Lineage (NCBI taxonomy): Eukaryota > Metazoa > Arthropoda > Insecta > Lepidoptera > Hesperiidae > Spicauda > Spicauda simplicius. The sequence goes on along the minus strand of OX453081.1, from coordinate 14,161,186 downwards.
ATCACTGCTTTTCAGTGAAGGAAAACATCGCGAGGAAATCAACACACCCGAGAGTTCTTATTAAAAAAAAGTTCTCGGAGGTGTGTGTCCCTGTAGTTCCGGGACCAGAATAGGACTACGGTACCCTCTGCCTGTCGTAAGAGGCGACTAAAAGAGGCTTCCGGGGTTGCCGGCGTGAAGAGTGGGAGCTCGAACTGTCTGGCCATGCGACCCCGGGAAGGACCGGTAGGTGCGGTGAGCAGTTCACGCCCACCAGGGAAGAGCCCGATGGGGCACACGCTGAGGACACCGGCGGCGGTCAATTGGAGTTCCCGGAGTCCTCTTCGCAGCGTCGAGTTCGGCCACAGGGGCGGGGGGGTTTAGTGCGGTAAGAATCCCACATAACCCGCGTCGCTCCCACGACGTCGGGTACTTTTTGAAACTTTCCCCTTCGAAAACAAAAAAAAGGTGTGTGAAGTCCATCAATTCGCATTCGGCCAGCGCGGTGGACTATGGCCTAAACTCGAGAAGACCCGTGCCCAGCAGTGGGACAATAATGGGTTGACGAGAGAGTATGCACGTTTGCATTGTAAAATAAATAAATATTTTATTTTAAAGAGTGAACTTACGGTTTTCCCTGTGCTACGCCAGAGCCATCTCTGCCCGGTTATTGCGGCATTGTTGTGAGTTAGGCGGTTTTAAGCCCTGTCGTATTTTTGTTGGGAACACTACGCTTATTCGTTAAACTGTTGTGCTGCTAGAATTTATACGGTTTTGTTCTTCGTTTTCTGGATAAATTGAAAAATATACTTACGGGATTTCATGTCTGGATGTTTGTCCGCGAAAATATTTTTTATGCGTGGTTTTGATAATGAGTTTAATATAAAATGAAATATAAAGTGATCTAAGCTAAATGAATGATTGCATAAATAAAATTTTTGTTTATTATTTTTATATAAAGATAATACTTATTTGTAATTTACTATTATTTAAATGCATTAAAAACTGTAATGACTACTACTTTTCTAATTGAAGTATGGGAAAACTCATTTACTGAACAAAGTGGGCTACTGCGAACCTGTCACTAAAGAGATTTCATAAGAGAACCTACAAACACGCACATAAAGAGTTGCATTTGATTTAAAAATAATAAATACCAGTAATTCCGAGAAAACACTAAGTGTATATATAATATTAAATTAAGCTTCTTACCGGCAAAATTCATGTCGCAAAGAGTCCTTTCATTTTATTTGAAGTCTTATAATCTTTAAAATTTTATTCATTTTACCATCATCATGAAGTGTAACTCGACCAGGGAAGCCACACCTATTTCTAGCGTGAAGCAATTCTTGCGTTTCCATAGAAGGGTGTGGTTGCCGGCACACTTTATATGAGACGACCATCATAGTCCTCGAGAGTAGCAACGCATCTGTGATTGACTTCAGATACAACCTATGTTCTATAGGAAGTTCCTTACAGGAGACCATGGGTGGCAGTGACCACTTACCATCAGGTGGACTGCATGCTCGTTTGCTACTTCATTCAGATAAAAAAAAATGAGTTGATCATCAGAGTTGTCGTGTGTAGCAACACATCTGTGATTGACTTTAGATACAATCTTTGTCCTATATGTAGTGGTGACCACTTACAATCAGATGGACTACAGGCGCGTTTGCTACTTTAATCTTATAAAAAAAGCCACAGCATATTAAAATACGTAATACCTAATTAATAAAAGTATAAAAAATTGGTTATAGCGCAAGTGAATCCGCTAGTAAAACTAGTTTAGCAAAAATTAGGAGCAAGATAACATACTGTTATTCCTATGCTACGTCGCCGAGCAATTCCTAGTCGGTTTAGTTGGTCGTTGTTTTGAATATCGTGTTTTTAAACCGTGTTGTATTTTTGTTTACCACTATTTTTGGAGCCAAAACAAAGACTTATCCAATAGAACAAAATATTGAAGCATACGCAGTTTTGCCGTGACTACAATCCGTCCGGTCGAAATATCGGCAAAAAAAATTTAAAAGCCGTATGCAGCGAGTACCCGCAATAAAACAAACGCAGGAGATTAAAATATTAAAGCAAATTGACGTATGAATTGAGACTAAGATTATCGCAGACCTGTTACATTTTTAAGTAACAATGAAAAAGTTGTGGTAAGGTGAGTTGGGGTAATATCGGAGATGGGGTAAAACCGTAAGATTGAAATTTAAGACCTAATTCGGCCATTTTCTTCTTATGAGTGACTTGATCCACCTCACCATAAAATGATGTACGTGTATGACGTTGTCCATTTAATATAATACGGCTACATTAGCCTAAAATTCCAATTTTACGGCTTTACCCCATGTCCGATATTACCCCAACTCACCTAATATCTATCTACCGTACTTCTAATTAGAATAATTAGAATAAGAATAAAATTTTGCAATTACCTTAATGTTGTAAAGGTCAAAGGAACATACTTCAATCACGTCCAGAGGGGGCGTTAACGGCTGCGACAGTATTTATAACTATTGAAGTTGTTTACGAATGTGCAATTTGTGAAGACGTTTATTTGTTCAATAAATCTTAAATCTTTAAATTTATTTTTATTTTTTGAGACTAATCTTTTCTCACGAGTATTCTAATCGCACTATTGCTCAGCATAGGCATAATACTGGCTTGGTACTGTAGTTCCGGGACTATAATAGAGCTACGGTATCACTTGCCAGTCGTAATAGGCGACTAAAACTGTCGTCCCTGTAGCCTCGGGGTCAGAATAGGGCTACGGTATCCCCTGCCTGTCGTAAGAGGCGACTAAAAGGGGCTTCTGGGGTTGCAGACGGCTAGAGTGGGAGCTCGAACCGTTCGGTCAGGCAATCCCGGGAAGGACGGCAGTATGTGTGGTCGCATACCGTCGTAAAGACTAGACAGAGCGGTGGGCCCAGCCGCCCATCTGGGAGGAGCCCGATGGGGCAGCGCGCTCGGAGGATTCCGGTTGAAGTCGTTTCGAGATCCCGAAGTCCTCCTTTTCAGCGCCGAGGACGGCCACCGGGGGGGTTTTAGTGCGGTAAAAATCCCACATAACCCGCTCTCACGGCGTCGGGTATCTTTTGAAGGTTTCCCCCTCGAAAACAAAAAAAAAGGGTTGCAGGTGTCTACAGTGAGAGCTCGAATCGTCCGACCACGGGACGGGCAGCGGCATGTATGGACGCATGCTGCTGTAAAGACCAGAAGGTGCGGTGAGCGTTTACGACCACCAGGGAAGAAGCTGAAAGGACATCGCGCTGGCCGACTCCGATTGCAGATCCCAGATCCGTGTGTTCCGTTGGAGATCCCAGAGTCCCTCACGCAGCGCTGAGGATGGCCACCAGGGGGGTTTTAGTGCGGTAATTCCACATAACCCGCGTCGCTCCCACACGACGCTTCCAAAAACAGAGCCAAGTTTTCTCGTACTACCCAAGCCTCGCACAAAATATGGCAAAACAATGATAACGTACGAAGGAGCACAATTTTATAATAGATTACCTTTACGAATAAAAAATGCAGATTCATTAAATGCATTTAAGAAGGAGTTATCAAAATACATTATCGATAGTAGGATTGGAACTTAAACGTTAAATGCTTGCCGTTTGTGTAATATTGCAATTATAATTTTATTGTTTGTGGATATTGTTCGTGATAGGATTTATGTAAACATTTATATATTATTAACATTAATGTATGTACAGTGTGACGACGAACTTATGTATCTTTTCTATGAACCATGTTCTCATGTAAGTGACAAATATGTCTTTTTTGAGAATAAATGTCTTTAAACCTTAAACCTAAACCTAATGACCTCTTACCAGATAGCACGTGAACTGCATGCTCGTTTGGTACTTCAATCTTATAAACAAAAATCTTTTATCGTTATATCGTGCTACTTTAAGTTCGGATTTATTGCCTCGTGTGGATTTTAGAACGGTTGTAGTTATTCATAACTGAGAGAGTAAACTTGGACCTTATTTCATTTCGAATTTAAAATTGGAAGTTCGCAATGGAGCAAGCTACTTAAATATTTTAGACCTTCTCCGATTGTGAGAAACTGTTGCCCAGTAGTGCTATGGAATAACGGTAGAACGTTATTCCATAACACTACTGGGCATACTGTGAATTTAAAAACGATGTACTAATTACTAGAATGTAAAATTTTAATTAACAGATATTAATCAATATTATCTTATTACATAACTGCGTCGACAAAAGGAGTTGTTTTTGGTCGAAAAACCTTATACTCCTTCTGATGAAGCGGGTAAAAACACAAAAAAATATGAAATATGATGAAATGTAAGTTATAATATAATAGCTAATTATCAGTATTCCTCCACTATGTTATGCATGTATTATACATAAAAACATTTCTCTTTAATCTATCTATATATAAAAATACTGCATTAACATCCGTAGCGCAGATCTATAAATCTAAGCATATATAGGGACAGACAGCACGAAGCGACTTTGTTTTATACTATGTAATAATTATAAGGCACTACACGCGGTGACAAATAAACAAATTTGCAACAAACCAGCTATACATACTCTGCATGCGTTGTTACTCGGCCACAAAATAAACCCGAAACCTTCGTGGGCTTATAAACAGTCGTCGAACAGTGAAAAGATCGTCACATGATCAAATGCATAGTTAACAATTCTATAAAATATATACAGACAAATACTTTTTTTATTTAACATTTATCTAGATTTGACATCACGTGCAAATTACGTTAACGACAGCCGGAGGACTCAAAAAAACCAAACTAATTTATAGTAATTTATTAAACTAATTAGAATTACAATTTTATTATAGTGATCGATATGAGATCTAGCTATATAGTGACAAATAATATTAACTATATCGAAAATGAAAACAATTAAACGTTGTAGTGTCAGCGACATTTTAATTGAGGGCGCACGTTGCGTTAACACGCGCTGCAGCATCAGCGGTCCTCATCTGGGTCGCGCATGTAATATGCAGTACCTTCCAATATAGACATTTCTATTTTTTAGTATATTTCTATGCATCACCAGCGCTATGACATGGGGTTCTTCAAAAAAGGTGCAAAAGAGCTCTCCTACAAAGCCGGCGATGCATTGGCGACTCCTCTGGTGTTGCGAATGTCCATAGGCGACGGTGACTACTTTCCATCAGGTAGCCCGTCTGCCTTATCGTTAGGTTAAAGTATAAAAGAAAAAAACATTTTTGTAGTACTTAATTTTCTCCATTCAAGTTCAAATAATTTTATTTTTGGATTAAAATAAATTTTAATTTTCATATAATTTCTATAATAACTCGTGGTTCTGGCTGGCTGAATAGCTCCACGTATGATATCAAATGAATGCTCGATGATAATATAAAATTGAAAACTTACCCAGTTATTCTTGAATAAAAATAGAATGAACAATTCAGTACATAACAATGAAAATATAGCATCGTCTCAAGCCACCTCGTTATCTCAAGAACGAGGAATTGCACCGACAATAAAGGGAGATTTCTTCTAAACGATCTTTATGTTTATTGCCAACTCTTGCAATCTGGGTCTTGGAAGCTTCTTCGAATCTATGGAGCCATTGGTTTATAAATTCCAATCCCCATGATAAGTTTTAAAGAATCTTCCAATTTAAACTCGAAAAAAAAATGTGTGTGTGTACTAGCGTACACTCGTAAGAAGTGAAACTTCTTTATGACGTTATTTTTCAAAAAATAATTTACTATATGCAACTTTACAGAAATTGGTAAATTAGATAAAGTTTAATAAAGGGCTTTTATTAAACTTTATCTAATAATCTAATCTATAATAATCTATCTAATATCACGCGTGGTAGAGATAAGAAAAAGATGGCGCGTAACAGAAAAAGATGGCGCGTAACGAAAAAATGTTACACTAAATTTTTTTCCAACCCCGATAAAGAAGTTTCACTTCAAAAAGATGGCGCGTAACAGAAAAGGATGGCGCGTAACGAAAAATAAAAAAAGATGGCGCGTAACAGAAAAAGATGGCGCGTAACGAAAAAATGTTACACTAAATTTTTTTCCAACCCCGATAAAGAAGTTTCACTTCAAAAAATGAATCTATGCCTACTCATATTATCGTTTATTTGATTGGAGATTGATTTCTTCGGCTTGTTCTGATGAGTATAATGTTCTTGTCTCGACTGAGTCTTAAGATTACCAAAACAGGGTGAAGTTATAAAGGCCACTAGGGACAACAGTGTGTTTGCCCTGTAGTCCCGGGACCAGAATAGTTGTAAGAGGCGACTAAAAAGGGCTTGCGGCGTTGAAGGTGGCTAGAGTGGGAGCTCGAACCGTCCAGCCAAGCGACCCCGGGAAGGATGGTGTCATGTGTGGTCGCACGGTGTCGTAAATCACAGAAGGTGCGGTGAGCGTATTCGCTCACCAGGGACGAGCCTGGAATAGGTATCACGCTCGGAGGACTCCGGTTGTGTTCCATTGGAGACCCCGGAGTCCCCCACGCAGCGCTGAGGACGGCCACCAAGTGGGTTTTAGTGCGGTAAAAATCCCACACAATCTGCGTCGCTTCCAAGGCGTGTTACGTTGGAGACCCCGGAGTCTCTCACGCAGCGCTGAGAACGGTCACCGAGGGAGTTTTAGTGCGGTAAAAATCCCACATAACCCGCGTTGCTTCCAAGGCGTGTTCCGTTGAAGACCCCGGAGTCCCCCACGCAGCGCTGAGGACGGCCATCGAGGGGGTTTTAGTGCGGTAAAAATCCCACATAACCCGCGTCGCTTCCAAGGCGTGTTCCGTTAAAGACCCCGGAGTCCCCCATGCAGCGCTGAAGACGGCCACCGAGGGGGTTTTAGTGCGGTAAAAATCCCACATAACCCGCGTCGCTTCCAAGGCGTCGGGTCCTTTTGAAGGTTTCCTCCTCATAAAAAAAGGAGCAATAGTGTGTATCGACACATTTAGAAAAAATAGAAATTTGGATGGACGCTAGTCCGGCTTGATCAGTAAGTTTGGTAGGAATCTCTCTTTGCCAAATCTTGTAATTTACAAACCACGTCAAATCAATTTAAATCAGTTTATTTACTAAATTCGCTTCATGGCCACCTGGAAAAAAATCGGTTGTCTGTAAAGTCCTCTTACTGACAATAGTTGAACGTGACAACGTTATAAGAATACACTGATGGAATGGTCGCATTTTTCAAAACAAAATATTAATATTATTTGTTTGATAGATATTTTGTTTGGATATAGAGAAGAAAGTAATACGAATATTCGATAATATATCACTTATATTTAATACCGAAAAAATCATTACCTATATCAATTATCGTTGATATAAACAATTGACACCACATTCACTTTTCACTGCACCTCATACTTGACGAAAACCTTTATATGTATTATTGTATTATTTTCAAGGCATGAGGCAAGGTGATAGCCTAATGGTTGAAACTTGCCCTCTCGATCGGGAGGTCCAAGGTTCAAACCCAGGCACGCACCAATGGTTTAGGTGCGTATTAGAAATTAATTATCACTGCTTTTCGGTGAAGGAAAACATCGTGAGGAAACCTACAAACCCTACAAAACCCGAGTTTTTTTTTTAAAAAAAAACGAACGTGTGAAGTCCACCAATTCGCACTTGGTCAGCGCGGTGGACTATGGCCTAAACTCTCTCATTCTGGGAGAAGACCCGTGCCCAGCAGTGGGCCAATAATGGGATGATGCGATGCGATGCGATTATTTTCAAGGTAGTAGAACCAGTTTAGTTCGACCAGGGAAGTACCCCCGCCACACCTATTTCTAGCGTGAAGCATTTCTTGCGTTTCGTTAGAAGGGTGTGGTTGCCGGCACACTTTCACATGAGGCGACCATCATAGTCCTCAGGAGTAGCAACGCATCTGTGATTGACTTCAGGTGGAACCCATGTTCTGTGTGAAGTTGATTACAGATGTCCATGGGCGGCAGTGACCACTTACCATCAGGTGGACTGAATGCTCGTTTGCTACTTCAGTCAAATAAAAAAAAATGTATAGCAGCTGTCCACGCGGACACATCGATCACTCAAGTAGGAGAGAGACAGATGTCGAACGCTGCCGAACGCGGATGCCGATTGTGCCTCTTTGTCGTTCGTGCACTCTCGCTTGCACTTCAAGCCTTAAATGGAACGCCTCAGAGCGAGGTAACTCCGCATGAGTTATGTTTTTTGGCGCGTGCAGCCGGGTCCATTGAATTATAAGACGTTGTCACGTCAAAAAATATAAAAGTATTTTAGCAAACATAAATTGCGTAACTGGACCTACAGAGCTTTACTTTAACCGATACGTCCGGCCCTAACTAACAAACAAATGTGACATTATTCCCGTCAGTCCGGACTCTGGCCCGATCTCACTTTACGGTAGTAAATACGCTTGTTTCACACATAACAGCGACTCTGTGGCCGACTGTATTTGTTACCGAAAATCGGAGTCAAATAATTCGTCGCGTGTTATTTTATGTAATACTGTAATCCTTTCTCTCGGGGATTCGAATGTGCATGAATTTTCAATTTTACGCCAACGGATTAAATATTTTTATGTACATAACACTGTTTATAGCATTATATGGTAAGTTAATATTAGCACCGTTAGGGACTTATTATGGTTCCGTACCCATGGGAAACAAAGAGTTTGTGTGTCAGCTCCGACGCACGACTGGAGTTTACTCGCATTTAAAATAGATGGCGCCATATTCCCTTAAGATATAAAAATTACCAATACATGGTTCATTTAAAAAAATATATAAGTACGAATTAAAATATTAATATTGTATGTATTTACAGACTATTTACATTACTTATCTTAACGATTTACTATTTTAAATACCATTGAGATTTCGGTAAAACGTAATCACGAAACTTAAGCATCCCCGCGTACTGATAAAATAATGCTAAAATTTTAACTAGATGGCGTTATACTCAATAAAAACGTAACGAGGTCATTCATCAGTAGATTTTACTCCTGACATTTTTCTCATACCGGGCCCTTTCACTGTTTATGTATTTCTGTTGCCATTGTAACAAGAACAGAATAAAACAATTTTTCTACGACAGCTCTCATACAACAAATATTATTTTTTTGCCACTTTTTAAAGATAATGGTTCGGGACCCTTTTCACGCGAGTCCGACTCGCATGTTTTATTTAGAAGGTAGTTAGGGGTTACAGATTTCTATTGACTTTGAACTTTACTTTTTTTAGTTAAATTAAGTGCAGTAGAACTCCTTGAAATTTATATACGTCAAATATCACTAATTGTTTTTTTTTCTTGTTACAGGTAAGATGCCGAGAAAGTATAGTGGCGGGAGTTGTTTCAAAGCGCTTTGATGACGAAAAACGATATTAAAATATTTATATAAAAATGCATGGATATACTATTTTCATTACATCTGTTTGTTTCCAAATGTAACACATGGTGGAACTCATATGGTTGTAATAAACAATAAAACTAATTTTAACTGTCGACTTTACGTTATGGACTTCGCAATGTATAATGTGAAGTGACCTAACTTATTAAATTTCCCGTTGGGCAACCTTCCAAGATTTCTGCTTCACGTTGCAAATGTTAAAAATTCAATCGTTTATCAAGTTCTTTGCTAGAGTCCCAATGTTATTTCGGAAGTAGGACCTACTCGTAAGTATTACAAACTGTCAACCACGTACCACCTTTTTTTGACGGAGAATAAACTTTTAAAAGGTACGCCGGAGCCTTGGGAGAGGCTCCGGGTTATGTTGGATTTTTACCCACTAAAACATTTTGTTATGAGGCGACCACCTTAATCCTCCGGAGGATCAACGCGTCTGTGATTGCCTTTAGATAGAATCCATATTCTGTTTAAAGTTGCTTACAGATGTCCATGGTCGGCAGTGACCACTACCGTCAGGTGGACTGCATGCTCGTTTGCTTGAATCAGATAAAAAATAAATAAAAAATCCTTCACTGCCAAAACAGGGGTAAAACGGCTCTACTTCATATGAAGCGATCATCTTAGTCCCCAAGAGTAACAAAGCACCCATGATAGACTTTAGCTAGAACCCCTGTTCTTTACGAAATCACTTACAGATTTCCATGGGCAACGGTGACCTCTTATCATCAGGTGGAATGCACGTCCGTTTGCTAAATAAATATTATGAAGAAAAAAATTAACGGCTTTCCTATAGCTTAAAGAAAATTTAAAACACTTTCTACACTCATAGCCCCACAATAAGATTTTCTCCTGTGTCGTGGGTGCCATGGACATACACAAGCCGAATACACAAACACCCAGACCTTTTCTTTTTTTTGTTACGGGAGGAAACCTTCAAAAGGTACACCGAAGTCTTGTGAACCTAGAACAAGAAACTAAACTCATCATTCAGACACTTGTCTGGCCGTGAATCGAACCCGGGACACACTGAGCGTTAGCCCGGTAAGGTAACCGCTCGGTAAAGGTAAGGTTTCCTATGGCTAATTACACACTTTATTAGCATTAAGATTGAGAATCTGTAAGTTGTGAAAGGCTTTGGTAATGTAACAAGTCTACAAATGCAATTCTCTTGAAACAAGGAACTCCGGCCAATCCCCTCCAGAAACATTAGTAGAAAAGGAATTATCATTCGTTTTATGTTTATGTATCAAGTTTGCAACTCAATAAGACGAAGTTATTCCATAACAGAATTCCTCGATAGATTTATACGAACGCTTTATACCGCCAGGGCAATGACGCCTTTATGAAATTTCTCGGGAATTTTTTTGCGGACTCACATTTCTTTGAAATTCCCACGTATTTTTGTTTTTGTGACTGAATCGTGAGGCGCATTTTACTGTTTTGTATACGAATTGAGTTCGGATAAAGTTTTGCTTTATAATACTTTTTTCGTGAGCTGAAAGCTATTTCGGTTATTTTATCTTTCGTGTTTTAGGTAACCGATTCAACTATCTATTGACTGCAATTAATTAATATAAGTCATATGTAAGTCATAAGCCATAATTATTTATTTGCATTGGTTAGAAGGTTTGTACAAAAATTGGAAAGTTTCTCACATTTGCCATATTTGGCGTGTTAAATACATTTTTATAGTGTTTGCTTCATTCATGCAATATTAAGCATATATTACAATTTATACACTCAATTCCTTGTTGTAAGTATTTTATAACCTCACTTAAAAGAACCTGCATCTGGAATGAAAAAAAGAGAAGGTACAATAAATTTAACAATTTAAGAAAAATTCTGTCACAAAAGTCATAGAGTATCAAAATGACAGTAAAATACTGCAATATTTCGATTTAATAACATTGGTCTTAATATAATATGTACACTACAATGACATTATTCACATATAAATTGGCAAATTTAAAAGTTACTTCTTATATATCGTCATATCGACCTATATTGTCTCACTGCTGGGCACGAGTCTTCTCTCGGAATGAGAGAGTTATGGGCCATAGTCCACCGCGCTGGCCAAGTGCGAATTGGTGGACTTCACACACCTCCGAGAACATCTTTTTTAAGGAACTCTCGGGTGTGTAAGTTTCGACACGATGTTTTTTCTTCACTTTTCTTCTATATGTCTTCTGTCTGTCTGTCTTTTGTCTGACTTCTTGTAAAATTATCAAATTACATACATACTGGAGATACATTTCAAAACGTAGCTCACAACTTAATTACGTTAGATTTACTAGAAAACACACAACCTTTTAACTTAACTCTGATTACATGATTGATTAGCAATTGAATCGTTAACTGCTAACAATTTGACGACCCGCGTGGCAGTGCGGTTGCCATACCAGACTAAAGCGCAGTGGGTCCTAGGTTTGATTCCCGGCCAGACAGGTATCTAAATGATGAGTTTAAATCCTTGTTCTGGGTCTGGGTGTTTGTTTATTCGTCTTTGTGTGTGTGTCCATGGCATCCACGACCCAGGAGAAAATCCTACTGTGGGGCTATGAGTGTAGAAAGCGTTTAAAGATTTTTTCAAGTTTTAAATATACACAACTAGAGATGAAATTTTTTTAAAGTAACTTTTTCTCCATTCAGTAGATTTCTATTTATTCATGACACATCTTAGCAGCTTTTAACTGTAGGCGACGGTAGACATTTAATGTTTGCATCCAGATAAAGACTAAACTGCAGAGATACAAAATATTAAAAATACTCGACAGATTTACAAACGTTCAAGCCAAGGAACTGAAGCCTTTATGAAATACCTCGGGAATTTTTTACACAGCACATTTCTTTAACGAAATTCGTATTGTTGTTATGTTGACTGGATCGTGAGACGCATTTTTATACCGAACCGACTTGAGAAACTTTTCCTTTATAACTACTTTTTTCCTATTTTAGTGGAAATCGATATGAGTGTTCTCGGTCTTTCCTTTGACTGTATTTTATTAAGCGGGCGGTTGTTTGCAGCTTCATTTATGTTTGAAGTAGAAACGGATTTTTGTCATATTTAGGCGACTGCGTCAGAATCAGGGTAATGTTTTTCGGGCGTGTGATTAGTGATGTACGCTTTCTACAATCATAGGATTTTCTCCTGTGTCGTGGGTACCATTGACACACACAAGACGAATACACAAACACCCAGACTAAAACACGAATCTAAACTCATCATTCAGATACCTGTCTGGGAATCGAACCCGGGACCCACTGCGCGTCAGACCGGTATGGTAACCGCTCCGCCACGCGGGTCGTCAAATGTAATGAATGTTACTAAGACAAGATACTGGAGCTAACTTTTATTGACATATAAAAAACATGATTGTAAATATATTAAAAATATTAGATATAAAATAACAAAAAAAAAATAAACCCGCTGAGTTTCTTGCCGGATCTTTTCAGTTGAGGTCGTGTTCCGATCCGGTGGTAGTGTGAGAAAAAAATGTAAATGACAATTTGTAAGTGCCCCCGTAGGCCTATACAAAATAAAGACATTTTCATATAATTCATTATTTGACATTCGCAAATGCGAATGCGATTTATTTTTTAATTTTTGCTGTAAGGTAAACGAGTATATAAATTTTGGCGATCTTTTTTATCGACAAACTACAGTGGAATTACATTTGTATACATTTAAAGACATTTTTTTGCAAATCACTGCAATTCAATATTCGCAAAATATTCGTACAATTTTGCGAGTAATTCAACAATTAATAGAGTATGTTATTTTGTTAAAAATAATTGATTCTATTTCAAATATCTGGATACCCAACACTCCAATTTAGTAAAATAACACATGCCACGTTGTGTTAATGTTTCTTTTACATAAGTATACCGCGTATATCACAGTGTAATACAAAGTTGCCCCCCGCTGTCTGTCCCTTTTTTTTGTGTTCGAAGGGAAACCTTCAAAAGGTACCCGACGCCGTGGGAGCGACGCAGGGTTATGTGGGATTTTTACCGCACTAAAACCCCCCCGGTGGCCGTCCTCGGCGCTGAAAAGGAGGACTCCGGAATCTCGAAACGACTTCAACCGGAATCCTTCGAGCGCGCTTCCCCATCAGGCTCCTCCCGGATGGGCGGCTGGGCCCACCGAACCGTCTAGTCTTTACGACGGTATGCGACCACACATAACGCCGTCCCTCAAGGGATTGCCTGACCGAACGGTTCGAGCTCCCACTGTAGCCGTCTGCAACCCCGGAAACCCCTTTTAGTCGCCTCTTACGACAGGCAGGGGATACCGTAGCCCCATTCTGACCCCGAGGCTACAGGGACGCCCTGTTTGTCCCTATGTACGCTTAGATCTTTAAAACTACGCTACGGATTTTAATGCAGTTTTTTAATAGATAGAGCGATTTAACAGTAAGATTTTGTGTATAATACATGCATAATAGAGCTGTGCTAGCCTAATGGTCCGAGGTTCAAACCCAGGCACGCACTACTGATTTTTCTTAATTATGTGCGTACTAGAAATTAATTACCACTGCTTTTTAATGAAGGAAACATCGTGAGGTAACCGACACACCCGAGAATTCTTTAAAAAAACAGTTCTCGGAGGTGTGTGAAGTTCACCAATTCGCACTTGGCCAGCGCGGTGGACTATGGCCTAAAACTCGAGAAGACCCGTACCCAGCAGTGGGACAATAATGGGTTGTACCCATATGCATAATATTGTGGAGGAACACTGATAGTTTTAGATTTTTGACTTTTAGGCGTAACGAAGTTCGCCGGGTCAAGTACTCGAAATATATAACAACAAATATTTGTATACACCTGAATAAAATAAGACTAAGTACTATAGCATAATTGATATTTTTATTAATGATCATGTAACGGGTACTTACAATATGCGATTTTTTATTTCGTTCTTCCTATGTTTCGACCCAGTTGTATGGATCGTTACCACGATCCATGTAACTGAGTTAAAATATCTGCAGAAAGAAATTCAAAAACCGCATATCATGAGTACCCGTTACATAATAAAATATAAATTCCGCGATAATATTAGTTTAAAATCATATAGTGATACATAAAGGAAGCTAGGAGTAAATTTAGGCATTGGCTTTGGTGTGGCAGGCCAACTTCTGGTCAGGTCTGGAGGGAGATGCAAGAAAGTAGAAAAGTATTCAAATCCCGTCTCAGATGGTGTCAGAATAACTCTGAACAAATAAAAATGGACATTCTTGCATCACAACACACCAGACATGACTTTCGAAGCTTTTGGAAGTCCACTAATAAGCTTAATAGTAAACCGGGATTACCTGTTAGTGTTAATGGGGTGAGTGGACAAAGAGACATAGCCGACATGTTTAGGCAGCACTTTGCTGTTCCATCGCCACTAGGACCTTCACAGGTCGACTTATTTTGTGATCGTAAGGGCGAACACCTTGACGTCAAGTTTACCGCAAATGATGTCCGGCAGGCAATCAAATCGATGTCGAGGGGCAAGTCCCCGGGTCACGACGAGCTGAGCATTGAACATCTCAGAAATGCCGGTGTTCACGTGCCCAGAGTGCTGGCAATGCTTTTTAACCTGTGTGTGGGGCACGCATACTTACCGTTGGACATGATGAAGACATTGGTGGTCCCGATAGTAAAAAGTAGGACTGGCGATATAGGTGATAAAAATAATTACAGACCCATCTCCCTTGCCACTATAATATCGAAGGTGCTTGATAGCCTGCTCAATATACAATTGGACAAACACCTTGACATCCATGACAACCAATTCGGCTTCCAAAAGGGTCTGTCGACGGAAACTGCCGTCCTGTGTTTAAAGCAGACTGTCAAGTACTATACTGATCGGAAAACCCCAGTCTTTGCTTGTTTTCTTGACCTCTCGAAAGCGTTTGACCTGGTCTGCTATGACATCCTGTGGCAAAAGTTAAAAGATACCCTAATGCCTAGTGAATTGGTTAATATTTTTAAATATTGGTACCAAAACCAGGTCAACGTTGTTCGTTGGGCTGGTGCCTGTTCTGCTCCATATGGGTTGCAATGTGGTGTGAGGCAAGGAGGTTTAACCTCGCCCAAACTTTACAACCTATACATGAACGCCCTGATCAGAGAACTCAGTAACACCCATGTCGGTTGTCATATAGATGGAACCAGCGTGAACAATATTAGCTATGCTGACGACATGGTGTTGCTCAGCGCGTCGGCCTGTGGGCTGTCGAGACTTATCGGCATCTGCGAAAAATATGCTCTAAGCCATGGCCTCCTCTATAACACCAAAAAGAGTGAGTGCATGGTGTTTCGGGCCCGAGGGCGATGTCCAGAAAATATTCCAACTATAAAATTAAACGGTATCACTTTGGCTCGTGTGGAGAGCTTCAGATACCTTGGACATTGCATCACTTCGGATCTGAAAGACGATGCTGACATGGAGCGGGAGCGTAGGGCGCTGTCTGTGCGGGCTAATATGATCGCCCGCAGGTTTGCTCGCTGTTCGAGGGCTGTCAAAATTACTCTCTTTAGAGCGTTTTGTACATCCTTCTACACGAGTAGTCTGTGGGTGGACTATACTCTTAAACAGTACAGCGCCCTACGAGTACAATACAACAATGCCTTTAGGGTACTGTTGGGGCTGCCTCGGTTCTGTAGCGCATCGGGTATGTTTGCCGAATTACGAGTAGACTGTTTTTACACCATCTTGCGAAAACGGTGCACATCACTGCTGAGCAGGGTCCGGGCTAGCCCCAATAGAGTTCTGAGGGTATTTGCCGAGCGGTATGACTGCCAGTATCTAAACCATTGCTCCACTGTGCACATAAAATATGACAAGAAAAATTTGTGTAATTCGACATTTATTTGATTGTTTGATTGATTGATTTCCAAATTTTATTTTAATCTTGATTTAATTTTATTGTGGTTAAATTTTGATTTATTTTTAAGTGACATTTATTTTAATTGATTTGTATTTCATTTTAATTTTGTTATTATTATTATTATTATTATTATTCAATCTAATTAAATATGCATGTATACACATATGATCCAACGTTGATTGAAATAAAGATATTATTATTATTATTATTATAAAACAAATACTCCCCTTGTGAATAGTTAATACGCCACTATAACTATTAAAGACTATTTCCACTAACACATAATTACTCAATAATCCCTTTCTAGGGTCTTAAAGCGGTTATTATTATCGTATAATAAAATAATAAGGAAATGTTCAGCGTTCCCGCTTCGCCCGCGGCCTGTTACTGCTCGTAATATTTTCATTAATAGCCACTTAATTGAGCCTTTGAATAAGAGGTTTCAAGTGTAAGCGATAGCGAGTGAATGTTTAGTATTTTTGAATACGGACATAAATTTGTTATTTATGTATGTTTCTAATACATTCACCCAAAAACTACAGGTCGCATTTCACTGGTATTTGATAGTATTTTTTGTTATCGAGGGGGAAACCTTCAAAGGGTACCCGCCGTCGTGGGAGCAACGCCACTTTATGTGGGATTTTTACCTCACTATAACCGTCCCGTAAAAGTGGCCGTTCTCAGCGCTACGTGGAGGACTCCGGGATTTCAAACGGAACACAACCGGAGTCCTCCGAACGCAATTACCACTTACCATCAGATATATTGCGTGTGCGTTTGCTACTTCAATCTGATAAAAAATCGTTCAGTTGAATAACAGTTAAGCATGTAACCATAATAGTGATTATGGCTTAATATATTTATCTTTTTTTACATTCTATAACGCATGACATTTGAAACATGAAAGTACTTTTATATATTTTAAATACAGCATGACTGTCTTTCTACTGATAAACAACTTAAACCTAACGTCATAAGATTGAATAAAAAACGCTGTCGCTTATGCCTTGTACCAGTAACAGCGATTAGTAGAGTGTTTAAGCGCAACAGCGGGCATTAACATGGGCCCTAATTAAGTAGCGTTCGTTTAACTAACTGCAACGAAGACTACGTTAGAACTATTCTTGATAATGAGAACCTTTATTGTAAAAGATTTTAGTACGAGATTCCCCGGGGAATGCTTGCGCGAGCAATTCGATTAGATTTAAAAATACTGTGTTACTGTAAATGTAAGTTTTTTTTTATCTGACTGAAGTAGCAAACGAGCATGCAGTCCACCTGATGGTAAGTGGTCACTGCCGCCCATGGACATCTGCAATAAACTTCATACAGAACATGGGTTCCATCTAAAGTCAATCACAGATGCGTTGCTACTACCGAGGACTATGATGGTCGCCTCATATAAAAGTGTGCCGGCAACCACACCCTTCCATCGAAACGCAAGAACTGCTTCACGCTAGAAATAGGTGTGGCGGTGGTACTTCTCTGGTCTCAACTACACTGGTTCTACCACCTTAATGTTTTAACAGTTTTGGAAGAGTTGATGCTTTGTAAAAAGTACGTCTTGTATGATGGTTAATCTTTCGTAATCTTTTGTAATTATAGGTGGTAGAAACAGCGTAGTTCGACTGGGGTAGTACCGCATGGAACCACCGCCACACCTTTCTAGCGTGAAGCAGTTTTTGGGAAGGGTGGTTGCCATCGCACTTTTATAGAAAACTACCATCTTAGTCCTCGGGAGTAGCGACGCATCCGTGTTTGACTTCAGATAAAACCCCATATTCTATTTGAAGTTGCTTACAGATGTCGGAGAGGGGCAGTGACCATAACCATCATTTCAACACATTTTCTTATTATTGAACTCAATTGGACTCAATCTTATAAAAAAAAAAACAAATTGGAAAGAACAACAAATATACATGTTTCCTAAGACAAAAGTGTTTTCTTTAAAAGATGTGGTAAGGGAGTTATCTGAAGCGTTACATCTTAGTCTTGAGCAGCAGTATATATAGCCAATTCTGGTCAGGCTTCAATCTTACTGGGGGTATATTATATATGTCCATCATCCCAGTTTGAACTACAAATGTTCACCTGAGTTTAAATGAATATTTTTAAATGAACATTGTTAATTAATGTTTTTAACGGTAGCATCACAAAAAATACTAGATTCCATAAATTCTAGAAAATCCTTGAGCAATCTTCTTCAAATCATCTTACACACCACTGATTGTAAGATAATGATAAATAATTAAGTTGAAATTCAAAAACAACTTATTAATTCTAGACCTGCCGTAAATTTAATACTTCCGTCAAATTAAAGTTATCTTATTAAGAGGGCTCTTAAAAGAAACTCGGGAGTAACAACATCATCAAAACTTGTAACATAAATAAATCATGGCGTCTTGCAAATACATAAAACATAAGTTAGGAAAATGTAGCGTGTTTGCGATGAAAAATGGAGAATTTTGATTCGAGGAACATAAAAATAGGAGCACAAATATTTTTTATTTATAGCGGCAACTTTGTAGTTTATAAACAACTGTATACAAAGCATAAATAGCCTTGTACAAAGTATTTTGCATTTTTATATATAAAGTACCAAATGAGTAATAGGGTACTTCATATTAATTACAATCTAGCCTTATATAAGGCTAATGAGTAATTCTAATCTAACGTAAACTGCTAAATAATTGTTTATTGAAAGAGGCGTCCATTGACACTGCACTTTTTTCTAACATTATAGGGTAGACACATTGTTCTTGTGTTCTATGATTAAATTACGTCACTATTTAACTAACACTACACTATGTTATATCAATCATCATCACGTTACTATCGAGGCCATCTAGCTCCTCGATACGATGGACCTAGTGAGAAGACTCAAAAGGACTAAGCCCTTTGAGCTAGTGATATAACATAGTATTTTGCATGATAATTTACTTGAATTACGTAGAACAAAGTAGCTTTAGCCGCTTTAAATATAACGTCTATGTTTTGTATAACTTTGTAGCAGCAAATGAGCATATGGTCAATCTGATGGTAGATGGGCTTTCGTGGACATTAGTACCTAACTTCATATAAAACAGTTTCTACCTAAAAGCAATCCCAGATTAACTTTACATGGAAACTGTTTTTCGCCACATAGCATAAAACAAAGTCGCTGCTCGCTGTCTGTCCCTATGTATGCTTCAAGGTGAAGGTTTTTATGTATAATACAATGTATAGTATAGTAGAGAAACACTGATAATTTTAGATTTTTGTGTTTTAGGCGGAACGAAGTTCGCCGGGTCAACTAGTATATATATAAATTAGTATGACGGTGTTACCGCCTCAATCCGACAACACACTTTAGCTCCGTCTTTCATCCTTTTTACATCTCCGTATTAACACATAAAAGTATATCTAAAGTCTTAGGACTCAACTTAAACTTGATGTTACTACCTATTTCTGTCCTAGGGTTACCAAGTCTCAAAAATTTATCCCCCAAAAGCCTTCATTAAAAACCCCTGAAATCCCCCATAATGAATTATTAATTGGAATTCTTCGTGGCAACCCGACCTGACGACGAAAAAAAAGGTCTTTGGGTGTAGTGCATGACCTTTTTTTTCGTCTTTATAAAGCCTGGCGGGGAGATTTCCCTTTAAATCACCTATATGTTGAAGTTATAAAAACCCCTGAAAATACCCCTAAAAAAAATGTTACACCCCTAATAAATCCCCATCCTACTTAACTATCCCCTAAATTTGGGGGAAAAACCCCTAAGTTGGGAACCCTGTCTGTCTTATAAAAACGATAAGTACTGCTGTGTTACAAGAGTAAGGTAAGGGAGTGAAACTACCTACCTACTACCTGAAGTTTATAGAAGATATATTATATTGATGAAAGTTCCTAATTATTATCTAATTAGAGCAGTGATAGCCTAATGGTTGAAACTTGCCCTCTCGATCGGGAGGTCCGAGGTTCAAACCCAGGCACGCACCAATGATTTATGTGCGTATTAGAAATTAATTATCACTGCTTTTCGGTGAAGGAAAACATCGTGAGGAAACCTACACATCCGAGAGTTCTTAAAAAAAAAAGTTCTCGGAGGTGTGTGAAGTCCACCAATTCGCACTTGGCCAGCGCGGTGGACTATGGCCTAAACTCTCTCATTCTAGTAGAAGACCCGTGCCCAGCAGTGCGCCAATAATGGGTCGATGCGAATTATTATCTAGTCGGTTCATCTCGTTTGCTTCTCCTATAGTAAAAAAATATGTACCGTGTTTATTAATTAATAAGAGGGCAGGGTCTAAATAGTAAATCATTAATCTTCGTATTGTTTGCACTTAAACAATAAACTCGTTCCGATTGCCACAGTGACACAAAAGGGACGATAGGGGAAGACGAGACATTGTCCCCGGGATTATAATCCACTTGACTGAAGCGGGATTTAATTGTTCAATCGAGATGTGAGATAAAATGGTTTGTGATATCGTTCAAGCAACACGTTATTAATTTGTAATGTTGCAAATTTAAGTCAAACAGTCAAAGTAGCCATTTGTAATAGCGATGGTTTGTAATGGAGAGTGTTCCGAGGAACTTTTTGACCTGGTGCCTTCGTCACCTTTTCTTCACCGCACCACTTGCCGAAGGATGAAGTTCCATCCACACCAACTGGACTCGTGGCGGTCCTCCACGGTTCGGTTTGCACACTCGTTTTTGCCACGGGCGTGCAAGTTGTAGAATGAGCTGCCTCCTGAGGTATTCCCGGAGCGCTATGACATGGGGTTCTTCAAGAAAGGTGCGAAAAGAGCTCTCCTACAGAGCCGGCGATGCATTGGCGACTCCTCTGGTGTTGCGAATGTCCACAGGTAGCCCGTCTGCCTTATCGTTAGGTTAAATTATAAAAAAAAAAATAGCAAATGACCATGCAGGCCATCTGATGGTAAATGGCCACTGCTGCCCATGGACGCCTATAAGCAACTTTATATAGAACAGTGGTTCTGTTTGAAGTCAATCGCAGATGCTTTTTAGCTCCCGAGGACTGAAATGATGGCCTCATACAATGTGAGCCGGCAGCCACACCTTACCACCGAAACGCAAAAACTGCTTTACGCTAGATATAAATGTGGCGGTGTCATCTCCCTGGTCGAACAACAACACTGATTCTACCATCTGACAGCTTCGAAGAAAGATTGACTTCGCTTTCTTGCTATCCTCATTACGAAAGTCTTGAGAGACATGTCACCCCTGTGTCCCCGTGTGTTTACAGCAAATGTGCATATGAAAATGTAAAGTTGAAAGAGAAAGAAGATGTGTATGATATGTGTGTATGTGTTTATATATATATTTGTGGAGCAGTGATAGCCTAATGGTTAAAACTTGCCCTCTCGATCGGGAGGTCCGAGGTTCAAACCCAGGCACGCACCACTGATTTATGTGCGTATTATACTTTAATTATCACTGCTTTTCGGTGAAGGAAAACATCGTCAGGAAACCTACACACCCCAGAGTTCTTTAAAAAAAAAGTTCTCGGAGGTGTGTGAAGTCCACCAATTCGCACTTGGCCAGTGCGGTGGACTATGGCCTAAGCTCTCTCATTCCGAGAGAAGACCCATGCCCAGCAGTGGGACAGTAATGGGTTGACGACGTTTATATATAAAAACACATATATATTGTTAAATTCATATAAAGAAGGCTTTTGACTCTTGTAAATTGATTGATGGATAAACTTTTGATCCCTGAGAGGTTTCCGATTTCTCCAACATCTCAGTTCAAAAAATACATACCAGAAATATCTTATGAAAGTAGTATATATCAAATTCTATAAATAATTTATTATCTTCTCATATGTAGCATTTGCTATATGAGTACCCATGTCACTCACATGTCCGTGTAATATGGCTCGGTGCGCATCTGTTGCTGTAATTGTGGAAATTTGAATGGTCCAAGTTTGAATCTAGGTTGATGTTTATTAAATTTCAGTACACAACGTCACGCTTCGTACTTTAATGGCAATTATGTTCTAGATTTTAATGAGAAGCAAGTTTTAATAAGCACACATTTTTTTGTCTGACTGAAGTAGCAAACGAACATGCAGTCCACCTGATGTTAAGTGGACACTGCCGCCTATGGACTAAGTAAGCATAATAGCAGTAAGCAACTTCATAAGGGTTCATATGGGTATAGAACATGGGTTCTATCTGGAATCAACCACAGATGCGTTGCTACTCCCGAAAACTATGTCGGTCGCCTCATATAAAAGTGTGCCGGCAACCACACCCTTCCATCGAAACGAAAGAATTGCTTCACGCTAGAAATAGGTGTGGTGGTGGTGGTACTTCCCCGGATGAACTACACTGGTTCTACCACTTACGTTCTTCAATAGGGTTTTTCAATATAGTACGACACTACGAAGCTCGCACGTATCGAGACGAGATGCTCGGAAATCGGACGAATATGTAACCAGGTATTTGTAACAAAGTATATAGTATTAAAGAAAAAAACTTGAATTAATATCAAAGAAAATACTGCATAAATAAATAATTATAATTGCATGAGTCGATAAAAAATATGCTATGCAATAGCTTCACCGCGGCAGTCCCTGAGTTCCGCACGTATTTTTTACTTTATTTCAGCAGCACAAGTTTTCCGACTATTACACGGTACTTTTTTTTTATACTTAAACCTAACGATAAGGCAGACGGGCTACCTGATGGAAAGTAGTCACCGTCGCCTATGGACACTTGCAACACCAGAGGAATCGCCAATTTATCGCCGGCTTTGAAGGAGAGCTCTTTTCGCGCCTTTTTTTAAAGAGCCCCATGTCGTAACGCTATGGGAAGGCCTCAGAAAGAAGCTCGTTCCACATCTTGCACGTTCGTGGTAGAAACGAGCGTGCAAACCGAACCGTGGAGGACCGCCATGGGTCCAGTTGATGTGGATGGAACTTCATCGGCGGTGGAGGAATGGTGACTTCAATGCGGATCGAATGACATTCACGTCACATTAAACCTTAACAATTGCACCAAAATAAGGATAATTTCCGTAAACATAACCCCAACCTCCCCTTTCAACGGTATTTGTTCAGGTCCGGTCAAAAACGAACGTTTAATTTTTATTTTTGTTTGTTCGCACCACTGGCAATATTTTCTCCTCCCATCAAGAATTAATTCGACATACACCAGGTATTACCTTTATTGAAATATTTTTGTTAAATTCACGTGGATATTTATTAATAGCAGAATGTATTGGAACGATGTAAAGGTGAATTATGTAGCAAACAGTATCGAGAGCAATTCTCATTAAACAATGATTTAAATTGTATAATTGCTCATTTCATTTAAAGCATCCTGTATTGAGTCGTGAATTTTCAGATGAATATTATCATGTTTCAGATATGCATGTAAAATCTAACTATATATCGAAGAGGAAAAGTGAACTGGTCGTATCTTCAATAATTCAAACTTTGGTTATATATCTAATGTTAGAAACCATACTAATATTATAAATGTGAAAGTGTGTTTGCTTGTTCCTCTTTCACGTCGCCACATAGTTTGCTGGAAGATAGTTAGGAGGGCGGAGAGTGACGTAGGCTACTTTTTACCGCGTTCACTCATTCCCATGAGAATGTCGGTGTTTTATTAGTTGTTACATATTTAGTAGTTCCAGACGTTATTAATAGATGGCGTTAGTAAAATTCATTTGCAAGTTCTGAATCACGCTATCAAATGCTAATGTTAATTCCCTTTGACCGTGCGGGCGAAGCCGCAGGTAAGAGCTGGTGGTGTTATAAATTAAATATAAGTTTTAGTTTAAAGCTACTATTTGGACATTGTTTGGTAGGTACCTTAGTCCACCGAATTCAGAAATTTAATTTTTTTAAATAGTTTTTCGTTGATTCTTTCCAAATACAACTAAATTGCTTTCGAGCGTCATAATAATATAATTATCATTAATTTGAATGCGCTTACCACTAAATTAAATAAAATATATTAGAAATGACAAAAATATAGTTAGTACTAGGCTTGCGTATTTTAATTTAGTTTGGATCTTTGCGCAATAATGAAGTATTTTTTATATCTAATTCGATAGGTCATGTAAGCTTAAAATCTGTAATCTAGATCGGGAGATCCCTCTTGACCTCGGTACTAGAAAAATCAATGAAATCGTATTAGGTAAGAATATTAATTATAATTATTACCTAAGAAGAGTGGAAAAATTTAAAGATATAAAAATTTAAAGATTTT